>CM051000.1:18653267-18676054 GCA_027704905.1 Muraenolepis orangiensis | reverse complement strand
AAAGAGGGGTCTTCTTATAATCGGGGTTTAGACTTTTCGATGTACCGTAATTGCACATGTAATTGCGCAACAACAGATCGCGCCAAACGAGTGTTCCGAGACACCGCGCGACAGTCACTCAAAGTCTTAAAGTAACAGTACATAAAAACAGTTACCTGGAGAGATAGAAATGGAGAGACACAGCGACCAACTTGAAAAAAGAAAAACGCCTGTGTATTTTGACATGCCAACATCTGTCACAGTGCATAAGAAAGGCGACAAATCAGTGATTGTGAAGTCTACTGGAAACGAGAAGAGCCGAGTAACGGTCATGTTAACGCGCCTCGCAGATGGGACAAAACTTCCCCCGTACGTGGTTTTAAAACGCAAGACTGTACCTAAAGAGGCAGTGACTGTACCTAAAGAGGCAGTGACTGTACCTAAAGAGGCAGCCAGCTGGCGTTATCGTACGCGCCCAGGCAAAGGGCTGGATGGAGACGGAGCTTGTGGTGGACTGGCAAGTTGGTCAAGGTGGTGTGGGGCAGACGGCGTGGGGGACTCAGAAAGAAGAGGAATATGTTGATTCTGGATGCTTTCCGTGGACACTTGACTGAGCCAGTCAAAAAGTGAAAGAGTGATGATCACTAGGTGACCTAGTGATCATACCGGGCGGAATGACAAGCCAGCTGCGCAATCTGCGCAAGAGATACACAGAGTGGCTCCTGGCTGGTCATCACGCTCTGACACCGTCTGGAAAAATCCAAAAGCCTGCAGTACGTTTGCTCTGTGAATGGATATTGCAAGCATGGGCTGACGTTTCCCCAGAAAGCATCATTAATGGGTTAAGAAATGCTGCGTATCAAATGCCATGGATGGCAGCGAGGATGACGTGATGTGGGAGGAGACGGGGAAGCGGACAACGTGAGTGACGATAGCGGGAGTGAGAGCGAACAACCCGGCGATGTAGAAGACGAGCTGAATGAGAAGACGTGATGTGACCAATAGACTGATGTTCTGAAATGTTGTACTGTTTCATTGCTCTACTGTTTTATTGCGCTACCGTTTTATTGCACTACTGTTTTATTGCTATCTATCTAGCCTGTTTTGTTTTTGTTCGCCAAGTTAGGCAAATTTGAACACAATGTGTGATGTGTGTTATCATTATTTTCAAAAAAAATTATTTTCTTTCTAAAAAAAAATATTTGGTCTTCAAATTTTTTTTGCTCCAAAAATGAGTCTTGAAAAAGAGGGGTCGTCTTATAATCGGGGTCGTCTTATATTCGGGTCAATACGGTACAATAAGTTGGCCAACAATACAACAATATGTAACTAACAGGCAAACAATCTACTTAGAAAGACTTTAAAAAAGTATTTTTAAAAAGTAAAAAGAGGGATGAAGGATCCAGGCAGTGTTTTCTGAAGAGGTGAGTTTTCAGCCTGCGGTGGAAGATGGGCAGTGACTCTGCAGTCCTGACATCCGTGGGAAGTTCATTCCACCAATTTCAGGCCAGGACGGAGAAGAGCCAACCAGAGGATGAGGTGTTGGTCTGGGTGTTCTGGAAACCTCCAGTACCTGGGACATCTGGTCTGGGATATGGGCCATTGGTCCACTTATGTGACCACGTTGGGTCATGTGACCAGGATAACTCACTGCGGGCCACATCACTGATCCGTAAGAGTCGAGGGATTCGTAGATGATGATGTCATGGCCGGCGTAGTGGTACACGTCTCTGTTGTTCCTGGACAGGAAACCAGGAGTCCAAGCTGGTTTCTTGTCCTGCCTCACTTCCTGTTTCCCTGAACGGAGACAAACAATACTTTACCTCTTTTCCAATCGGCTACTTGCTTCAAGCTGTCACATTGTTGGTGGTTCGTAATAAAGACACTTCTCTTGGGTCGTTATGTGTGTATATGTTTAAAGCTGGTTCCTCACCTGTAGAGTCCTCAGAGTCGCCAACCCTGCCGGATGACCTCTTCTCTATCTCACCACACTCCTCAACATCTGTCTCCTGCTCTGATGAACTACTGGTCCTCTCCTCGTCCTCCCCACCATTGTCTCTATCCCGCTCATCTGATTGCATGTCCTCCCTGAGGGCATCTTTGAAAACAAGTTCAAGAAGTTATAAAAAACAGAAGTTAGTTCCAGATATGTGGCAGTCGATAAAACTAGAAGTTAGTTATACATATGTGGTGGGAGATGGAAACTTCTTCGGAATGAATAGGGCCGACTGTAAAGTTTGGTTTAGGAAAGATAATGGTCTGGTGCTGTCTCTCAGGCTTTTGGCTTGGCCCCTCAGTTCCAGTGAAGGGTACTGTGACGTCCATGGGTGGGTTTTGTTATTTGTATTTTATGTGTGTCACCATTGTATTGGCCCCTTTTTGTTTCTCCTTCCCAGGTGCCGCCCGTCTCTCCTCTAGAGAGCGCTGATTGCCTGATGAGCGGCGGCTGTCGGCAATCAGCCTCGTTAGGACGGGTGGATAAAGCCTGCCATGTGACACCCATCCGGGCGCCTCATTGTGTCATTGCCACCGACCAGAGTGGAGTGTTAGAGGTTGCCTGTTTGCCACAGTGTGTGGATGCGATGCGTTTTTGTGTTGTTGTGGGTTTGATTCCCCATAGTGAATAAATATAATTTACCCTTGTAACAAACGTTTTGTCTAAATTCCTGCCGGGACCTGTGCTTAAAAGCGCTCACTGGACGGGTTGGCTTCACAACAGCCCGGTCCAGGTGTAATTTGTTTGGTCGTTAGACCTTTGGTTGTGACATGGGGGCTCGTTCCTTTGCCCAATTGTAGAGTTCCATTTGTTGTATCTGACATGTGGGCTTGTCGATTGGAGCGTGTCAGGTAGGTTTACGTTTTTCTTTGGTAAATTGTATTGTGTTTCCGTGCTGCGCGTTGTAATTCGTTCCTGTGTTGTGAACCTAACCATTTTGATTTTATGCCACATAGGTAACGGGTGGATTCGCCTGGTTGGTTAGGGGGAGGGGGGGCGTCGCGTCGTGTACCCCGGTGGAGTGCGCGATGATATCGGTAAGCGACTGAAGATAGGTGTAGCCCTCATCCCGCTAGGGGAGTAGTTAATTGGGATAGTTAGAGTGAAAACCAGGTGGTCCTAGTTAGTTGGTTAGGAACCGACATTTGTTGTTTTTTTGTTAGTAGTAGATGTGGTGATTTAAATAAGATTGGTTAGTGTGTATAAAAAGGAACGTGGCTATTTGAGTGTGTTGTGGTCGCGCACGGATTATTTTGTAGGTGAGTACCCTCCGTTTTCTTTTGTGTTAACGTTTGAGGACTCGGTTGCGTAGTCATTTTTCTGTGGTAGAGGAGATGGCTATGGCAGCGTTTAATTTGGACGCCTTTTTGGTAGACCCTACTGTAGAACAGGTAGATGGCTGCAGAAAGGCAGACTTATGGATAATTGCCAAACATTTTGGTATTTCTGTCCAGAGTTCGTTAAGCAAAGCTGAATTGAAGGCAGCTGTGCTGTCTGGGTTATTGGACCAGGAGGTATTCAGCTTGCCCATGACCCAGGAGGTTGAGACGGAGGACATCATGCTCGGCGATGGTTCTGGTGAGTCTCCCGCAGGTGTTCTTAGCCCAAAGGGTGGGGCTATTTCGAAAAGAGCTGCCACTGCTAAGATTGAGATTGAGGGGGTTGGTGTGTCAGAACCTGAGAGTGATGGCTCTGTGGGTTCCGAGCATGGTTCTGCTGCCTCTTCTGGTGCAAAAGAGAGGACACGGCTGCGTTTAGCCCGTCTCCAGTTAGAGGAGAGGGCGGCTATACGCAGGGAGGACCGGGAAGAGAGAGAGAGAAAGGAGGAGAGAGACCGGGAGGAGAAAGAGAGAGACCGGGAAGAGAAAGAGAGAGACCGGGAAGAGAGAGAGAGAAGGGAGGAGAAGGATAGACAATTCCAACTGTCGATGAGGAAGCTGGAGTTGGAGAGTAGTAACACTATGCGTGATGCTACTTCCTCTCCAGCTGGAGTACTCTCACAGGCACCCTTCAATATTAGCCAGCATATCTCATTAGTTCCCATCTTTCGCGAGTCTGAAGTGGAGGCTTATTTTGCTGCCTTTGAACGCATAGCACATGCCCTGCATTGGCCAGTGGACATGTGGGCAATTTTATTGCAATGCAGGCTCACTGGTAAGGCGCAGGAGGCATGTGCTTCGTTAACAATGGCTGACAGCTTAATTTATGAGAGTGTGAAAAGTGCTGTCTTGCGTGTGTACGAGCTAGTTCCGGAAGCGTATAGACAGCGTTTTCGCACTCTCAGAAAGTCTCCTTCTCAGACAAATGTTGATTTCTCCCGTGAACAGAGAACCCTTTTTGATCGGTGGTGTTCGGCGTGTAAAGTGGAGGACTTGGCATCGTTGAGCGAGTTGGTACTCATTGAGCAGTTCAAAACCTGCATGCCCGAGCGAACCGTGATCTACTTGAACGAACACAAGGTGGCTACACTCCAGCAAGCTGCGATTTTGGCGGATGAATTTGCGCTGACCCACAAACACGTTTCTGTACGTAATGACGTATATGTTAGAGGCGGCTCGTTCTCTCCTCGTGAGTCAACAGTTCGGGGAGATGACGAGCGAGCGTTCCAGCCACGCTCACCGCCATCTAGAAGGGGTGTTGTATGCAATTATTGTAAAAAAATAGGCCACATGGTGAGGGACTGTTACACCTTAAGAAATCGTCAGGAGGCAAGAGGTTCGGCCCAGAAACCAAAAGGGGTAGGGTTGATTGGAACGGTATCGTGTCCGGACCAAAATAGCTCTCTGGGGAAGCCGGATAGCTGTTTTGAACCCTTCTTGTTTGATGGATATGTGTCCTTGTCGGGAAAAATGTGTGATCAACGGAGAATAAAATACTCCGTGATACAGGAGGTTCTCAGTCGTTCATCCTAGCTGGTATTTTACCATTAGACGAGACTTCTTCCTGTAAGTCGAGTGCCCTTGTGAGAGGTATTCAAATGGGTTTTATGCCCGCGCCGTTGCATAAGATCCATGTAAAGTCGGAACTAATCACAGGTTGTTTTCCTGTCGCGGTTCGCCCATGTTTCCCTGTGGAGGGGGTTGACTTCATCATGGGAAATGATATCGCTGGGGGAAAAGTAATCCCTGTGTTGGAGGTGGTAGACGCTCCAGTATCGGAGTTGTTATGTGGTGAGTTGATTGAAAGTCACCCCGATGTTTTTCCTGTTTGTGCTGTCACCAGGGCACAGGAGAGGAAGCGAGACCAAGGTCTGGCGTTGAGTGACTCTATCTGTGGCGAGGCTCTCGCTAAGGACGAATGGCCATCTGTTGGTGAGATGGAGAAGGTTGCTGTGAGTAGCGTTCAAGGGAAGCTGGTGATTCCTAAATTCGCTGACGTGCCACTACCACTGACACGTCAAGCATTGATCTCTGCTCAGCAAAATGATTCCTCCCTGTCTAGCTGTTTTGCGGCGGTGGCCAGTACTGCTACTGAGGCTAGTAGGAGACAGACCTTTGTGATGGAGGAGGGGGTGTTGATGCGCACCTGGGTTGCTAGAACAGGTGTCGCAGACTTAAAGTGTGGAGAGTGTAGGAGAAACACGGGACGCCAAAGGGGGCGTTCCCGAAAGATGACAGGAGTGTTTGAGGTGGAGGTTGATGGTGTAGAACACGACCATGGATTGGAACATCACCATAAGCCGAACCGGGTTGACCTCTCCAAGCCTTCACCAGAAGATAAGTGGAGGGTAGAGCATGCAAGAATGCATGCCAAACACAAGGGCCATGAGGCCATGCACGCAGAGATGTTGCTCATTCTGATCGTCACCTTTGTCGTCGCACAGCTAGTCCTTGTCCAACGGAAACTGAGGCACTCCAAGTCATACAATCTGGTGACGCTGTTCCAGATGTGCGTGGTGCCGCTGTACTTTACCACCAAGCTCCACTGGTGGAGGTTCCTCGCCATGTGGTTCATCTTCTCTGGTGACGGCCTTCGTCTCGTTCGGTGCCACTCGCAAGCCCCTCAACTGCACTACGCCCAGGTTGGTCTATAAGTGGTTCCTGCTGCTCTACAAGATCAGCTATGCTACTGGAATAGTTGGGTACACTGTGGTCATGTTTACTCTCTTTGGTATAAACTTGATCTTCAGAATAAAGCCAGAAGATGCTATGGATTTTGGCGTATCACTGCTCCTCTACGGTCTGTACTACGGAGTTTTGGGACGAGACTTCGCTGAAATGTGTGCAGACTTCAAGGCTTCAACAGTTGGATACTACCGTTGTTTTTGTCGGAATTTTCCGGTGTTGGTTTACACAATCCGTTGGTGTTTTTAGCCCAGATGTACAACAGCAATCAGCGATTGATGCGTTGGGCCCTACTGGTGCAGGGCTACGATATTGTCATACGCCACAAAAAGGGCGTGGACAATGTTGTGGCCGATGCCTTGTCCAGAGGGTAGGTCTGGGGGTACTAATCGGATGTTGATTCATAGGTAACAATGTTTTGCTCACCCAATAGGTTCGCTTCTATGGGGGGAGGTGTGACGTCCATGGGTGGGTTTTGTTATTTGTATTTTATGTGTGTCACCATTGTATTGGCCCCTTTTTGTTTCTCCTTCCCAGGTGCCGCCCGTCTCTCCTCTAGAGAGCGCTGATTGCCTGATGAGCGGCGGCTGTCGGCAATCAGCCTCGTTAGGACGGGTGGATAAAGCCTGCCATGTGACACCCATCCGGGCGCCTCATTGTGTCATTGCCACCGACCAGAGTGGAGTGTTAGAGGTTGCCTGTTTGCCACAGTGTGTGGATGCGATGCGTTTTTGTGTTGTTGTGGGTTTGATTCCCCATAGTGAATAAATATAATTTACCCTTGTAACAAACGTTTTGTCTAAATTCCTGCCGGGACCTGTGCTTAAAAGCGCTCACTGGACGGGTTGGCTTCACAACAGCCCGGTCCAGGTGTAATTTGTTTGGTCGTTAGACCTTTGGTTGTGACAGGTACTCTTAAGGATACGAAGACATCTTGGCCAATTGGGCGCTTTAAACTTTTTCGCAACAGTTTGGGGAAGGCTCTTTGCTGTTCCAGCATGACTGTGCCGCCTGTGCACAAAGCAAGGTCCATAAAGACCTGGTTTGACGAGTTTGGTGTGGAGGAACTCGATTGGCCTGCACAGAGCCCTGACCTCAACCCCATTGAACACCTTCGGGAGGAATTAGAACGCCGACTGAGAGTCAGGCCTTCTCATCCAACACCAGTGCAAGATCTCATAAATGCTCTTTTGGCTGAATGGGCACAAACTCACTCCAAGATCTTGTGGAAAGCAGCTGTCATAGTCGCAAAGGGGGGGAGCAACTCCATATTAATGCCCATTTTTTTTTGTGTGTTTTTTTAATTGGATGTTCAACAAGCTCATATAGGTTTGATGGTCAGGTGTCCACTGACTTTTGGCCTTATAGTGTATGTGGTGTGATAGAAACTAGTCGTTAGTTCTAGTTCTGAGACGGTGTTACAATAGTCAAGCCTACTTTTTAAGAGGGTGTTATGAGGTATGCCAGCTGCTCAGCAGCAGACAGGAAAGCCCTTCAGAGGGTCATTAACACCGCCCAGAAATGTATGGATTGCCCAATGCCAAATTAGGAAGACTGAGGAAGACGCTTTCACTTCCTGCTGCCTCAGCATTTACATTTACATTTAGGGCATTTGGCAGATGCTTTTATCCAAAGCGACTTACAAGGTGTACATTTGTTGAAGCAGACAATAGCATAACACTGAGGTACGCGAACAAAAAAAACTGAGCAAGATTTTGAAACTACTATAAAAATGTGTCCCCTCCCTCCCAGAGTGATTGACAGGCGAGATGGATTCCCTCAAACCAACCACACACACACAACACAGGGGGCCAGCCCAGTCAACTAGAAACAGAAAATGCAGCACATTTCACTGACTAACAGATGGCTGGGTCATTTAAATGAATTACACTCCTAACTAGGCGGGCCCTCAGTAGAGCGCATACCTCTGCCACACCAAAAAGTCCTCTGGATCCAAATTAGAATCTAGATCTGCGGCAAAATCAAATTCACTGTTCCTTGGCCTATAATTATTCGAACCACCAACTTTTGTCTAATTCCATACATAACTTTTTATGAGTTATCTTGCAAACAGACAGACAGACAAACAGGGGTAGAATCATAACCTCCGGTCCATGTTTGATGGTGTAGGTAATCACTCTTAAATCGTACCTACTTCTTACTGGTCCTCTCCTCGTCCTCCCCACCATTGTCTCTATCCCGCTCATCTGATTGCATGTCCTCCCTGAGGGCATCTTTGAAAACAAGTTCAAGAAGTTATAAAAAACAGAAGTTAGTTCCAGATATGTGGCAGTCGATAAAACTAGAAGTTAGTTCTACATATGTGGTGGGAGATGGAAACTTCTTCAGAATGCATAGTACCTACTGTAAAGTTTGGTTTAGGAAGGATAATGGTCTGGTGCTGTCTCTCAGGCTTTTGGCTTGGCCCCTTAGTTCCAGTGAAGGGTACTCTTAAGGATACGAAGACATCTTGGCCAATTGGGCGCTTTCAACTTTTTCGCAACAGTTTGGGGAAGGCTCTTTGCTGTTCCAGCATGACTGTGCCCCTGTGCACAAAGCAAGGTCCTTAAAGACCTGGTTTGACGAGTTTGGTGTGGAGGAACTCGATTGGCCTGCACAGAGCCCTGACCTCAACCCCATTGAACACCTTCGGGAGGAATTAGAACGCCGACTGAGAGTCAGGCCTTCTCATCCAACACCAGTGCATGATCTCATAAATGCTCTTTTGGCTGAATGGGCACAAACTCACTCCAAGATCTTGTGGAAAGCAGCTGTCATAGTCGCAAAGGGGGGGTCCAACTCCATATTAATGCCCATTTTTTTTTGTGTGTTTTTTTAATTGGATGTTCAACAAGCTCATATAGTCGTTAGTTCTAGTTCTGAGACGGTGTTACAATAGTCAAGCCTACTTTTTAAGAGGGTGTTAGTGTGGTATGCCAGCTGCTCAGCAGCAGACAGGAAAGCCCTTCAGAGGGTCATTAACACCGCCCAGAAATGTATGGATTGCCCAATGCCAAATTAGGAAGACTGAGGAAGACGCTTTCACTTCCTGCTGCCTCAGCATTTACATTTACATTTAGGGCATTTGGCAGATGCTTTTATCCAAAGCGACTTACAAGGTGTACATTTGTTGAAGCAGACAATAGCATAACACTGAGGTACGCGAACATAAAAATAGAGCAGTTCACAAGTATTCATATTAACAAGATGAATAACACAATTTCGTACTGCCAGGTCACCTGCTTAAGTAGCTGTGATAAGAGCGTGTTATCAACATTAAGGATATACACTTGCTAGAATATACAACATGCTAAGAGCTATTAATGTCAGGACTTAAGCAAGTTAGGGGTTCACAAAGGAGAAGGAGGGTTCAAGAGAGTCCAGGTGGACTCTGAACAGGTGGGTCTTGAGTCTCTTGCGGAAGCTGACGAGGGACTCTGCCGCCCTGACATGAGACAGGAGTTCATTCCACCACTGTGGAGCCAGAGCCGTGAAGAGCTGGGTCTTGGACGAGCGATGCTTAGTTGTCATCAGTGAAGGTCGAACAAGTCGCCTGGCAGAAGTTTGTAGGGCTTGACCAACGCCTGGAGGTAGGCTGGGGCAGTTCCATTGACTGCCCTGAAGGTCAGCACCAGAGTAGTCAGCAGGGCAGCAAACATCCAGAAAGACTCATTCCAACCAGGGTCTCACCTGTTTGACCTGCTGCCCTCTGGGAGTCACTTCAGGTCCATCATGGACAAACTGACTAACAGTTTCTACCCCATAATTGAACACTGCCAAACACTAACACTGACAAGTTCAAGGTTCAGCTAACTTTTAATCTGTTAAATTATGTTCAGTTTTTAAATTATTTATATTCTTTTAACTGCTGTTGTGTGAAAGAGTGCACCGCCAGGATTGCTTCACAATTTTGTGGAACTTGTGCAATGACAATACAGTCAAACTACATCTACAACTTCTTCCAGCCCAGCCTACATTTAGAGAGAGACCTGTTAGACGGTGGTACAGTAGTCAGGCCTACTTAAAATACAACATACGTGGTTCCTCGTGACCGAGACTAATGTTCACACTATCTACATCAACAGCAAGCTCTGAACGCCTGGTTTAGGAAGCATTACATTACATTACAGTATTTAGCAGACGCTTTTATCCAAAGCGACTTACGTGTGTTTCAACAAAGGAAGGTAAGAGAACAACTCGTCACCAGAAGTCAAAAGTGCATTTAATTTCTAACAAGTCTCCAATAACTGAACCAGTGCTCAGGTAGAAGTACAATAATTCAGGCAAAAGTAGGAAGCACCGTGCGGTCTTCAATCAGCCTACTGCCGTTTGGTCACCTTGTCTCCAGTAGGTTCCTCCATCTTCCTCGTCCTGATCCTCCTTCAACAGCAGGCAGGACGTCCTCTCCTCAAAGTACGGTGGAGGTAAAGTTTGCATTTCTGCCGACAGACAGGTGGACAGACAGGTTAGATGTTTTGGTTCGGCTTACACACTCTTTACCAAATCTTTGCGTACAAAGTTGCATACAAAATATGCGTATTATGAATTTTGCAGATGCTATAGGTAAGAATTGAGAGTTGTTAAGAGACGGAGAGAGAGCAGAAAAAAACTGAGCAAGATTTTGAAACCACTATAAAAATGTGTCCCCTCCCTCCCAGAGTGATTGACAGGCGAGATGGATTCCCTCAAACCAACCACACACACACAACACAGGGGGGCCAGCCCAGTCAACTAGAAACAGAAAACGCAGCACATTTCACTGACTAACAGATGGCTGGGTCATTTAAATGAATTACACTCCTAACTATGCGGGCCCTCAGTAGAGCGCATACCTCTGCCACACCAAAAAGTCCTCTGGATCCAAATTAGAATCTAGATCTGCGGCAAAATCAAATTCACTGTTCCTTGGCCTATAATTATTCGAACCACCAACTTTTGTCTAATTCCATACATAACTTTTTATGAGTTATCTTGCAAACAGACAGACAGACAAACAGGGGTAGAATCATAACCTCCGGTCCATGTTTGATGGTGTAGGTAATCACTCTTAAATCGTACCTACTTCTTAGCACCTTGAACTACATCTTTATTCCTTCTAAGCCTGACTCTGTGTGTCTGTCACCGTCGTTCTATTTCCATTTGATTACAGGTCGTCATCGTCCTCTCTAATATTTCAGCTGGCATAATCACCACTGGCTCTCCTGTTTCCCAGACAGGACAGATGGCTTCGCTGTTAAAGAGAGTTACCGCTGACCAGCTGAACAGGTAAGATGGTGCTGTAAGTCTCGAGGTGGTTTTTACTTCTCGCTTGCTTCACCGTTCACTCATGTTGCTCCTCCACCACCACCACACACATGAAAGCATTGATTAACAATGTACTTCTATTTTACCTCCAACCAACCGGTCCACGTGTGTCCTCTGTAGACCTCCACACACTGGGGAGGTGGTGATGCTCCTCTGTAGACCTCCACACACTAGGGAGGAGGTGCTGCTCCTCTGTAGACCTCCACACACTAGGGAGGAGGTGCTGCTCCTCTATAGACCTCCACACACTAGGGAGGTGGTGCTGCTCCTCTGTAGACCTCCACACACTAGGGAGGTGGTGCTGCTCCTCTGTAGACCTCCACACATTAGGGAGGTGGTGTTGCTCTTCTGCAGACCTCCAAACACTAGGGAGGTGGTGCTGCTCCTCTGTAGACCTCCACACACTAGGGAGGTGGTGCTGCTCCTCTGTAGACCTCCACACACTAGGGAGGTGGTGCTGCTCCTCTATAGACCTCCACACACTAGGGAGGTGGTGCTGCTCCTCTGTAGACCTCCACACACTAGGGAGGTGGTGCTGCTCTGTTGACCTCCACACTGGGAAGGGGGTGTTTTTTGGGGTCTCAGTCTGCACCCAGGGTTAGGTTAGGTTAGGTTATAGGGTGGGGGCCGTCAGGGCTCAGCATCCCGAACCCTCCCAGTATAACTCCCAGTATCACCCCAAGGACGTGAGCTAATTATAGAACATCAACACAGAGCATGGGCCAATCACACCAACACTGAGCAGGTGTGTGTGTGTGTGTGTGTGTGTGTGTGTGTGTGTGTGTGTGTGTGTGTGTGTGTGTGTGTGTGTGTGTGTGTGTGTGTGTGTGTGTGTGTGTGTGTGTGTGTGTGTGTGTGTGTGTGTGTGTGTGTGTGTGTGTGTGTGTGTGTGTGTGAGAAATGAACATATAAATCAACTATAAATCTAGATGGTGTGTCTTTCTGAGATGTTAATCCAGGACTGCACAGAGGACAGGGAACAAGTGAGGTCATGAGTGGCCCAGAGATTACAAATACAAACCTGTGTGGTTAAAAATAGACATTTCAGACATCTTGACCAGCGGAGGACACAGTTAGCCCCTTGGCCTTGTCAACCTCCGCTCCGTCCGATAAAGAAAAGCAGCGGCTTTGGCCCTACGCCGTCTCTTTAAAAATATCACAGATCTCTGGAGCTCAGCTCTGCTGGATCGCCGCCGCCCCCTGACCCAAGAGGACCCGATGCACCATACCTTTTATTATTATAATATTAATAATTAATATAAAATAAAATAAACTATATTTATATATAATTAGATATATATAATATATATATTATAATTTATTTTATTTTAATATTATTATTATAATATATATATTATATATATATATATATATAATTATTTATTTTTATTTTATATTAATTATTCATATCATTATTATAATATATATAATTGATATATATTTATAATTTATTTTATAATTTATAATATATATATATTATGTATATATATAAATATAAATATATAATATAAAAAAATATATATAATATATAAATATATAAATAATATATAATAATAATAATATATATAATATATATATATAAATATATATAATATATATACAGTATATAATATATATATATATAATATAAATATATATATATATATATATATACCTACCTCCGAGTATATTATGTACAGTTCTGACAATATATTTATTACCTGAATAAATATATGATGTACATTATATACCTGGGAATACATATATTATATATCTGATGACATGTATGATGTGTATTATATCCCTGAATAAATATATATTATATATCTGAATTCATACAGGATGTATATTATACACATGAATAAATATACTATGCATCAGAATAAATATATTATATACCAGAATAAATATGTGATGTATACTATACACACCTGAAAAAATATGATGTACCTGAATAAATGTTGTATACCCAAATATATAAAGAAACATTTGAGGCTTAAAATAAATGTATAATTGAATATCGTCTGCATCACAATGGAAGGAGATACCTTTAGAAATGACTCATTGTCTACCCGAGAGGAAGCAAGTACAACGCAAACTGCAGTAGGCTGTGTTCACACCGTAGGATATGTCCCTACTGTAGGGTTAGGGTCCTACAGTAGGACTTGGGTTCACAGTAGGACATGGGTCATACAGTAGAGGTTCTACAGTAGGACAGAGGTCATACAGTAGAAGTCCTACAGTAGGACTAGGGTCCTACAGTAGGTATTGGGCCTACAGTAAGACTAGGGTTATACAGTAGGATATGTTGCTATGGTTGTACAATAGGACTGGTCCAACAGGAGAGGTCCTACAGTAGGCTAAGGTCCTACAGCAGATATCCTACAGTAAACAAGGGTCCTATAGTAGCGGTTCTACAGAAGACTAGGGTCCGAAAGTAGAGGTCCAACAGTAGGCTATGATTCTTTAGGAGAGGTCCTTCAGTAGGCTATGATCCTACAGTTAGCTAGGGTCCTTAAGTCAGACTAGGGTCCTATATATTAGTGGTCCCACAGTAGGCTATGGTCCTACAATATAAGCAGGGTCCTACAGTAGAGGTCCTACAATAGGACTTAGGGTCCTACAGTAGGCTATGATCCTACAGGAGCGATCCTACAGTTAGCTAGGGTCCTTAAGTCAGACTAGGGTCCTATAGTAGAGGTTTTACTGTAGGCTATGGTCCTAAAGTAAGACTAGGGTCATATAGTAGAGGTTCTACAGTAGGCTAGGTTCTTCAGTAAGCTATGCTCCTACAGTAGGCCTATGGTCCCACAGTAGGCTATGGTCCTACAATATAACTAGGGTCCTACAGTAGAGGTCCTACAATAGGACTTAGGGTCCTACAGTAGGCTAGGGTCCTACAGAAGTGGGTGCAGCATCAACAAAGAGCAAGCCTTTTTCTTCAGCGTGATTGGCTGGTCATGGTAAATTTGGGGATATATATATATTTATCGAACAAAAATCGAATCGTTTTCTTACAGTTATTGGGGAAATGGCAGCTGCCGATTAATTTCAATTTGTTTCCTTATTATATAAGGAATATATTCCTTATATTATAAATTGCAAAAATCGCTCAAAACCAGCTCAGCGCAGCAGCTGGCCCAATGGTGTGTAGGACACTAGGTTCAGTTAGTTTGAACGGCTCACAGCCTGTCTCACAGCCATCTAGTGGACAAACACCTTGCTGGAGAGGATGGACAATACTCTATATATCATTTATTTTATTGTATCTATTGACTTCCATTAAAGTAATAAAACATAGCTTTGATCAAGAGGCTCATATCTTACATACTGTATGTTATGTTGTTATTTATCAGACCTTCCTCCATGCTATTTTAGGCTGCGAACATTGGGGAACCCAGCACATTTAGTGGCTCTATTGACCACTACATATGCACCTAATGCTACAGATAACAATTATTTTCTTAGATTAAGGTGATTCATATATCGTCCCTCCAAACACTGCTGAGGAGGTGAATGGAGACTCCACTGTGTGTGTGTGTGTGTGTGTGTGTGTGTGTGTGTGTGTGTGTGTGTGTGTGTGTGTGTGTGTGTGTGTGTGTGTGTGTGTGTGTAATAATATCCTCCCTTCATACACTGCTGAAGAGGTGAATGGGAACTCCACTGATGTGTGTGTGCTCTGGGAGGATTGCACTTGGCGTACACAAAGCTTGGCGATTATCAAACAGCAAACGGGTCGTGTACAGTCTCTGGTTAGATTGCAGAATGGCTGCTCAATGTTGTTTAAAAAAAACTTTAAAATATTCTTAGTGACCACATTGGAGCTCATGCCTCCCTCCAAAAAGGTGCCACAATGGGTTATATAGGTTTATTTTTATCACATCCCTGCATTGACTATCTACTTCAAATTTGAGACTATATTCAATTCAATATATGTATATATAATATAATATGCACACCAATGTTAAAATGAGTGGAATTGAAACTTCATTTGCAGTTGTTAATTCACAGATTAATGGTACAAGACAAGGAATGAACACAAAAAAAAAAGATTTTAAAAGGGTATTTTGTGTTAATTTTTTACCCTATTACCCCAGAGAGCAAGCATACGGCCTACCCATACCACCGTAGTGGTTGCATCGCTGAGCAGCAGCTCAGTGATGTCGTGGCTGCTGAGCAGGTACACGCAGTTGAAGGTGGAGCAGACGGAGTGAGCGGTCCTGGGCACCTGACAGAAACACAGAGAGAAAGTGAATTGTCATTTTTATTTTTTAAGGCTCAACCTCTTATAGTAGTGTGTGTGTGTGTGTGTGTGTGTGTGTGTGTGTGTGTGTGTGTGTGTGTGTGTGTGTGTGTGTGTGTGTGTGTGTGTGTGTGTGTGTGTGTGTGTGTGTGTGTGTGTGTGTGTGTGTGTGTGTGTGTGTGTGTGTGTGTTGGAAGAAAAAAAAATCATTTCATCAATTCAATGCATTTACATAAAACATTAACATCATCTAACGTAATTGCACCCATTGTCACACACACACCTGAGTGAGTTGTCCACGGTGAACTCTATCCCCAGTACCCAACTGTCCAAAGCTGTTCTCTCCCAGTGTGAACAGAAACCCCTGATCATTCAACAGGAAGAGCTGGGCCAACCATTCACCACCTGCAATACACACAAAATCCAAAAAAATTAAAAAGTCAAGCAAATTGCAAAAGTTTTTGTCATATAGTGACGATGTTGACATTGTTACCTTAATGAGAGCTGTGGGCATAACGAAGGGAAGATGATCCCTAAACATCCTCACATCGCTTTGGTTGGTAAAGACGTCCAGAATCACTGTGCCGCCACCTTTAGAGGACACACAATACAGCAACAGCAGTAAATACCTATAATAGGTATCTCAGAGGCTCTCAAACTGATTTAACATGAGGACGTGCACCCTGATGGGACGTGCCACAAAACTTCCATGAAATGATATCCATTCAAGTGGATCGGTGGGTAGTTCTTGAGGCCACACCCCCTCCAATATCTCTCCTACAGACAGCGATAAACCACCCACACCTCCATAGTAAGATCCTAAAGATATATTTGTATTGTTTGTGTTGTAATGGGATCGGGTTAGGGTTAAGTGTTTTAGGGATTTAGGGATTAGCACTAGGGTTGAGGGTAGGTTGGAATTTAGGGTTTAGGATAGTTAAGGGTTCAGGGTTAGATGTTACCAATATGGGTTAAGGGTTAGGTTTAGGGGTTAGTGTGATTGCGAGTTGTTGCACATACCAGTCAGGTAGAGAGCGCTGCCATTGCTGCTGTGGATTTGGCGGACGGGTCTCTGGCGATAGCCTCTGGTGATACTGTGGTTCATGTTTGCTATGTCAATGGGACCGTCTCTCAGCAGAGAGAGCTGGTCGTAGCTTAACTTGTAAACCTCCCCGGTGTCTGAGAGAAAGAGCAAAACGTGTTGATTGGAGGATTGGACTGAACCCCCTGCACTGATCATGCATCAGTATGATACACACTGGATCTACCAGTATATCCCAGCATGGTGTGGTGGCTTTGGTGGGTGTTACACATTGGTCGGGTACAGGCTTCTACACTTGAGTATTTTTTGATCTAATATACCATCAGTCAATAAAATTGCATCTAAAAGTGAATCAGTTTTAAATCTAAAGGCAAATACGTCCACTCCACTTAAATAATAATACATTCAAATGTTGTATCTCCTTTCTCAAACCACTGACCAGAGAGCAACAGCAGCTTCCAGGGTAACTCAGGGCCTGTGATGCGAATCTGAGTGAAGACCAGAGAGCTTTGAACGACCAAGTTCAATATGAGTTCACCCGTCCCCTGGTGGTAGACCCTCACAGCTCTTCTGCCGTCCTCGGTCCTGGCCAAGACAACCATGAATATGCTGTAGCATATGTCCCGGCGAGGCTCAACGGCAAACTGAAAAGTAGAAGATAAATAAAGGACCGCAGCAACTTTTTCATAGCTCTAAGAACTATTGGAGGAACTGTCCTCTTTTTGTTGTGTTCGCACCACAGGAACTAGGAACCATCGTCGTTCCCAGAACGCTGTTTTCAGGGCCTTTTTTGCTCCTAATTCAGAGCGAAGAGGAGTCTTTGGTGACATAGGTGTATGGGGATTGGTCGAACACGAGCCAATACACCACCGACGATCACCGTTTTTAAATATCCTTTAGCTGTGTTTACCGTAAAGTGTCAAAAAATTAGGTACAAAAACAGCGCTTTAACGGTAACGGCATGGAATGGAAGAAACACAAACAAAACACAGACAAAAGTTGGGCCGGGTTTGAATCGTCAAGCCGAAATGTAAAAATATTCGCTCGACGTTCTGTCTGACGTTGATGTAATGTTCCTATTGGCGGTGTAAATGCAAAAAGAAAAAGCCAATGAAGGAACTATTCCCAGGTCCCTAGTTCCTAGTTCCCCAGTCCCCAGAAATGTTTGGTCAGAAAGCACCTATTGTTGGTACCTAAGTACTTATGTGGTTCTCTTAACATAGCGCACATTACCACATGCTTACTAATGAATTCATGTTGCAAGAGTCTTGAGAATTTGTAACATGAATGTTACAAATGAACAAATGAAATGAATCATCCTGCAGCACGTTACTGTGTACTTCTTACATCCACAACGTCATGGCAGACGACGATGGGCGGGGTCAGCATCTCTAAACCAGTCACCTCCCTCAGCTGGGGGAGGGTGCCCTGGTAGTCCAAGACCATCACGCAATTCTGGCCAGGCACCATCCGCCGGTATCCGTAAGCCCCGGAGGGGTCGATGGCCCTGGAGGGGGAGGTCTGGGAGGGCCGGGCCCTGCCCAGTCCCTGCATGTGCAGTCCCTGGGTGTCTGTCAGGAAAGAGTGGGGAGGAGGGAGGATATTATTGATCACTGCAGCTACAATAGTCTCTATTATATTACTCTATACTCAAAGCTCTCGCGTTGACTATACTCATGAGTTAGCAATATTTTGTATCATTAATATACTTAAGTTCATCTAAATTATAGTCTTCAGGAGAACTATCATTAAACACCTGTACTATTATTTCAATCACTATTGCCAAATTATTATTTTTGTTTGAGCACTAGATTCGTCGTTTGCTGGTAAAATTGGGTTTTGTGATGATTTTCCCTGAAAGTATTGCATTGTTGTGCAAGTTGCAAGTTGCTAATATTATTTGCTCTATGATGACGGTATTTATTTCTTTATATCTATTATTGTCTTGACGGCTGTACCAACACTCCACCGTACATTTGAGGATGGCCAGTCGCTGCCAGTCTCTGGGCTCTGAGTGGTCCGGCATGGGGCTGCAGATCCTCTTCCAGACCCAGGGGCTCTGGCTCTGCTGCCAGAACCTGGAGCAGGACGCTCTGAAGGACAGGACATCCGGTGGGGAGAGGTAGCCCAGAATGACCTCCAACTATGGTATAGAGATACACAGTATGCATTGGATTATATGATTAGAACTTGCCTGGGTGAATAAAAACAGATCAAATGAATGCTTAAATATGTCAATCATATATTTATATTTTCTAAAGATATATGTATGTATGTATGCATGTACAGTATGTATGTATGTACAGAATGTTCATATCCAATGTTGTAAATACCCTTACTCTAACCCTTTTTTATAATCTGTAATCTATGGGGTAAATAGGCCTATGGAAACTGCTTTTTGTATCTGTATTGAATGATTGAAGATCTTACATTTAATAAAATCAATAATGTAAGCCTCATGGACCAAGCAAGTCATTCATCGATCAACAGGCTAACAAGTTATCAAAAAGTTTCAGTTAAAGGAGGACAAAGGGGGTTTCTTACAATCTCAGATGGTACATCCTGAATACAGGCCACGGGTCTCTCAGCTGTCCTCTGTCGCTGGGAACATCAAGGAAAAAGGGGGAAAAATATGTAATACAATGCACATACAAATGTTGAATTCCTTTTTGGTTTGATTTAGGCTGCATGAAAACAACAATGAAAAACACAAAAAAAACATTAAATTACTTTTCCCTTTACTGAAACTTTCCTTACCTTGAAATAGGTGAACGGTCTCTGTGGTGAGGGGGAGCGAGGCCGCTTCTCCACTTTACTCTGTTTGGAGGAGGTGGATGGTCCAGGAGAGGTGGAGCGAGGCCGCTTCTCCACTTTACTCTGTTTGGAGGAGGTGGATGGTCCAGGAGAGGTGGAGCGAGGCCGCTTCTCCACTTTACTCTGTTTGGAGGAGGTGGATGGTCCAGGAGAGGTGGAGCGAGGCCGCTTCTCCACTTTACTCTGTTTGGAGGAGGTGGATGGTCCAGGAGAGGTGGAGCGAGGCCGCTTCTCTACTTTACTCTGTTTGGAGGAGGTCGATGGTCCAGGAGAGGTGGAGCGAGGCCGCTTCTCCACTTTACTCTGTTTGGAGGAGGTGGATGGTCCAGGAGAGGTGGAGCGAGGCCGCTTCTCCACTTTACTCTGTTTGGAGGAGGTGGATGGTCCAGGAGAGGTGGAGCGAGGCCGCTTCTCCACTTTACTCTGTTTGGAGGAGGTGGATGGTCCAGGAGATGTGGAGCGAGGCCGCTTCTCCACTTTACTCTGTTTGGAGGAGGTGGATGGTCCAGGAGAGGTGGAGCGAGGCCGCTTCTCCACTTCCCAGGGGTTGGAGGAGGTGGATGGTCCAGGAGAGGCGGAGCGAGGCCGCTTCTCCACTCTCCTCCGTTTGCAGGTGGTGGATGGTGCAGGAGAGAGGGAGCGCTTCTTTGCAGGTTGTCGCTTATTTGCCATCGGTAGACTTTGATAACTCACTAGCTAAACTCACTTACTGGTTCCAGTTTGTTTGTTCCTTTGTGTGTCAATGATTTCTACACATTTGGTCCAGCCTTCGTCCAGCGCAATCGGAGAATGCCGATCTTTCTTTAATGTTGCCGATTTCATAGCCGATGCACGTGAGAAACACGTGAGCTAATTTCTTTACCAACAAGACAAATTTAATAAGACACCTGAAAACCCATCACCCAGCGCAGCATGGCGAGTTTGTTAAACTGACTGTGGAGAACGAGAACCCCAGGAATGCATGATGGATGAAACCAGTGGCGGCGCCAGGGGGGAGCTAGGGGGTGCTGAAGCACCCCCCAGCAGTGTGCGAACTATACCACGGTCTCCGGGGGAGCCGGATTTTTTTTTTGCGGGGGGGGGTAAATGCTGATCCGTGCATTAACAGCAACAGCACAGACATAGGCCTATTATAAAGAGAACATCTGTTGCACACGGGGTGGTGCCACAGGTCTACATTTACATGAAACGTCCCGATGGATCATGGTCATGTCAACAGATCGAGCATGTGTGGGCTACGCAAACTTCAATCAACTTGATAATAAATAATCCACGGACCACCAATGTAACGTTTGACTGTTTAATTAAATCAACTTAAAATGACTCATAAACAGGCTACATAGTTTCACATGGGCTGTAGCCTATTATGGCTGTAGCCTACACAGAGCCGAACACACGCGATAAGAGCAGCCAGTGGGTGGAGCTGCGGGCAGCGTGCAAGCAGGCGACACTTTTTTCATGAATCATAAACTCTAAATATAATTTTATTTCACTTATTTTACACCTTTGAAAAAAAAATGCCCAAAATGGAATTTATTTGGTCATCATATCAGTATTTTAGAGAGCTCCCCCCAAATTTCACAAACCATGTTCCCAGGGGAGCTCATGTCAACACTAGGGGAGCTATAGATCCCCCTGCTCCCCTCCAGTTCGCACCCTGCCCCCCAGGATTACCAAAGCACCCCCTAAGCACCCCCAATAAATATATGTGTTTTTAAATTTTTATCTGGCCCAGTCTGTTACCATTGCCATATCTGAAAAGCGGACAGAGGACAAGTGGAGGGAAATCCGAAATGATGCAGAAAGTCTGTGCGTGAACGCAGGAATTGCACCACAGACGCAACGTGAGAGAAGGCGGGCTCAAACATCTCGACATCTGGAGGGGTTTGTAGTGGAAGCCCCGTTAGAAAGAGCACGCTTGGACACAGATGACTTTAGAACACACTCGTTCTATCCTGTTATAGACAGGTTGTTAATGGAGATGAAACGTCGCTTTTCAACAGAAACCAATGAAGTACTGAGAGGTGTGTCCGCCCTGAGCCCCAAACACACATCATTTCTGGACAAAAAAAAATGATACTGCCCATGGCCCGCCACTATCGAATCAGTGAGGAAAACCTGTCTGCAGAGCTTTACCAAGTTCGCCGGCTGTTGCAAAGAAAAAAAGAACAGGGACATACTATCACCAGCACCAAGGAGTTTCTATCCCTCATGAGGCCACACAGAGATGCATTTATAGACTTGTACAAACTGATATGCATATCTCTGACACTTCCCGTGACCTCAGTGAGCTGTGAGCGCAGTTTTTCTTGTCTGCGTCGTTTGAAAAACTACCTGAGGAACACCAGTGGGGACTCTCGAACCAGTAACCTGGCACTGTTGGCTATAAACACCGTGAGAACAAGGGCCCTGGACAGCGACACAATCATTGATGCGTTTGCCCTCAACCACAACAACAGACGCATTGTTTTGTTATGAAGACGTCTAATGGTAAGTGCATGATGATGCACCCCCTCTGTTGCCTATTATAAATGTAATGCATTGATGGTTGAGGCAAACATTCTGACTGTTTATAGTTATTTCTATGTGGCCTACTTGTGTTTAATTTTATGTTCAGAGCCAGAGGTGTGTTAGGCTTGTGGACCTTACCCGCTGTAACAGTTGTAAATATGCAGTGGTGTTTCTTTGTACATCATTTAAATGAGTATAATTACACTAATTCTGTGTTCTTCGTTTATTTATGTTCAATACCTGACAAGGTCGGAGATCAGTGGGCGGAACTTCTGAAATGTAGTCACTGTACTCAGAAGATTCTTTTTGTGGGTACACCCCCCCTTTATAGTGTGTCCCTCACGTTTCCTCTTCCCTTTTTGTTTTTGTAAATGTTTCCACGTGAGAGGAGTCACTGTGAGGGATACAAAATGTTATACTGATTTGTTATATCTGTTGTCAGCTTGTCAGTGATTAAAAGGAAATCGTCTAAACTGTATGCTGGCTCGGGTCTCATCCATCCATGAACAACGCAAAACACAACGCAGAGACCGCTTAATGTTGCTCTCAAAGTGCACCAATTGATGCTTTTAACTTCAATATTTAAAAAAAAAATCTTCACGGGGGAGCATGGCCACGGACCGTCCACTCCCCAAAATAGCACTTTACCCCTGCTTACACCTATATGCTGTGAGCTGATTATCGAGCCTTCATTGTAACAGTCGCGGGTGTACTGCGTGTGGGGAGTGTTGCCGTAGAAAATTCCACTGTAGTGCCGGTGCATTAATGGGAAACCCTAAATGTTTCAGCACCCTCTATGAAACGTCAAGCTACCCCACAGCACCCCCTAGAGAAAATCTCTGGCGCCGCCACTGT
>CM051000.1:18630438-18652267 GCA_027704905.1 Muraenolepis orangiensis | reverse complement strand
AAAAAAGTATTTAGCTCTCCTGGGAGGGAGGTAGAGGAGTTCTCTACACAACTGGTTCTCCCTCTGAAGTTCGTTATCGTCTGCAGCCCCTGCCACATACCCCTCGCATCGTGGCAGTCCATGTCCTCCTCTGAGCTCCGTGATGCAGCATCCATGTCATTACGTTTGTTCCATTCTCCATTAAGCTGATGGCGTGAGGCTTAGTCCTGATCCTCTTCACCTTTATGATGCATAAATTCACTTCAGGTCCGGCTCTACACACACAGCCTCTATACACACAGCCTCCACTCTGTTACCACTCTGTTAGGTCTGGCTCTATCATCCACTCTGTAACCACTCTGTTAGGTCTGGCTCTATTCTCTATCATCCACTCTGTAACCACTCTGTTAGGTCTGGCTCTATCATCCACTCTGTAACCACTCTGTTAGGTCTGGCTCTATTTTCTATCATCCACTCTGTAACCACTCTGTTAGGTCTGGCTCTATCATCCACTCTGTAACCACTCTGTTAGGTCTGGCTCTATTTTCTATCATCCACTCTGTAACCACTCTGTTAGGTCTGGCTCTATCATCCACTCTGTAACCACTCTGTTAGGTCTGGCTCTATCATCCACTCTGTAACCACTCTGTTAGGTCTGGCTCTATTTTCTATCATCCACTCTGTAACCACTCTGTTAGGTCTGGCTCTATCATCCACTCTGTAACCACTCTGTTAGGTCTGGCTCTATCATCCACTCTGTAACCACTCTGTTAGGTCTGGCTCTATCATCCACTCTGTAACCACTCTGTTAGGTCTGGCTCTATCATCCACTCTGTAACCACTCTGTTAGGTCTGGCTCTATCATCCACTCTGTAACCACTCTGTTAGGTCTGGCTCTATCATCCACTCTGTAACCACTCTGTTAGGTCTGGCTCTATCATCCACTCTGTAACCACTCTGTTAGGTCTGGCTCTATTTTCTATCATCCACTCTGTAACCACTCTGTTAGGTCTGGCTCTATCATCCACTCTGTAACCACTCTGTTAGGTCTGGCTCTATCATCCACTCTGTAACCACTCTGTTAGGTCTGGCTCTATCATCCACTCTGTAACCACTCTGTTAGGTCTGGCTCTATCATCCACTCTGTAACCACTCTGTTAGGTCTGGCTCTATCATCCACTCTGTTACCACTCTGTTAGGTCTGGCTCTTCCTCTATCATCCTCTAACAGACCGCAGGACAGCCTCCATCCCCTTCGTGGAGCTTAGCATAGAAAGGCCCGCGGGATGGTTGTTGAACACTGGACTCATAATCCCATGATGGAATGTCAAAATTACCTAAAGGGATGTCAAAATGGCGGACGTCGTTCCTCATGGTTTGTAGTCCAGGTACCAGGTAGCTGGTTGGTGGGTGAAGCTCCCTGCATCTCATTAACACATTAAATAGTGTATACATCATTATCGCACATTCGTCAATTATGCAGATGGACGAGACGGAAACGTGTACGTTGACAATTTACGATTACATTTACATAAAACGTAATAAGTTGGTGGAGTGGCCACTAATGTTATGGATGATAGAAGGAACACTGGAACTGGACTGGTGAAAGGTTGACTGATCCTTCATAAACCGGCTGTGACCGGCTTGGTGACTCCACGTGCCATTAATCACTGCTGCTTCTAAACCATGATATTAATCTAACGGGAAACAAATGAAAATATCAAAAGGGCATACACGCGCGCACACACACACACACACACACACACACACACACACACACACACACACGTGTCTACACACACACACACACTCAACAGTTTTGAGTCAATTCTTCTTCTTCTTCTTCTTCTTCTTCTTCTTCTTCTCCTTCTCCTTCTCCTCCTCCTCCTCCTCCTCCTCCTCCTCCTCCTCCTCCTCCTCCTCCTCCTCCTCCTCCTCCTCCTGCAGCCTCTGCAGCTGCAGTGTGATCTGTGCAGCATCGTGTCTAGCTCTGGCCAGATGCTGGGCCAGGGGGCGGGGCCCGCCATCGACCGCTCCTCCTGTGTGTGGCGCATGAACAACGCTCCGTGGCGGGGCTTCCAGCGGGACGTGGGCCAGAGGACCACGCTGAGGGTGGTGTCCCACACCAGCGTGCCCCTGCTGCTGCAGAAGCCCCAGCGCTTCCTGGCGGCGGCGGCGGCCAACAGCACGGTGTACGTGGTGTGGGGGCCGCTGCGCAACATGCGGCGCGACGGGAAGGGCGCCGTCTACAACATGCTGCTGCGGGCGGCCGAGCGCTTCCCCCACGCCCGCATCTACGCCACCACCCAGGAGCGCATGGAGCACTGCGACACCCTGTTCAAGAAGGAGACGGGCAAGGACAGGTGAGGCTCCCCCACCCCCACCCCCTCCCCCTAACCCCACCCTCCCTCTAACCCCACCCTCCCCCTAACCCCACCACCCCCCCCTTCATTGCTGCTGGAATATTGAAACGGTTGACCTTTTATCACCGTCCATGGCCACATGGTGTGGTGCACTCTGTCTGCCTCCCTGCTCAGAACCTCCCTTCCATCAAGGGCCTTCAGAGTGACTTCACTTTACACCCCTCCTCCTCCCCTCCTCCTCCCCCCTCCCTCCTCCTCTCCTCCTCCTCCCCCTCCAAAGACACCCTGGAGGCCTTTTTGAAAGAGGGTCTTTGATGAGCCTCCCCTCAGTTGAAGCTGAGCGATGCTGGAGTAATAGGTACCAGGAGGAGGTGAAGGACCAGCTGCTCCTCTCCTGCAGGAGAAACATGAGGAGTTATTGATGTTGTTTAGGATTCATGCATCATCACCTGCAGGGGGGCTGCTTTGTGCTGAAGGCAACACAGAAGGGCTGAAAGTTAGGATTTTTTTCATTGGCCATGAATAGAGATTGATCATTGATCATTGATCAATGATCATTGTTTCAATCAGTCATCATTTATCAAACGCTTTAAATAATGTCTATAAGAAACAAATATGAGTAGCCGGTGCCCAAAGTGATCAACCAACGAAGAGCTCAGGAGAACCAGTCAGCTTGGTGTCGCTGGGCCCAAAGCAGAGCGCCACAAACAGGGACACGGCCGACAGGAAAAACCCGGAGTGGCATTACGGAACGGAGTCCAGTGACATCGCGGATCTAGGAAGCCAGGGGAAATCCAGGACTAGGAGCGAGAAGAGCTGGGTTGTGGAATGTGATTAGGGGGCGTGGCTACCTGGGCGAGTGCTGGGGAAGCACAACCACCTTGCTGCTTGATTCTTACCCAATGAGAAGTGGGGTTAACGACCTCATGGAGTCAATCTAGTGGTTCTATTGTTCCTCACTGCTATAAATCTCTCTCTCCCCCTCTCTCTCTCTCTCTCTCTCTCTCCCCCTCTCTCTCTCTCTCTCTCTCTCTCTCTCTCTCTCTCTCTCTCCCCCTCTCTCTCTCTCTCTCTCTCTCTCTCTCTCTCTCTCTCTCTCTCTCTCTCTCTCTCTCTCTCCCCCTCTCTCTCTCTCTCTCTCTCTCTCTCTCTCTCTCTCTCTCTCTCTCTCTCTCTCTCTCTCTCTCTCTCTCTCTCTCTCTCTCTCCCCCTCTCTCTCTCTCTCTCTCTCTCTCTCTCTCTCTCTCTCTCTCTCTCTCTCTCTCTCTCTCTCTCTCTCACCCACCCCCCCTCTTTCTCTCTCTCTCTCTCTCTCTCTCTCTCTCTCTCTCTCTCTCTCTCTCTCTCTCTCCCCCTCTCTCTCTCTCTCTCTCTCTCTCTCTCTCTCTCTCTCTCTCTCTCTCTCTCTCTCTCTCTCTCCCCCTCTCTCTCTCTCTCTCTCTCTCTCTCTCTCTCTCTCTCTCTCTCTCTCTCTCTCTCTCTCTCTCTCTCTCTCTCTCTTTCTCTGTTAACGTAACATAAGAGGATTAGCATGTATATCTTATATCTGATTATATCTTATATCTGATTATATCTTACATCTGATTATATCTTATATCTGTTTCTATCTTATATCTGATTATATCTTATATCTGATTATATCTTATATCTGATTATATCTTATATCTGGAGTTCTTTGGGATATAACAGAGGCGGGACCTCTCTGTAGTCCCGCCCTGAAGTCATCACCCACCACTAGAGCCCCACCCATATTTAAGTATATTTGTACACATCACTTTTTGACCAATAACATAATTAAAAAGAGTATAGATAATTAAATAAATATATCAAACACATCCTCATCTCATAAATAAGCATTATGCATCTCTAAATATAATGGATATTCAGTGGATATTCTGTGACGAAGCTGTCGATTTCTTAGTAGAAAGAAAACATCAGGGTGGAAAAGGTCTATATAACATATTTGTACCAAAAGGTGTGGCTGCATCCTGCCCAAAGAAGGGAAGCCTCCTCATGTGTTGTAGGTATCCTGTTGAGACATGACTTGATGTCTCTGCCTCCGAACGCTGGCTGAGTAAGCAGCATTTGAGGCGTTTCAGACACACAGCCAGTTCCTCAACATTCACCACCACTGTGTACTACGTCTTCACTGTTATCGCACACTGCACTGCCTCGCTGGGTTTGGCACCTTGTGAATACAGACACTCCAGGCCTAAGGAGCAAAGAGACCCATGAAACAAACACATCATCAGCCTCACATCAGGAATCACTGCTATAACAGATATACCATAGACTGTACGATAATATACCAAGCACCGATTGAATCAAACTCTGTAA
The DNA here is from genome assembly GCA_027704905.1 of Muraenolepis orangiensis. Taxonomy (NCBI): domain Eukaryota; kingdom Metazoa; phylum Chordata; class Actinopteri; order Gadiformes; family Muraenolepididae; genus Muraenolepis; species Muraenolepis orangiensis. Next base: position 18,647,589 of record CM051000.1, on the reverse strand, counting down.
TCAAATGTAATCGTTTGGCCTGCGATAAGCTCTGCTTGTGGTCTTCTGATGGGGAATGAGATGATGGTTATAGAGCTGTGTAACACACCAATGAGATGATGGTTATAGAGCTGTGTAACACACCAATGAGATGATGGTTATAGAGCTGTGTAACACACCAATGAGATGATGGTTATAGAGCTGTGTAACACACCAATGAGATGATGGTTATAGAGCTGTGTAACACACCAATGAGATGATGGTTATAGAGCTGTGTAACACACCAATGAGATGATGGTTATAGAGCTGTGTAACACACCAATGAGATGATGGTTATAGAGCTGTGTAACACACCAATGAGATGATGGTTATAGAGCTGTGTAACACACCAATGAGATGATGGTTATAGAGCTGTGTAACACACCAATAAGATGATGGTTATAGAGCTGTGTAACACACCAATGAGATGATGGTTATAGAGCTGTGTAACACACCAATGAGATGATGGTTATAGAGCTGTGTAACACACCAATGAGATGATGGTTATAGAGCTGTGTAACACACCAATGAGATGATGGTTATAGAGCTGTGTAACACACCAATGAGATGATGGTTATAGAGCTGTGTAACACACCAATGAGATGATGGTTATAGAGCTGTGTAACACACCAATGAGATGATGGTTATAGAGCTGTGTAACACACCAATAAGATGATGGTTATAGAGCTGTGTAACACACCAATGAGATGATGGTTATAGAGTAGTGTAACACCTACCTTCAACACATGTCGAACCATTGGGACGATGGTCGTTTTCTGCTCTATATAGCACGTCTGATGGTCGTTTTGCTGCTCTATATAGCACATCTGATAGTAGTTTGCTGCTCTATAGAGCACTGAAGAAACAAGCACGTCTGTAAGAGAGTCAGATGTCAAACTACAGAAGATTGCTTGATCCACGTTGTTATACAGTGGTACAATAATATAATACTTTGATATAATGGGGTATTCTGTGGTATTCCAGTAAACTTGAATACCACAGGTATTAATATATAGGTCAAATATAACCTAAATGGGCCCAATGCCACAGAAAGACAAACTAATGACAGCCAGTTGAAAGCAGAGATCCAGTGTGAACGTTTAGCGTCTAGCTCCAAGCTAGCAGCAGCTACCCGGCTCTTCTTCCCTAGTCAGCTAAACGCACTTCCTCCCTCTGCTGTCTCCAGGGTCTGGTTCTCTGGGTGGTTCTCTGGGTGGTTCTCTGGGTGGTCTCTGGGTGGTTCTCTGGTTCTCTGGGTGGACATCAAAGAGCCTCACAGCTTGCCCTCCCGATGTGCTGCCTGTAGAGCTCTCGCTTTACAACTCATCTGTAACTTTGGTGTGGCTGCAGCCATGTTTCTGCTCTCTGGTAGCTCCGCATTATATTAGATTAGATTAGATTAGATTAGAATTGATTGTCATTTCACAGCACATACAAGTACAGTACAGTAAAAAAAATTGGCATCTAACCAGAGTGCAGATGTTGCAATAAAGTGCATAGTTATATATCATTTACAGTAGTTAAATAAAATGTAAAAACAGGTATAAAAACAGGTATAAAACAACTTATAGAGTAGGTATGAGATATGTGCAGAAGTATAGGTATATATACGTATATACAGGTAAGTTATTAATACAAGGTCAACAGGTTGTGAGCAGGGGGATGCAGTTATATCAACAGTTGAAGATTAATTTATATACGATTAGTACAGTAAAAATGTACACGACATGACATCATACAGGTATGTAAACACTAAATATGTCAACTATAGGAAGGTGTTCCATCCCACAGTAGAACTAGGAGTTTACCGTATAACGGCACCACATATCAGGGTTGGTTTCATGTTCCCAGCCTGGGTGGGTTTGTGCTGACCACGGCCACTACAACACATCCTATTACATGATTATTGATGGGGATTGGTAGTATTTACCACCGATATCTCATATATTATGAAGTAGTACATTTATTCATTGCAATAGAAGCTGTTGGTTTGGTTTCCAGAGGACAGCTCCAGCTGTGTCTGAATGTCAGTGTTAGTGATGACTGACGTCTATTCTGGAGAGACTCACCTACAGGCCCCTAGCTCCTCATGGGTTTAATGGGGAGGCTCCAGGGGCCCTAGGGGCTCCAGGCGCCCTAGCCTAGGGGCTCCAGGGGCCCCAGGGGGGTTCCAGGGGCCCTAGGGGCTCTAGGGGTTCCAGAGGCCCCAGGGGCCCTAGGGGCTCCAGGGGTTCCAGAGGCTCCAGGGGCTCTAGGGGCTCCAGGGGCTCCAGGGGCCCTAGGGGCTCCAGGAGCTCTAGGGACTCCAGGGGTTCCAGGGCCCCGCTTGGTGTAAACAGTGGAGTTGCCAAAAGTCTGGATCATTCTGCCTCACTTAGTGGAGGAAAATACAAGGTCTGCATGGAAATCTGTCAAACTCCTTAGAACAACAAGATGTGTTCGCTCCTAAACACACACACACACACACACACAAACGCTGTGTGTGTGTGTGTGTGTGTGTGTGTGTGTGTGTGTGTGTGTGTGTGTGTGTGTTCACCGTGAGCACCTTGGTAATCACGGCTCCCCTCAGATGCGCAGCGGTGACCGAACACAACTCCTATTACGGTCAGCCACACACACACACACACACACACACACACACACACACACACTCACACACACACACACACACACACACACACACACACACACACACACACACACACACACACACACACACACACACACACACACACACCACACACACACACACACACACACACACACACACACACACACACACACACACACACAGGGCAGCAGCAGGCCAGCTGGAGCCTCACCCTGATGGGATGCTGAGGGACAGTTGGGATGAACCATGTATGACTGACTGCTCGGCGGAGCGTTTTGATTGGACGGAATATGCGTCACCAGCTGTCTATGAATGTCTCCCTGAAATACACAGTCATACACAGACAGTAGATGATGTTAGGATGAGAGGGCTGGAGAGGAGGAGGAGGAGGAGGAGGGGGAGGGGGAGGAGGAGAAGGAGGAGGAGGAGGAGAAGGAGGAGGAGGAGGAGGGGGAGGAGGAGGAGGAGGAGGAGGAGGAGGAGGAGGAGGAGGGGGAGGAGGAGGAGGAGGAGGAGGAGAAGGATGAGGAGGGGGAGGGGGAGGAGGAGGAGGAGGAGGAGGGGGAGGAGAAGGAGGGGGAGGAGGAGGGGGAGGAGGAGGAGGAGGAGGAGGAGGAGGAGGAGGAGGAGGGGGAGGGGGAGGAGGAGGAGGAGGAGAAGGATGAGGAGGGGGAGGGGGAGGAGGAGGAGGAGGAGGAGGGGGAGGAGAAGGAGGGGGAGGAGGAGAAGGAGGAGGGGGAGGAGGAGGTGGAGGGGGAGGAGGAGGAGGGAGAGGGGGAGGAGAAGGAGGAGGGGGAGGAGGAGGTGGAGGAGGAGGGGGAGGAGGAGGTGGAAGGAGGAGGAGGAGGAGGAGAAGGAGGAGGGGGAGGAGGAGGAGGAGGAGGAGGGGGAGGGGGAGGAGGAGGAGGTGGGGGAGGGGGAGTAGTAGGAGGAGGAGGAGGAGGGGGAGGTGGAGGGGGAGGAGAAGGAGGAGGGGGAGGAGGAGGAGGAGGAGGAGGGGGAGGGGGAGGAGGAGGAGGAGGTGGGGGAGGGGGAGGAGAAGGAGGAGGGGGAGGGGGAGGAGGGGGAGGAGAAGGAGGGGGGGGAGGGGGAGGAGGAGGAGGTGGAGGGGGAGGAGGGGGAGGAGGAGGAGGAGGAGGGGGAGGAGGGGGAGGAGGTGGAGGGGGAGGAGAAGGAGGAGGGGGAGGGGGAGGAGGAGGAGGGGGGGGGAGGGGGGGGAGGAGGAGGAGGAGGGGGCGGCGGAGGAGGATGAAGAGGAGTAGGATAATGATGATGATGAGGAGGAGGAAGATGATGATGATGATGAAGATGATAAAGATGATGAAGATGATGAGGATGATGATGATGAGGGTGATGATGAAGATAAAGATAATGAGGATGAGGAGGATATTGAGCCTGATGAAGATGATGAGAAAGAAGATGAGGATGATGAGGATGATGATTAGGTATTTTCAACACAATTTTTAACAACATAGACCATGTTTGGTCACAACATGACCAAAGATGTGGTCATTTATGTATAGCCTGTTGCATTTCCACAATTTTCTTCCTAGAGATTCGAGGATCTATTCATGTCCTGCTGCACAGATGTTGTGTTAGATTGACAAGAAAAAGCAATTAGCACACTTCCTATACGTGTGTGTGTGTGTGTGTGTGTGTGTGTGTGTGTGTGTGTGTGTGTGTGTTTCTGTGTGTGTGTGTGTGTACACAGGTGATACTGATTCCATCTGAATTCCTGCTGTAGCTCTCAGGCTTCTAGAGGAACCCTCTATAGTCTACCTCAGGAGGAAACCCTCTATAGTCTACCTCAGGAGGAACCCCTCTATAGTCTACCTCAGGAGGAACCCCTCTATAGTCTACCTCAGGAGGAACCCCTCTATAGTCTACCTCAGGAGGAACCCCTCTATAGTCTACCTCAGGAGGAACCCTATATAGTCTACCTCAGGAGGAACCCCTGTATAGTCTACCTCAGGAGGAACCCCTCTATAGTCTACCTCAGGAGGAACCCCTCTATAGTCTACCTCAGGAGGAACCCCTCTATAGTCTACCTCAGGAGGAACCCCTCTATAGTCTACCTCAGGAGGAACCCCTCTATAGTCTACCTCAGGAGGAACCCCTCTATAGTCTACCTCAGGAGGAACTCCTCTATAGTCTACCTCAGGAGGAACCCCTCTATAGTCTACCTCAGGAGGAACCCCTCTAGGGAGCAAGGAACCAAGCAGCTGCTTAGTGTCAGAAGAGACATATCCAAGGGGTTTTGAATTTAGGATGTCTTCCACTTCAATCAGGACAGTGTGAAGGACTGTTTCTGTAGTTGGTTGGTTTCCTAGTGCAACGTTAAGGGCCATTTTTATGCATCTTATTTCTCTTTCCCAGCTACCTCCAAAATGTGGGGAACATGGAGGATTAAACTGGAAGTGGACTTGGGTGTGGGCTAATTGCTTCTTTAAGTCTGGTGCCATGGCCTGGAATGCTTTTCGTAGCTCTGCCTCATCCCCTTTGAAATTAGTTCCGCAATCAGACAGTAGTTCAAAGGGTTTTCCTCTGCGTGAGACAAATCTCCTGAAGGCCACCAAGAATGTATCTGTGTCCATACTGTCAAGCAGTTCAAGGTGTATGCACCGGGTTGTTAAGCATTCGAAAAGCAGGCCCCATCTCATTTCTGTGCGGCGGCCTACTTTCACTGTGAAAGGCCCAAAACAATCTATGCCAGTGGACCAGAATGGGGGCTTTGAAAGTCGGGCTGGGGGAAGGTCTGCAATTTTGAGAATAACTGGATTGGCTCTCCATCTCTGACAGTCTTGACACTGATGTTGATGTTGGTGAATGGCTTGGCGACCGCGCTGAATCCAGTACCTGCGTCTTATTTCCCCAGAACGCGCTCAGGGCCTGGGTGGAGCAGTTTGTCATCATAATGCTTGATGAGGAGTTTAGTTATGGGGTGTTTAGGATCCAAGATGGTTGGATGTATATTGTCATGGCTGAGCGACTCAACTCTCCGAAGTCGACCACCGACTCTGATGAGGTTAAGATCAGGGTCATATTCAGGAGACAAGGGGAGAAGTTTGCTGCTTTTTGGAATAGATTTATTTGTTCTAAGAGCATTATATTCCTCAGGGAAGCTCTCCGATTGGACCCTTTGCAGAAGATGCCTCTCCGAGTCTGTATAGCATTGGGCTATGTTTGAGATTTGATCTGCCGCCCCAAAAAAATGTGTCATTTAGGAGGTCGTTCCAGCTACTATACTTGTTCAGATCAGGGATTTTTGTGTCACTTACTGCACCACAGAACATCGATTTTCTAATTTCCTCAACAGGCTCAGATTTAGCTTCCGGGCATGGACTAGCTGGCCAGCAGTTGGTGTTAAGCAAGAGGAAAGGGGGGCCTTGACTCCATCTGTGTTGCTGTGAAAGTTCGAGTACAGTTTTACCTCTAGTTATGTCATCAGCTGGATTATTCTTTGAGTCAACATACCTCCAGCTGTTTGTGTCAGTCAGAGTCTGAATCTCTGCTATCCTTGTGCCCACGAACACCTTGTAACGGCAGGAGTCAGATGTTATCCATGTTAGGGCCGTGGTAGAATCTGTCCAGAGGGTCACTGACTGTAGGGGAATGATGAGTTCAGTACTTAGGAGGTTAGCGAGTTGGGCACCGGATAGGGCTGCACATAGTTCAAGACGTGGGATAGACAGCTGGCGCTTAGGGGCTACCCGAGATCTAGCCATTATGAAACTGACATGGGTCCTGTTAATTTAGTCTTCTGTCTGAAGGTATGCAACAGCTCCATACACACGCTCAGAGGCATCACAGAATACATGCATATGGGAGTCTGAGGTTGATGTGTTGGCACAGGGGGGAAGATAGAAGCGAGAGAAATTGATGCCAGGGAGATTTTCCAGTTCCATCTCTTGCCATCTCTTCAGAAGGCTCTCCGTCTTGATGATATAATCCCAGTCTCTTTCCTGCTTCCATAGATCTTGCACTAGGATCTTTGCACGGGTTGTGAAAGGGGTCAGATAGCCTAGAGCAGGAGTTCCCAACCGCCGGGCCGCGGACCGGTACCGGGCCGTGGAGGTGTTACTGCCGGGCCGCGAAACAGCTGTGTGTTTATCATCATATTTGACTCAAATAATTTGAGTATAGGTGAACGGCGGGCGGTATAATCTATATATAGAGATTATATATACAGTATCATCTATATATATAGATTATATAGCAGTATATATGGGCGGTATAATCTATATATATAGATTAAATATATATCGGCGGCGTCACGAGAGACTTTCAGTTGCACGCGCTACTAAAGAGACTACGCGCTAGTGATGTGTCGGTCGCGAACGAGCCGGCTCAAAGAGTCGGCTCTTTTAAGGGAACGACGGGAGCCGGCTCCCACCCGCGAACGAGCCGGGGTTTTTTTTACGGGTGCTCCGCGTACATGCGCGTTTATACTGAAATAGAGCCCTGACGTTTTGTTAGGGGTGTGTGTTGACAACACACTTTGACAACCGGTCCGCGAAAATTGACAACCAGTCCGGTCATGTATCTGCCGGTCCGTGGCACAAAAAAGGTTGGGAACCCCTGGCCTAGAGGATCAAATTGGCTTGCCAACACCTTGTAGATATTCCTCATTGTAGGTTGGTGGTAAGTGATTGATCTGTTCCTTTAACCCAGAGTGTCTTTTAGGCAGTTCCACTGAAGGCCCAGTGTCAGCTCTTTAGGGTCCCCACTTTCTGAGAGCCACAATTCAGTGGTCTTGGATTTGGCCTCTGTTGGGAGATGGTTTATTATAGCTGGATCATTGCTGGCCCATTGACGGATGTCAAACCCACCATCTGCCAGCAGAGGTCTCATTTTGTCAATGAGGGACCTGGCTTCTTCAGGGGAATGAAAACTTTGGAGGCAGTTATCAACATAAAAACAATGTTGGACAGATTGAAGAACCTCCTAATTTCCATCGCAGTGATTCTGGACATGTTTTTGGACTGCGTAGGTGGCACAGCATGGGCTACAGGTTGTCCCAAATGGCAAGACTTGCCATTCATAAATGCTAGGCTCCTGGTCGAGCTGCATTCCTCTCCATATAAAGCGCAGTAGGGATGTGTCCTCGTTCAGCAGGCGTACCTGATGGAACATGCCTTTCTATCTCCACAGATGGCAAAGGCATGTTGGCGGAATCTTAGTCGTACTCCAATGAGAGAGGGACCAAGTGTTGGGCCCGGCAGGAGACATTCATTTAGATTTGTCCCCTGTATTCGAAGGAGCAATGGAATTTGTCGTTGTGTTCAACAATGTGATGTGGCAAATACCAGGTTTCCTTTGGTTGCTCAATCTGCTGGCCGGGGATCCGTTTCACAGACTGTATGAGCTTATTCAGTTCCTCTTGGTATTTCTCTGAAAGTTTGGGGTGTTTGGACAAGCGTCTTTCAGTAGCACAGAGACGAGGCAGGACAGCGTCTTTGGGAGCTTGGAGGGCAGGAGTATTGGGAATTCTTAGCAGTGGAGTGGCATAGTGCAATGCGCCATCCATCTTTACTCTCACTGTCTTTGAATGGAGAAGGGCTAGGGCCATTGTGTCATGTTTTGACCTGGCTGTCTTTTCGTTCACATAGGGCAATCTGCCAGAGCCTTTCCACGTTCCTGAGTAGTTCACTTTTAAGGCAGGTAAGCGAGAAGTTTGGGTGGGTTGGTTTTGGATTATGCTGGCTGGACCTTGGAGAGCCCATCCCAGCCTTGTGGGTATTGCCAGTGGGCCACCAGGGGGGCCCATGAGAATCGGCTCTGTGGATGTGATTAGATGGGCATAGTCTGAGCCAATGAGAACAAGAGGACATGCATGATCAATGGACTGTAATGAAATACCTTTGAGATGGTCATACTGCTCTTGTAGCTGATTTACAGGGTATGCGTGTTCTGATAGTCCAAGATTCTCAGCAGTGAATGCTCTGTTGATGACATGCCTTTCATTTGGCTGGTTGATAGTGGAAATTTCAAAGGATACAGATGCTCCACTCAGTTGCACTATATCCTGTCGCACTGTGTGTAGTGAGACGGTTTCAGGCCGAGCTGTGAGGCCTAAACACTGGACAGCAAGGGGAAGTATAATGATCTATCTGCGCCATCATCTAAGACTGCAAGTAGTGAGGGTTCTCTTACCATTGTAGAGACGTACATTGACAACTTTCAGCATTACTTTATGAGAGCGGTTAGGTTTGTCTATGTAAAGGAGCTCTGAGGAAGGGGATGTGTACATCACTGTAGCTGAGTTTGAATTAAAATCATGGAGAATAGTCAAGTGAATGTCCTTGCATACACCTACATGGCCTCTTTATGGTGCATTTGTCCATTATCCCACATTTATTGCATCTGTCTTTCTCTTTGATCCATTTTGAGGTCAATTTTGGAGAGTTCTTCTGTGCATGAACCAAGGAAATGGTCTCTAACATTACAATAGGGGCAGTAAGGCTTAGGCCTTTTGCCATTTGTCCTTTCTTTGATGTAGTTATTTGGTGTGCCATACATTTCAGACTCTGTGGACAGGTAGACAGAGGGAAATTGTCCGGGGGGCTGGCGTCCTTTCCAGTCCGTGGTTTCTCCGGTTTGTGGAGCTCAACAGCTCTTTCTGAAATGCGTTTCGTTCTGGATTTCAATTGTAGCCATTTTGAAAGGTCAATGAGGGTATAGGTTTGGTTTGCTTGTCCAGTTAGAATACCACGATGAATGCAGTTCTCAACAAATCCATCTCTGTACTGCAGGGGAGTTTACTGAGGAGTCTGTCCACATGGGAACCACATCTTAATTCACATCCATCAGGGCCCTCTAGAGACAGCAGTACTCCAACCAGAGCATGGACAGACAGGGAAAAATAATCAAAGGCTTCTACATCATTAATGCGAACAATTGGGGAATTTAACATTACACCTATTTCGCTCTGAACTAGCAGCCTTGGCTGACCATACTTCTCTTTAAGTGCCAAGAGTGCAGTGGAATATGGGTTTGCATCATGCATGCTGGATTTGGCTAATTTCTTAGCTCCTGGGTGCTGAATATGTTCTAAGAATATTTGATATTTATACTGCTCAGTAAGATGGGGATGATTGTCAAGGATGTTATCCAGGGCCATTTTCATGAGGGCAAAATCCTTTTCTCGACCACTCTTGAACACAGGGATTGAGGGTTTTGGTATTCCATAGGCAGAGGCTATCAACAGATCTGTAACATTGGGAGCTTGAGTATGTGGGACAGTAGATTGTTGCTGCTGGGATGACAGGGCTCACATTAGCGGTAGATTACTACTAAAGGTTGGCTGTCCCGGACCGGGCATAGATGTCACATAGTTAGGGGCTTGGAAAGTGACTGAAGTTGCAGCAGAAAGGGAAGAGGAGATTACTGTAGCAGATGCATGGTGATGGGAAGATGGTGTAGCCTGGGCAGCTGCATAGGGAATGGAAGTTGACACAGCTTCAGCAGTCGTTACAGAGAAGGAAGAGGGAGCCTGGAAAGTGGATACATTTTGTCGTAATGGTTGAGTCATGGGAAGGGTTTGGACTGGTACTCTATACTCTATGCTCTGTACTCTAGACTCTGTACTCTATACTCTATACTCTGTACTCTCTACTCTGTACTCTGTACTCTGTACTCTGTACTCTATACTCTGTACTCTGTACTCTGTACTATGTACTCTATACTCTGTACTCTATACTCTATACTCTGTACTCTGTACTCTGTACTCTATACTCTGTACTCTGTACTCTGTACTCTGTACTCTGTACTCTGTACTCTATACTCTATACTCTGTACTCTATACTCTGTACTCTATACTCTGTACTCTATACTCTGTACTCTATACTCTGTACTCTGTACTCTGTACTCTGTTCTCTATACTCTATACTCTGTTCTCTATACTTACTATGTAATCATGTATCTGGCTAATGACACTTTTTTAAAGAGGTTCCCTTTTTGTCTTTGTCTGATTTATTCTACCCAATTCTACTTCCTACTGCCAGGAGAAAGGGTACTTTGAAGTTCCACGAGATGATGTTATCGGATATGGGCTGTGGAGAACACATTGAGACACGTTAACGGTTATTAGGATTGGCTGGATCCCATTGGGCTCTTGGTTCTGGCGTTCAGCACTTGGAGCTAACAGCACACACAGAATGAGCCGGAACAAAAGCGATTGTCAGAGAGCTTGATTAGTTGGATGTAATCTACCTGTCGAGGCAGCGTCCCTCTTCCATGTCAAGCAGCTCTTAGCCAGTGCAGTCCTCTGTTTGCAGTGTGTAGAGCAGATGACCTTATCTGTAATTGCTTCGTGTTTTGGATGTCAAGAGATTGAAAAAAAAAAAAAATGCCAAAAGATAGCTATCCTTATATACACTTTGTACTCCCGGGCCGGCTGTAAAGATGGAAAACACAGAGCAGGCGGTATGAGGATCCGTCTCAAATAGCTGTAATGTCATGCTTATCAGCTTGTGCTGCCAAATAGAACAATCTAGGAGTGTATGGTATCAGCCCTACAGAGGACTGGTCGCTCCCCATGTCCTCTCCCCTCTCCCAGTGGTAATGACATTATGTCTGCTTGGAATGTCTGTAATTGCTGTGAGATTCTATTAAATGAAGCCTTCAGAAAATGAAACCAACCTCGTACTCTCAACTCGGAAACCCAAGGAGGACGGAGCAAGAAACGGGAAAAGCTGTGGACTCCAAAGAGGAGGTCCCAAGCGGAGGTCCCAAGAGGAGGTCCATAGAGGAGGTCCAAAGAGGAGGTCCCAAGAGGAGGTCCATAGAGGAGGTCCAAAGAGGAGGTCCCAAGACGAGGTCCAAAGAGGAGGTCCAAAGAGGAGGTCCATAGAGGGGGTCCAAAGAGGAGGTCCCTAGAGGAGGTCCCAAGAGGAGGTTCAACCCCCCTCTCTCCAATCTGAGGGAGAACTGAGCCCATTGGGTGAGGGGGGGGAGGGGGAGGTGTAATTGTCAGCTCAAGGCAATGTGCAGTGTGCCTTAAATTCCATTAGCATTTAAGATGGTAATAACATAATGACACTCACCTCCAGCAGAGGGACATTGAGGAAGCCATTTGGAACGTGGCAGAGTGGGGAACCTTTTATCCTCAGTCGTTAAGACCTGTTTTATCATGAATACCAAGGCTTTTATTATGCCTATGCAGTGTGTGTATATATATATATATATATATATATATATATATATATTTTTTTTTTATCACGACAAAGCATTTGAAATTCAGAGTGTAGTAGTTGTACAGTTTATTGTACCATGTATTTCCCGATACCAGCGCTGGGTCGACGGTGGACTATTCTCCAGATGTGATGAGTCATGAGGCAAACAGTTAGCGTAGCCGTGGCGCAGGTGGAAGCCGCCGTTAGCCTCATTCACAGGGAATAAGTATCCTGCTGTGATGTGTTACACTTTCTATGGCTTCAGGACCCTACAGAGATGATAACAACTCCTAAAAAAAGAACAGTGGTCCTGCAGCAGGGCAGGCTGGGCGGGACCTCCTGTAGAGGGATGTTAAGGCCTGGGAGCGGATGAGACGCTCAAATGCTGCGGTCACGGCCTCAGAACCGTTCACAGGTATGTACATTGTCGTCAGTGTCGTACATTTTAACAACTCCTTGGCACCTTTTCCCCCAGAGCTGGTGTTTGACATTTTAAGTGCAGCTAGTGCAGTATTTTGAGCTTCTCGAAAAGCAAGCAAACAAGCAAAACGGATCTGTCTTCGTACGTCTGCCGGAGCCCCTGAGACAAACTCACCTCAGTAACCTTCTCTTTACACTCTGATGCTCAAACTGCCGGGAAAGACCCCCAAGAACCGCCTGGCGTGTGGATCCCTTTGGATCCACGACTGCAATTCTAATCTCCCATGATGGCCGGCGTGTGGATCATCCTGTCAGACCCCTCTTAGCGACCCTGCTTTCATTCAAGCCTCTGGTCCTTTCATGTCATTCCCTCTCCCTCCTCTCTTTCCTGTCAACCTCCACTCTCCTGTGCATAAAGGCAAAATGCCTAAAAATATATCCCAAAAACATTCATTACAAAACTCACATTATGATTTTGATAGGAATTACAAATCAAACATTAGTCACACTTTGGTACTGAGCTAAATCTGCTCTTTGCGCGGCTCCTCTAGGAAAATATTTTTGTTATTTAAGTGTAACTTAAGTGAGTCCTGTTGTTGTCGTGTCGTGTCGTGTCCTGTCAGTGGTGTTGCCTTTCCTGACGTGGATGTGCTCACTTCATACCCACACGGTGTTCTGGAAAGGGAAGCAATCACTTCCACTTTGCCAGTGGCATTAAAGTATGTTAGTAGAGCAGAGGCTGCTCTCAGACACGTTCTCAACCCAAAAGAAAAATGAGTGTCAAATAATCATTCAGTCATTTACTGGGAACACATGGGCTTTCAGAGTCAACCTTAATGGGGATGCATTTTTCATTTGGACAACAAATCAAATATTTGATGCAAGACACATAGCCTCCATGTCTCCAAGGTTAGTGTTCGGCTTTTGTAGAATAGAGGAAAATGGGAGAGTTGAGGTTCTTGCAACATTTGGTAAGTCTTTAAATCAGGGATGGATGGATTCTCATTTATATAAATATGATCACTTGCATATTAAACATTCATTATCATACAGTTAAATGTAATAATTCTTAGTAGGATTCATTACCGTGAGAGAGTGTGTGAGGTTCCTTTATTCATTCATGCTCTCTACTTTTCTTCAACTTGACACTCTAAGGAGTGTGGATATTCTAAATCCACACAAGATTAGGCAAAAAATGCAAAAAGATATCTGGTAATATGTTGTTTTTATTAGAGCCGCATGGACTATCCTCATCAATAGGTCAATCTATAGATCAATAAGATGTTGGAGGCTGTGTATAGGAGTTTTGAGGCATGTAAAAATGTGTCATTCAAATGAAAATGTACAAATAGGTGGGCTGGGGGGAACAGCCTTCTCACTGGGAGCTAAGAGATCCACTGGCCAGTGTGCTACCGCGTCTCGGGGACCTGAGGGATATTAAATCTATCCCAAACATCCAGATCAATGGATATCTGTAAAGCATTCCACTTCACAGGATCTATCTCAATCTGCCCTGCAGAGGGCAGATTGAGATAGATCTAGATCTATCTCAATCTGCCCTGCAGAGGGCAGATTGAGATAGATCTAGATCATTCAGGAAACTCGTTCTGATGAGCCCAACTTAATACAATACAGTGAGGGACACACCTTGTGTTTGATGAACATCTGTGGCTGAAATTGATCGGAAAGCCACAATTAACCTTCTCGGTTTCAGGCATCTCAAGTAAAGACTAAAAAGTCAAACTTTGTTGTTGTGGAATGTGTTAATAAAACTCCTTGCACTGTTCTGTGGGCTAACTCGCCATCCTTCACAATGAGAATACCTTTTTTCTGCAGTTTTATGAAACTGTTCCACACACCTGTGGCAATTATAAACTGCACTCTATCCCCCCAAAAAAAATCACAGTACATCTGCTATACATGCTATATATGCAACCGGGATTCACTTTTAATGGAACATGTGTGAAACAGGTGTAAGGACCAAAATGAGAAACCACGGAGAGGATGTTCAACTCATGCCAGGGTTCACTTTCCATGCCAGGGTTAGGGTTTGAAAACAACCCTTCGAAAAACCCCTTCGAAAAGCCAGAGACAACATACGTGGACAGCCATGCTGGAACACTATACTGTCGACCAGCCCTGGAGCAGAGGGCTGTTGTTCTAGAAGCCACCAATACTCTGATCCCTCCCACTGATATCTCTTGAGATTTACAGAAACATCTCTGCCTCTCTGTGTCAACCTTAGCCTCCCTCTGCCATTCACCATCAGCCCATTACATAGTGATAGTAATAGTAATAATAGTCTTTGTTAGAGGACAAAGACGTCCTTTTGAAAAATTCCCCTTCGCCATCCAATGGAGACAGAATTTCACACAGCCCAACTTTTTAAGGATGAGTGATGCGTTCATTATTGTCCCGACAGGCCTTACGAGTGTCTGTGCGATCTAGAGCTCTGGCTTCTCCACAGAGGCTGAGTGAACACCAAAACATGTGAGGAGGGATCAGTGTCCTATAAAGCCAGGAACAGCCCTTTGCCGTCGGAAGGCATAAAGATTTTTCTCTCAGACGGCGAAATCTCCACCATTTTTTTTGCGGGTCGTCATAAATCTTTTTAGCTGTTAAGGGGCCCTTGGCAGGCTTAGCGCTCTGGGATCCCTCTCCATAACTCTACATCCTGGGATCCCTCTCCATAACTCTACATCCTGGGATCCCTCTCCATAACTCTACATCCTGGGATCCCTCTCCATAACTCTACATCCTGTAGAAGGAAGGCGGTAGGACGGACGGCTGCTCTACCGTACTCAGCACCAGGCCTTCATTGATTATTGAGCTCTAAATCAATGCTAATCACTAGCTCTGGGGGTACTTCTGGATACAGGGCCATAGGACCATAGGGCCTGTGATCTAAGCCCTGGTCCCTGGAGAATTATTCCCTTTAGTTGCTCATCATCTGTTTGGCCAATGTGTGGTTTGAAGTGGTGGAGATATTGCAGAATGTTGAAGTGGCCGTCCAGCCTTCAGCTGCTGTTCATACCATTCACCACTAGGGGTTAACTCCGCTGCAGGCTGAGCATGTAAATCATGGTCATGAAACATGAATGCAGTGAATTTAAATGACCACGAAACATTAAGATAAGCTCAAATAAAACCATTGCCCCTATGAAACTGATTGGGACTGGTTCAAAGCCAGTGGTCTGTAGAGCGGGCATAGTATATTAAATTATTTATAGCCTTTATTTATCTATCCTCATGGTGGAGATGTATTCCATGGGAGTCTCAAGTGGCCATTTTGAAAGTATTTCTCACAGCTTGAGTCTCTGTCTCTCCCTGTACTCAGCATACAAACATAGACCATAGAAGACATACTGTATGTATACATACAGCTTGTATTCTTGGCCTTCATGTTGTCTCACAATCTTGATCTGGATTATGGATGATAACATGGAGAGGGACCTTGATCTGGATTATGGATGATAACATGGAGTGGGAGAGGGACCTTGATCTGGATTATGGATGATAACATGGAGAGGGACCTTGATCTGGATTATGGATGATAACATGGAGTGGGAGAGGGACCTTGATCTGGATTATGGATGATAACATGGAGAGGGACCTTGATCTGGATTATGGATGATAACATGGAGTGGGAGAGGGACCTTGATCTGGATTATGGATGATAACATGGAGAGGGACCTTGATCTGGATTATGGATGATAACATGGAGTGGGAGAGGGACCTTGATCTGGATTATGGATGATAACATGGAGTGGGAGAGGATCTTGATCTGGATTATGGATGATAACATGGAGTGGGAGAGGGATCTTGATCTGGATTATGGATGATAACATGGAGTGGGAGAGGGATCTTGATCTGGATTATGGATGGTAACATGGAGTGGGAGAGGGATCTTGATCTGGATTATGGATGATAACATGGAGAGGTATCTTGATCTGGATTATGGATGATAACATGTAGTGGGAGAGGGATCTTGATCTGGATTATGGATGATAACATGGAGTGGGAGAGGGATCTTGATCTGGATTATGGATGATAACATGGAGTGGGAGAGGGATCTTGATCTGGATTATGGATGATAACATGGAGAGGGATCTTGATCTGAATTATGGATGATAACATGGAGAGGGATCTTGATCTGGATTATGGATGATAACATGGAGAGGTATCTTGATCTGGATTATGGATGATAACATGTAGTGGGAGAGGGATCTTGATCTGGATTATGGATGATAACATGGAGAGGGATCTTGATCTGGATTATGGATGATAACATGGAGAGGGATCTTGATCTGAATTATGGATGATAACATGGAGAGGGATCTTGATCTGGATTATGGATGATAACATAGAGAGGGATCTTGATCTGGATTATGGATGATAACATGGAGTGGGAGAGGGATCTGGATTATGGATGATAACATGGAGTGGGAGAGGGATCTTGATCTGGATTATGGATGATAACATAGAGAGGGATCTTGATCTGGATTATGGATGATAACATAGAGAGGGATCTTGATCTGGATTATGGATGATAACATGGAGTGGGAGAGGGATCTGGATTATGGATGATAACATGGAGTGGGAGAGGGATCTTGATCTGGATTATGGATGATAACATAGAGAGGGATCTTGATCTGGATTATGGATGATAACATAGAGAGGGATCTTGATCTGGATTATGGATGATAACATGGAGCGGGATGGTTTTATAAACTGGTTATCAGTGCACCTGTTTCAGAAGCGTACAGATAATCAATGAAGGTCCAGAAACCACCGCGCTTTACATTCCAACCATTCAATGGAGTCATGTTTTGTTGGGCTGTTCCATTTAGTTCTATGGTTTGTACTGCAGAGACACGCTGACGATGCTCCTCAGCCCTGAGGTCCGTGATGGTGAGGCTGCTCTTATCC
>CM051000.1:18614284-18629438 GCA_027704905.1 Muraenolepis orangiensis | reverse complement strand
GTTAGTGTATAGATAATTCAGCAGTCAACAATTTGACTACAGTACAGATTAGCATTTAAATGTAAGTTTCCATGGCGACCTTCTACACATTTTGCTTTGTGTATTGCAAATTATTTTAGGATTTGCTTCCTATGTAAATATGATCGCAAGGTCAACTCAGCTCTGTATAATGATGCATAAAATAACAATCAGGACTTACTTCAAGATTATGGGCACACACGAGATGTTTTCAATGTCCAGACAATCCTTCTCCAACATGAGCTTACTATTTAAATGCAGTCCAGAAAATGTACAATAGTTTGTACTTGTAATAGTAGTAGTAGTAGTGGTAGAAGTGTAGTAGTTGTGGAGTAGAAAAAGTATTAGGAGTATTGTAGTTATGTGTAGCAGTAGGAGAAGTATAGTAGTTCTGTAGTAGCAGAAGTATACTTGTTCTGTAGTAGTAGAAGTATACTAGTTATGTAGTAGTAGTAGTAGTAGTAGTGATAGTAGTAGTAGTAGTAGTAGTAGTAGTAGTAGTAGTAGTAGTAGTAGTGGTAGTAGTAGTAGTAGTAGTAGTAGTAGTAGTAGTAGTAGTGGTAGTAGTAGTAGTAGTAGTAGTAGTAGTAGTAGTAGTAGTAGTAGTAGTAGTAGTGGTAGTAGTAGTAGTAGTAGTAGTGGTAGTAGTGGTAGTAGTAGTAGTAGTAGTAGTAGTAGTAGTAGTGGTAGTAGTAGTAGTAGTAGTAGTAGTAGTAGTAGTAGTGGTAGTAGTAGTAGTAGTAGTAGTAGTAGTGATAGTAGTAGTAGTAGTAGTAGTAGTAGTAGTAGTAGTAGTAGTAGTAGTATAAGTATAGAGTGTGGGCGGCAGTATAGCTCAGGAGGTAGAGCGGTCGCCTCACAGAATCGCTAGTTCGATCCCCGGCTCCTCCTAGCAAAAACTGTGGAGGTGTCCTTGAGCAAGACACCCTAACCCTAACTGCTCCCTGGGCGCTGTATAAATAGCTGCCCACTGCTCCTAATACTAGGATGGGTTAAATGCAGAGAACACATTTCACTGTATGTTTACATGTATGTGACCAATAAAGAGGATTCAATCCTCACGATTTGTTGTTTGTTGTTGTTGAGTATAGTGACAGTAATCAAAATCAAGTAAACCTGTTATATTATCAGTTTTGGAAACTTTTTCAAAACAGCTTCAATAGCAGAATCTAGATCCTTTATTGGTAGTGTAGTATTGATAGTGGTTGGTCGTTTGTGTAGTTTTGACTACAGTACAGATTAGCACTTAAATCGTTTTCCATAGTGATCTTCTTCTCTGGACGTGGAGTTCGTCATTAATGTGTGTTATCATTGGTCCATTCAGTGGGCAGGCGTGTCAGGTGGTTCACTGCTTTAGTACATATGTAGTAATACTGTCTTCATCCTGGTGAGTCCTGCTTTAGTACTAACGTTGTATTACTGTCTTCATCCTGGTGAGACCTGCTTTAGTACTAATGTAGTAATACTGTCTTCATCCTTGTGAGTCCTGCTTTAGTAGTAATGTAGTAATACTGTCTTCATCCTTGTAGTGATACTAGAACTAGTACAACTAACGGCTGGTCTAACAGTAGTACATGCCAGGGGAGCCTTTGGGGTCAGTGGAATAGAAGGGATGATGAGATCTAGCATGCCTAAAATAATCAGATTTAAATACGATTGTTATACCTGGGAACCGCTTTTTGTATTAGCAAAATATTCCAATAGAGATATTATAGTAGTCTACAATAGCTTGATATGAGCTAGTATTGGGTCAGTTGTATCTGATGGCTATATTAATACCTGTGCATGTCTAATATGTACACATGAACTGTGTGTAACTCATGTGACTTTGTTTTTCTGGCTGGTGAAGACATGGATACAGACCTGCGTTGTGTCTTCATCCTGGTCCTCTTTGGTCTTTCTCTGCTTCTGGTGTCCTCTGACCTCAGACAAGGAAACTACGTCCACATGGGCAGCCCACAACACTCGTGGACAGACGCCATGGAAAACTGCAAGGACGTCTTCAACAGCAGCCTGCTCATCATCGAGAATGAGGCACAAGACAGCGAGCTTGAATATAAGGAAGGCTGGATAGCTCTGCGCTTAATGGACAATAGCCAATGGCAGTGGCCCGGAGGGCGGCCGCTCAACTACAGTAGACTAACAGGTAGTTCCCGAAGGAAGCAATTTGAATTGAATTGATGAATGAATTAATAAATACTGCATGTCTAACATGGGGTCTGTAGTCCCAGTGCCTCCCTGATGTGTTAACCCTTTGGTTTGGTGTACAGATCATACGGACGTAAATAAGAAGTGTGTAAAAAGGAAGAATAGCGAGTGGAAAGGAGAGGATTGCGGACACGACAAACCATTCTTCTGTGCAAACAATAAGCTGCTCCTGATCAAGGAAAATAAGACCTGGGAGCAGGCCCTGGAGCACTGCAGGGGTCTGCTGGGCATTAACAACACCAAGAAGGTAGTCGGCTACCACCTGGTCAGTCTGGGGACACCGGACGACTACCTCTTCGCCTCAGAGATGGCACAGGACGCTACAACAGCTGAGGTAATGTCTGTCTGTCTGATGTAATGTCTGTCTGTCTGAGGTAATGTATGTCTGTCTGATGTAATGTCTGTCTGTCTGATGTAATGTCTGTCTGTCTGATGTAATGTCTGTCTGTCTGATGTAATGTCTGTCTGTCTGATGTAATGTCTGTCTGTCTGATGTAATGTCTGTCTGTCTGAGGTAATGTATGTCTGTCTGATGTAATGTCTGTCTGTCTGATGTAATGTCTGTCTGTCTGAGGTAATGTCTGTCTGACTGATGTAATGTCTGTCTGTCTGATGTAATGTCTGTCTGTCTGAGGTAATGTCTGTCTGTCTGATGTAATGTCTGTCTGTCTGATGTAATGTCTGTCTGTCTGAGGTAATGTCTGTCTGACTGATGTAATGTCTGTCTGTCTGATGTAATGTCTGTCTGTCTGATGTAATGTCTGTCTGTCTGAGGTAATGTCTGTCTGTCTGATGTAATGTCTGTCTGTCTGAGGTAATGTATGTCTGTCTGATGTAATGTCTGTCTGTCTGATGTAATGTCTGTCTGTCTGAGGTAATGTCTGTCTGACTGATGTAATGTCTGTCTGTCTGATGTAATGTCTGTCTGTCTGATGTAATGTCTGTCTGTCTGATGTAATGTCTGTCTGTCTGATGTAATGTCTGTCTGTCTGATGTAATGTCTGTCTGTCTGAGGTAATGTCTGTCTGTCTGATGTAATGTCTGTCTGTCTGATGTAATGTCTGTCTGTCTGATGTAATGTCTGTCTGTCTGATGTAATGTCTGTCTGTCTGATGTAATGTCTGTCTGTCTGATGTAATGTCTGTCTGTCTGAGGTAATGTCTGTCTGTCTGATGTAATGTCTGTCTGTCTGAGGTAATGTCTGTCTGTCTGATGTAATGTCTGTCTGTCTGATGTAATGTCTGTCTGTCTGATGTAATGTCTGTCTGTCTGATGTAATGTCTGTCTGACTGAGCTTCTCTGATTTAGTGAGCAGGTTACACAACACGCACTTTAACACAGAGCTCATATGTTATGCATAGTTATCTTTAAAGTTACTTATTTTACAATTATTGTCAGAATCAAATCCTCTTTACTTCCTCTGAAACGCAAACACTTTCTAGTTGGGTGCTCTTCTACTCTGATGAAGTCAAAGGTCACTCAATACACAATACAATCCTGAAGGTTAACATGAGGATGTTAAATGACAGTTGAATGAAGCACTTCAAATGGTGTTTAAGAAACAAGAAAACTCCAGTGTGTTTTGGTACTTAATTGTTATTTTATACTGTGTGTTGGTACTTTAGTTAAAAAAAAGCTAAAGAGCAGAATAAAAATGAAATCAATGCTAGTCTAAATAAACCTATACTTTTAGAACCAGAATCAGTCCTCCTATCCAGAGCCAATCACCAGCCTGTTTTTCATTACTACGACGATACCAAAGACAATCACCAGGCTGGTGATTGTCTTTGGTATCGTCGTTTAATTGAATTGATAAATTAATTAATAAATACTGCATGTCTAACATGGGGTCTGTAGTCCCAGTGCCTCCCTGATGTGTTAACCCTTTGGTTTGGTTGTTCATTACTATGACAATACTACAGCCAATCACCAGCCTGTTTTTCAGTACTATGACGATACTACAGCCAATCACCAGCCTGTTTTTCATTACTATGACGATACCAAAGCAGAGGGGGGGGCTGAGGGAGGGGGGGGCGAATTTGACAGTGAATTATAGCGCCCCTTATGGTCAAAGTGGTACCAAACTCTTTGGAGATGTGCTTACCAAGGATACAAATATGTGTGACAAATTTGATAACTTTTGACCTGTCACATCTGAGATATGGTATATTTATGTATGGGTTGGTGCCCCTCTGTGGGCAAAGTGGCGCCTAGCAATTCTCCCAGCAAACACTGACTAAAATTGATCCTGTCATCATTGAGCCTTCCACACACAATTTGGTAGATTTGTTAAGTGGGTGTCCTCTATTGGTCTACCAAGTTGTGAAGCCCTGGGCCCTTCTTAAGCAGAGTGATTAATAAGTGATTAATATAATAATGTTTGGTCATGTAATAACTTTATTTTTGCATAACTCTTAATAATTTTACTTATTATTTTTCTGAACTTTTAATCATATCGACACATAAAGCATATGTAGCAAAGGGGTCAGTGGTTCTTAGAGAAATATGAAAAGAAAATAAAGAAAATGTTTTCTATATACCAAGTTTCAGACATTTTCGTCCACCGGGCGGCGGCCCTGGTTTTCTGCCTTAGACCCTGAATCATAGCGCCCCCTGTGGGCCAAGTCGTCCTGCCTAAAGTAAAGACAAATATGTGGGATAAAATGCAAAAACCAGTCAGAGGCTGAGAAAGAGATTTTACAAATCAAAAATATCAAGTATCCACAGACGCTCTGTGAATACCTAATCATAATACAATATGATCCAAAAAGTCTGTGTAAGTGGTTGTCTGGTCTCCCCCAGGTGTGGACGGGCCTGCGTTTCCTGGCCGGTAGATGGTTCTGGGCGGATGGGGGCAAGCCGATGATCCCCACTACGCTCTCCCTCTGTCCCGAGCAGAACAACTTCTGTGGTGCCTTGTCTCTGAGTTCCAAGAGCTTTGAGACCAGTAACTGTATGACGAAGAGGAACTTCCTCTGCCTCAAGATGAGCTGAATGTAGTTCAGAGTGTATTATATAGTATGATATAACTAGATATGATATACCTATATGTATGATATAGCATGATATAGTGAGGTATGATATAACTATATGTATGATAGAACTATATGAATGATATATAATGATATAACTAGGTATGATATAACTATATGTATGATATTCTATGATATAGTATGATATAACTAGGTATAATATGACTATATGTATCATATAGTATGATATCATATGATATAACTAGGTATGATATAACTATATGAATGATATTGTATGATATAAGTAGGTATGATTTAACTATATATACGATATTGTATGATATAGTCTGATATAACTAGATATGATATAACTTTATATATGATATAGTATGATATAACTAGGTATGATATAACTATATGAATGATATAGTATGATATAACTAGGTATGATATAACTATATGTTTGATATTGTATGATATCGTATGATATAACTAGATATGATATAACTATATTAATGATATTGTATGATATAACTAGGTATGATATAACAATGTGTATAATATAGTATGATATAACTAAGTATGATATAACTATATGTATGATATAGTATGATATAACTAGGTATGATATAACTATATTTATGATATAGTATGATATAACAGGGTATGATATAACTATACATATTGTATGATATAGTATGATAGAGATAGAGATAGTGTGATATGTAATCTCCCTAACTACAATAATACTGGATATTCAATATGAACACTGATTTGTTTCTAAAATAAATGTTGGAGCCACAGTCTTGTCTCTTCTGACGGAGGTCAGAATGCGGCACGACACCGGCCACTGACTGCTCACTGACTTTGGGTTGCAAATCAGATAAGGGAAGCCATGTCTGCTCACATGCTTTGTTAGCTTAGTGGCCGTGTGGCTTCCATGCATTATTTTCACAACCAGAGAGAGGAATTCTACCATGAACCATGAATTCAGTGCTGTGCGAGATCAAAGACAGACATTGTTGTCTGTATGTACATTTGCTGGGTTGGTTTATTGATAGCACTAAGGGGGATTCTCAAGATATATTTATGATATCGTATTATTTTGGTATTGTTAGCGCTCATGACTTCTCCAAGGTGCATAGCCAAGGCTACCCTGCATTTGCATGCAGTTTGTTTTGCTGGTTAGTTTTAGTCATGGTAGAGGTCACAGAACATTTACATCGCCATTGAGTAGAGGTTTTTCACTTCCTGTCACATCTGAACTTGTGGCCATGCCTGAACTTGAGGGGACACATTATAATGACAAGTCACACACCTCTCCTTCCATGCCAACAACAGAGTCAGCTCAGTGCCTCTACCAGTAACGTTTCTAAAGTGGAAATGAGTCCTGCTGTGTCTCCCACCATGTCCCCTGCTGCCCCTGCTGTTAAGCCACCTGGCCTTATGTGTCTTCCAGTCCTGTCACATCATCCACAGGAATCTGCAGGGAAGATAGACCATGGCATAGCGCTGCTGGAAAGTTTGATGGCTCAGGGGCAACAACTTACCAAACCGTCAGTCGTGGGGGCTATGGACAGAATCAGATACTCCAAACCGTGCAAGGTATTCGAGGGCACTGAACATGAAACTTGCTTCAACTGCAGAACCAACCCTCTGTCGAGGATACTCACCATCATCAGGCTGATGCAGTGTCCGTTCTTGGTGGAATTGCCCTCTTCTCCATGATGGACCTCACCTGGGTCAACAGTGAGATCTATCAGGATGACACAAAATACACTGCATTAAGTCACCATTTGGACTCTATGAGTACAAGCGGACGACACAGGGTCTCTGTAACAACCCTGCCACCTTTGTGAGGCTGCAGGGTCTCTGTTACAACCCTGCCACATTCATGAGGATGATACGAGGCATCTTCGGAGAACACTTCTCAGTCACCTCAGTCTGCTGTCTTACCTTGATGATGTCTTGGTGTCTTCTCTCTCTGAATAGTGACTGTGCAACACAAAGTTCTTTAGGCATGTTGTCAGTGTCAACCGTGTAGCCACGGATCCTAAAAAAGTAGTCGGCATCAGTTATACGACTGTCCATGGGGGACAAAGTGGTGAATGCTTGACATAAAGCTCACAGCAGCTGACTGGATGCCAGAGTGCTGGCATGCCTTCCGTCTTCTAAAGCAAGTTTTATTATTATTGACCCACCCCTATTCCAATGAATCCTTCATACTCTTTGTTGACGCATCCAGTAATGGTTTGGGTGCGGTATTGTCACAAGTGCAGGAGTGGAGCTCTACTGCAAGAACCATCGACTTGATATTGACTTGATATTGAGACAATATTGTAAGAATGACAATTGGTGCTTTCACAAAATATTTTAATCTCACATTTAAAAATATTTGAGATTTTCATCAGTATTGTAGATATAATGACTAAGTGGGTAAAGGCAAATAAAATATCTGTGGTAAGTTCAGAAAAAAACATAACTTTACTGTAATGCAGCCTTGAACAAGTTAAATCAGTTACAGACAGATCTTACTGTATGCCATATCACAATGTTACGATATCCATATGATATCTAGTCTCATGTCTGATATATCAATATAATATCTCTATAATGGCAGCCCTAGTGGTAGTGGTTGGTAGTGGTAGTGTAGTAGCGGTTGGTAGTGGTAGTGTAGTAGTGGTTGGTAGTGGTAGTGTAGTAGTGGTTGGTAGTTGTAGTGTAGTAGTGGTTGGTAGTGGTAGTGTAGTAGTGGTTGGTAGTGGTAGTGTAGTAGCGGTTGGTAGTGGTAGTGTAGTAGTGGTTGGTAGTGGTAGTGTAGTAGTGGTTGGTAGTGGTAGTGTAGTAGTGGTTGGTAGTGGTAGTGTAGTAGTGGTTGGTAGTGGTAGTGTAGTAGTGATAGTGGTTTAGTAGTGGTTGGCCTCACGCTCACCCATTCATACACACATTTATCCACCAACGGCGAAGTCAGCCAGCATGGCTGCATTCAAATATTATACACAATAAAAATAAAAATGAACAAAAAAAGGACAGCAAAGTGACTGATAGATGGTATGAACATCTATTGAATGTGCAAAAAGATTTAAAAGCATTTAAAGTGCAGTAGTGCAGCAGCATCATGAAAACAGTGCAGTAGCTGTAATGAGTAATGAAAGTCCAGCAAAATATGTAAGTGTAATGTTAATGACAATGCTATGAAAGTGAAAGTGGCAGCACTCCTAGCAGTTCAGTAAGCGCACTGCCTGTGGATAAAAACTATCCTTATGTGACCCCCAGGGGGCGCCCTTATTCACAATTTATATAATTAAGCTAGGAAACCCAAACAGCGCTCCAAACAGCGCTACCCTTAAAGCTATCTAAACAGGTTATGTCCAATAAAGGAACAAGGATGGGACTGATGTAATCAAAATACAATTTTATTAAAACAGTAGGCACAATAAATACACAGTTGGCAATCAGCACAAGCAATTATTTCCCACAGGTGTGCAAAATGCTGCAATAAATAAGTCACGGCACCACAATCACATAATAAGTCACAGTGTTAAAAGTCCAATAAATAGTATAGCGAAATAAGGTTGAATAAATAGTTAGAGTGCACACGCGCACACACACACACTTCAACGCTATGAGACTTCACACCAAAATAGGCCGTACACGCACACGGCGTTTCACACTACAAACTGGTAAACACTGCAAACGGAGCACCGCCCCAACGAGAAATATTGCACAATGCCCAAGGCCAGAGTTATACTACTTGCCTAACAAACAAAGAAAGACAGACAAAACAAACAAACAAAACAAACGTGTGAACTAGTAGGCTAAACGTAGCAGGCCGTCAGCCCAGGCCCACCGAGCTCCAGGTCGCAACACAGTTGTGGCAAGGTTCCGAGACACACACATACGTATATTCGAACAAATAGATAAAAACAACAGAATGATTAAACCCAGGAAAAACAGTGGCTAGTTGGACAGACGAAGACAATCCTCCTGTAATCACAAAGCATAAATGGTTTGGTATTCTATGCTACAAGGCTAGATCTACGATTGAGAGACTAATTACAAAAGGGATTAAATGAACTTACGGTTTTGAGGACAGCCTGAATTCAAAGCTATAAAGCCAATGAAGTTCCACCGTATAGATGTCTAATAGTTGAGCACACTCTTGTCAGCGTCAGCGCTGCTTCTATTCATAGGCAATATCAGACAGGAAACAATCAGAGCTATAAACATTACGTTACGTCTGAGGGCGAAAGGGAGCCAGTAAACTTACGTTGCTGCAAACCCGTGAGGAATCACTACTCGCTCCACTGGTTACTGTAGACTTGTAACTGCGCATACCATTTACTGGTCACCATACGCACACAGACGCCAGGCCGAGCTACAAACAAACAATGAGCCGTGTTAAGCGCTACTCAAATGAATGAGTTTAGCGTTAAAACCCAATAGACATAACCTTCCAAAAACTCACGTTCTCCTGATCGCACAGCTTAACTCCAAGCGGCTCACTCTTCAAAACACAAAACGCACTATTGTCCTCCTGTGTACGTCAGACACCTTTTAAAGGCAAGCGCGAATCAAACAATCAGTGCCAGTGGGCCGGCCTTCATGCTGTGCTTCCGGTCTCAACCACCCTACCCGCTACACTTAAACCTGGTAGTACTTGTCCGGATGCTGTGCAACCGGCGAACAGACGGTAGGGGGGAGAAGAGATGGTGCCCAGGGTTGTTGCAGTCCTTTATGATGGACATGGCCTGTCATTGACATTCTGCCGACATCTGGTCCTAAAGATCTCCTCAATGCATAGAAATGCACCCCCGATGATCTTCTCTGCCGTCCTCACGACCCTCTGAATGGCTTTCTTGTCCCGTGCAGTGGTGTTTGTAGTAGTGGTAGTGTAGAGGGAGTGTATAGAGAATTCAGCAGTCAGTCAAATACGTTTCCATGTGCTCTGCTTCACAGTTTGCTTCATCCCTGCATGATTATGCGTAACAATCGGGACTAACTTCAAGATTATATACACAAACAAGGAAAGCTCTCAATAAGAAGTTTGTGGACAGTGTTCTGATTTGACAGCTCTCCGTGTGGACAATATTCTGATTTGACAGTTCTCTGTGTGGACAGTGTTCTGATTTGACAGCTCTGTGTGGACAGTGTTCTGATTTGACAGCTCTCTGTGTGGACAGTGTTCTAGTTGGACAGCTCTGTGTGGACACTGTTGTAGTTGGACAGTGTGTTGTGCCCCCCCCACGCTCTAATCGATCTCAGGTGTTGCCCATCATAATCAGGCCTACTGAGGCTAATGAACACCTGGGATCTACCCATCTTTAGGCTGCCGAGGACCGACGTCGGGCGCTTGGTTATTGAGAACCACAATCGCGAGAGACTGCATTTTCCAGCTCCGACCACGTCGCGCCAAGTAACCAGTCCAACCCTGCCTAGTTTGTGTTTTGGATGTTGGAGATATTTCAGTAAAGACATTTTTTTTCCATTGTTTTGAGTGTCCGTGTCTCTCTACTTCTGGGTTCTTTGGCACATTTGGCTCGTCGTCTCGTTGGAGCGTAACACAGTGCTTTGGTGATTCACATTCATCTCAACTAGGAAACGTGCCGGCAAGCAAATGATCTGGTGCATGAAAAGGAAAACATCCTAAAGCTCAGCTGGTAGAATTGACATTCAGCCGGCACAGGCCATTTACCAACAAATACACAACCGTTCAAAATGGACACTGAAGAAGAGTTGATAAAGTTTAGTTCTGCAATAGTAGAAGAACAGTAGTTCTGTAGTAATAGCAGTAGTTCTGTATTAGAAGATGTATAGTAGTTCTCTAGAAGTATTTGAAGTATAGTACTTATGTAGAAGTAGTAGTAGTATAATTATATTACTTTTTTTGTAGTCGTAGTTGTAGTAGAAGTTTAGTAGTTCTGTAGTAGTAGTAGTAGTAGTAGTCGTAGGGGGAGTACATTAGATTAGATTCTAATTGATTGTCATTGCACAGCACAAGTACAGTACAGCGAAAATAAGTATGTTGGCATCTAACCAAATGTTACAGTAAAGTGAATAGTATTTTACAATGTGCAGTGGTTAAATAGGATGTAAACACATATAAAAACTGGTATAAAATAACTTTTAGAGAAGGTATGAGATATGTAAGTATCAACAGGTAGTGTTTAGGGATATGCAGTTATACCAACAGTTGTGGATAAATATATATATATACGGTAAAAACAATAAAAATGTACATGGCTATCATACAGGTATGTAATCAATAAAAATGTAAACTATAGGCAGCGGTAGGGAGTTATGATTACAGTGCAAGGCAGTTGAAGACATTGATGGTGATAGGATATATTCAGAGTTTGAAGACACCGCTTGTGTAGTCTCTATTGCAGAGAGTGGTAATCCAACGATGCGTTGGGAGGTTTTAACAAACCTCGGCAGCGCTTTCCGGTCTGAGACAGTGCAGTTGCCGTACCACACTGGGATGCTGTTGGTGAGTATGCTTTCAATGGCACACCGGTAAAAGTTCACCAGAGGGGATAGATGGGCTTTCCTCAGTCTCCTCAGGAAGAAGAGACGCTGGTGAGCCTTCTTCACCAGTGAGGCAGTGTTGAGGTGAGAGGTCTTCGGAAATTTTAAGCTGGAGACATGCTCAACCTCAGCCCAGGTTGGTCCTCCCCTGTGTGTGCCAGCTCTGGTCTTTCTGAAGTCCACAATGAGTTCCTTCGTTTTTTTGGTGTTGAGGGCCAGGATGTTGTTGGCACACTACACCACCAGGTGCTGGACCTCCTGTCGGCTGCCCTATTGTTGTTTTTGATGAGGCCCACCAGTAGTAGTAGGATAATTATAGTTCTGTTGTAGAAGTAGTAACAGTAGTAGAAGTATAGTAGCAGTTATCTAAATCAAGTCATGGTGTTTTATTATCAGTTCTGGACGTTTTTTCGTTAGCAAAATCCAGAGCTTTTAAAGAGCAAGCATTTAGAGGCTAAATCCTCTTTATGGTCCCGTGGGAGAAGAATTATGTTATGTTAACAATTCCAATTGTAACAATACCAATTGTCAAGGTTTTGCAGCAAAGTTCAATCGTCACTTTGCCAATGATATTTTATCCAAAGAGCCTCACAGTGAATTCCGATACAGGTCATTGAGGAGCAAGGAGAGGTGAGGCATCTCGTTCAAGAATGCTGACAGCAAATTTTCCTGCGAACATTGGGGATCAAACCCAGTAACCAACCAAATAATGTCAAGATAAACACCACTATCTCAACACAGGGAGTTGATGATTTCCAGACATTCTGATGACATCAAATCAAACAACTTAACTGAAGTAAACAGAGAATAAGGAATTGTATATGAATACTACTACTACAAATGTATAAATACTGCTCCTACTAGTTGATGAATAATACTAATTGATGAAATTAGTATTTAATACGATGAAAACGTATTGAGTTAAAAGACTACTAATTATTGATGAAAACTAAAACAATTGATTAGATTAGATTAGATTCAAATATATTGTCATTGGACAGCACAAGTACAGTACAGCGAAAATAATTTAGCATCTAACAAGAGTGCAAATGTTGCGGTAAAGTGCATGGTAATATATTATTTACAGTTTACAGTTGCTAAAATACAGTCTACTATGTATACAAACAGTTATAGGATTACTTATAGAGTATGTGTGAAATATGAGCATGATAATAGGTATATATATATACAGGTAAGTAAGTATAAGTATTTAACAGGTATTGATCAGGGGTATGCAAATATGAAAAGCAGGATAAATATATATAACCTTTTGGGGCCAGAAGCGCCTTACAGGGAAAACCATTTTCCAAGGATGCCTTAAAATTGTAACACCGATTTAACATATCCCTTATATCATTTGTACTTTTAGATGTCATTGGAACTATTTGTATTCTAAAATGTGGGACCCAAGAGCAGGGAGAACAGACGTCAAATGGAACAGGTGCTTTAATGTCGGATCCGAGGTAGAGGTACAGACAGGGCAAAGCAGAGGTCGGTAACAGGTAGTCGAGGGTTGAGGCAGAGGTACAAAGACGCAAGGCAAAAACGAGGTTGTTATCCAGGCGAGGGTCAGAACACGGATCAATAGGCAGAACAACAATGAACTGAGCTTGATACGAATGTGAGGCTTTCTGAAAATCGGGGTGATGTTCCAGCAACGAGTCAGACAACAGACACGGCTTAAATACAGCTTGGTAATGAGGTGAGATTGACAACAGGTGAGTTGAGTAGGAAACGGCTGACAGGGAAAACACGGAGTGGCATCTTGGAACGGAGTCGTGACATCGCAGATCCAGGAAGCCAGCGGAGATCCAGGACTAGGAGCGTGAAGAGCTGGGTTGGATCGTGACATACTTGACAGCATTTATACTTTTCAAGGAGTTGATCCTAAACGCAGAACAGTAAACAGTAACAAGATGAACAGAGTTTTTATTGGCCGAAAGCTAACATGGGTTGGAGAAATGAACACAGTATGATTTATGACAGTTTGATTTATGCAAATGGTGCTGGATTGTAGATATGTATTTTTAAGGATAAAGTGAAGTTTTGCGGAACCCCTGGCTATGGGTCTGGACCACAGTTTGAGAACCACTGCTCAAGTTAAATAATACTTGACTTTCATTGAAAATGGTCTGACTGAACCTACTTTAGACTAGTACTTTTGACGACCAGTGCATACAGAATTAATGGCGAGCAACTGTCTGTATCTACTGTATTATATACAGTACTGTGGTTACCCACTTGGGACATACATTTACGACTGGAACAACCCCGAACTGCCCACCAGGGCTACTCTCCCCGTTGACCACCAACCCCTCACACTATCCCCCACAGACGTGCGGCACTGAGCAGATCAAATGCGCATAAGGCAGCTGGTCCTGATGGCATTTGTTTTGGTTGCGTGCTCAGGAACTGTGCTGAGCAGCTGACCGAGGTCCTTACTGACGTTTTCAACATGTCACTAGCTCAGGCAGATGTCCCTCCTCTGCAGCGAGCCTCAATGACTTCCGCCCTGTTGCACTCACCCCCATCATCATGAAGTGCTTCGAGAGGCTGGTCCTGGCTCACCTCAAATCTGGCCTGTCACTCTCACTGGATAAATACCAATTTGCCTACCGTGAGAACAGGAGCATGGAGGACACCATTTCCTCAGCTCTTCACTCCGCTCTCTCCCACCTGGATGAGAGAAACACCCATGTTAGAATGCTGTTCATAGACTTTAGCTCAGCATTTAACACCATCATCCCCTCCAAACTCATCTTCAAACTTGGTGATCTCATGGAACCAAGAACCTTGACATCAACCCCTCAGTTTGTAACTGGTTATTAGACTTCCTAACCAACAGACCACAGTCAGTCAAGTTAGACCATCTCACCTCCTCCACCCTCACCCTAAAGACCGGTGTTCCACAAGGCTGTG
Organism: Muraenolepis orangiensis; assembly: GCA_027704905.1. NCBI lineage: Eukaryota > Metazoa > Chordata > Actinopteri > Gadiformes > Muraenolepididae > Muraenolepis > Muraenolepis orangiensis. The sequence goes on along the minus strand of CM051000.1, from coordinate 18,614,793 downwards.
TGCTGAGCCCTCTCCTCTACTCCCTCTTCACCCACGACTGCACTCCTGTAGATGGTACAAACACCATCATCAAGTTTGCCGACGACACAACGGTGGTAATCCTCATCAAAAACAACGATGAGGCAGCCTACAGGGACGAGGTCCAGCACCTGTTGGTGTGGTGCGCTGACAACAACCTGGCCCTCAACACCAAGAAGACCAAGGAGCTCATCGTGGACTTCAGGAAGACCAGAGCTGGCGCACACGCCTCCATCCTTATCAACGGAGCGGAGGTCGAGTGTGTCTCCAGCTTCAAATTCCTGGAGGTCCACATCCCCGAGGACCTCTCCTGGTCCCTCAATACTGCCTCACTGGTAAAGAAAGCTCACCAGTGTCTCTTCTTCCTGAGGAGACTGAGGAAAGCCCACCTGTCACCTCAGATTCTGGTGAACTTTTACCGGTGTGCTATTGAAAGCATCCTCACCAACTGCATCACAGTGTGGTACGGTAACTGCACTGTTTCCGACCAG
>CM051000.1:18508289-18613284 GCA_027704905.1 Muraenolepis orangiensis | reverse complement strand
TTGTTAGCCACAGCAAACACTACAAAGCACATACCACATAGGCACATAGGCACAGTCGAAAAACTGTTTGCTTCCCATTTCAGCAACCCCTGTGTCTGGGTTTCTCCAGGTTAAATGGCCTAACTGGGCTGACCCGAGGTCAGCTGAGCTAGCCAGCAAATACCGCCCCCTAGTGGCACGGGGCACAATTACATAAAATAAAGAAACATGAATATGGCTCTTACACTCCAGCCCCTAATTGCGTCTGCCAGAGCAATTACACCAAATTCACAATGAGCCATAAATACAGAGAAGAAGAGAACAAATAAAAATATATAGCCCATTTTCAAATGGGAATGAATTACTCTTTTGCTTCATTAAGCAAGCATATTTTGGTTATGGGTCGTTCAATGATGTTTGTTTTGGTTTTCAAACTAACCACACGTACCAGACCTCTCTTATCAGGGAAAGTTTCCAGGACTCTTCCTAGCATCCATGACCCACGTGGTGCTGTGGAGTCCGCAATCATGACAAGGTCTCCAGGGATAAAATTCCTCTTCTCCTGGTTCCATTTTTGACGCTCCTGTAAAAGCGGTAAGTACTCACGGATCCACCTCTTCCAAAAGAGATCCGAGATGTACTGGGCTTGTTTCCACCTTCTCCTAGCGTAAACATCCCCTTTGTCGAACAGTCCTGGTGGGAGAACTGGTTTTCCTTTGAGGAGTAGCAGATGGTTTGGTGTCAACGCCTCAAGGTCGTTGGGGTCCTCTGATAGCCTTGTGATGGGGCGATCGTTGAGCATAGCTTCAACCTCACAGAGCACGGTATGGAACCCTTCGTCATCCAAGGTTTGTTGACGGAGCACAGAGTACAAAATCTTCCTGATCATCCGTATCATGCGCTCCCAAGCGCCACCGTGATGTGACCCAGCTGGAGGGTTAAAGCTCCACTTGATTCCCTTCTTGGACATGACTCCTTCAATGCGATCATGATTCAAAGAGGCTAAGGCTTCTCGCAGCTCTCGTTCTGCACCCACAAAGTTGGTGCCGTTGTCAGATCTCAAGAGACTTGTCCTCTTCGACAGATGAACCTACGCAATGCGTTGATGCAAGAGTGTGTCAAGAGAATGGGCCACTTCCAGGTGTATGGCTCTGCTCGTCATGCAAGTGAAGACTACTCCATACCTTTTCACCATGCTACGCCCTCTTGTCACGTCAACTGGCCCAAAGTAATCCACGCCAACGTTAGTGAAAGGCGGTAGATCAGGAACCACTCTCTCTACTGGCAGGTCTGCCATTTTTTGCTCACCGGTCTTTCCACCATGGAGCTTACAGAAGAGGCATCTTGATATGATCTTCCTCACTGCAGTAGGTCCACTTGTGATCCAATATTTTCTCCTTGCAGTGGAAAGAACATGATTTCTACCTCCATGTCCAAGCTGTAGATGGAGGTGACGGAGGATAAGGTCGGAGATGTGCTGGTCTTTTGACAAGATGAGGGGGTGTTTAATGTCCTCAGGGATTGCCGCCTTATTCAGCCGTCCCCCAACTCGTAGAAGTCCTCCTTCTAGAACCGGATCCAGTTTGAAGATGCTGCTACTTCTCGGCACTTGTGGCTTACCAGAGGTTAGTGCAGCAAATTCAGTGGGGAATCTCTCTTGCTGGCAAAAAGCGATTATGGAGGTCTCAGCCGCCCAAAGATCTTCCAGCGTCACTTTCTGATTCCCAAGTGATTTTGAGAAAGCTTGCATCTCCTTTTGCACACCCAACCTTGCTGCTCTAGTAGCACTGGTGTTTGCAAGCTCCAACTCTTTTCTTTTATTACTCAGTTTGAGCAGAGTTCCTTTTAGCTTAATGAGCCACGCAACTGCCACCTTAAATCTTTGCCAATCAGAGAAATGGGTCATCAGTTGTGATGTGGCGTTGGTGTCAACAAGTATTGCATTGACCGTCAGATTTCTTTTTACTTCTGGGTCATCTGCAATGACACTTGTATCCACAGGAAATGTTGGCCACGTTTCTTCAGGTTCCTGTAGGAATTCCGGGCCTTCAATCCATCTTTGCTTCACAAGATCTTCTGCCTTCAATCCACGTGAAGCATCGTCAGCAGGGTTCAGAGACGTGGGAATGTATCTCCACTGCTCAACCTCCGAGTTGTCCCTGATGGTGGTTACCCTGTTTGCAACAAAGGTTTGAAATCTTCGGTCCTCATTCTTTATGTACTTAAGAACTGATGTGCTGTCAGTCCAAAAGCAGGTCCTTTTCAGTGGAAGTTGAAGCTCCAATTGAAGCATCTTGTCCACTCGTACTGCAACAACGGCTGCGGTGAGCTCCAAACGGGGAATGGTGACAGGCTCCAGGGGGGCCACTCTGGCTTTGCCAAATAGGAAGGCAACATGAACCCTCATATCCATGTTCTGCATCCTCAGGTAAGTAGCCGTACCATATCCGTTCTCGCTTGCGTCGGCGAAGTGATGCAATTGGGCACTGACAATCCTCCCAAATCCTTCAGGCTTCACACATCTGGGGATCTTGAAATATGCCACCTTCTCAAGATCGGTCAGCCATTTGTTCCACTTCTGCTGGAAAGCTGGAGGCATTGGATCGTCCCAATCACACTTCGTCCTGCATAACTCCTGCAACAGCAGCTTGGCGGGGAGTATGAAAGGTGCCAGGAATCCCAATGGATCGTAGACGGAACTGATGATGGACAGCATGCCTCGCTTGGTTGGCGGCTTCTCCTTGACTTTCAGCTTGAATTTAAAAGTGTCCGTCTCTATGCACCACTGCAAACCCAAAGCTCTGTCCAACGGCAGCTTATCCCTGTCAAGATCAAGCTCATGCAGGTTCTTGGACTTGAGATCCTCTGGGAGGCTTTGCAGCACTTCTCGACTGTTACTGATCCATTGAGTGAGGGTGAAACCTCCTTTGCTGCAAATGGTTATAAGGTTCTTAACCATGGTGATTGCATCCTGTTCAGAAGGCAAACTTTTCAGGAGATCATCCATATAAAAGTTGCGCTTGACCGTTTCGATCACTTCTGTTGGAAAGTCAGCCTGGTTGTCTTCGGCAGTCTTTCTAAGAGCAAGGCAGGCGACACTAGGTGATGAAACAGCTCCAAATAGATGGACAGTCATGCGATGCTCTACCAGATCTTGCTCCAGGTTACCTTGAGGCCACCATAAGAATCTTAAGTAATCCTGGTGTTCCTCTGCTACCTTAACCTGGTGGAACATAGCCTGTATGTCTGCCATTATGGCCACTTGTTCCTGTCTAAACCTCATAAGAACTCCAACTAACGAGCTGGTGAGGTTCGGTCCTTGCAAAAGCTGACTGTTAAGCGAGACCCCTTTGTACTCTGCTCCACAGTCAAACACCACTCTTAGCTTTCCCTTCCGTGGGTGGTACACGCCATGGTGCGGGATATACCACACCTTCCCTGTTGGCGTTTCAAACTGATGCCTTGGCACCTCTTCAGCGTAGCCATTGCTAATGACATTAGCAAGAAAGTTCTTGTACTCCTCATGAAAGCTTACGTCTTTCTGAAGTCTCCTTTTTAGACCACGAACACGTTGCATGGCAACACCGAGGTTGTTTGGCATTGAAACATCTTTCCCTTTGAAAGGCAGTTGAAACGTGTAGTGTCCATTCTGAAGCTGAGCAGAGCTTTCCATTATCTCCACAAACTTCTTTTCTTCCCTTGACATTTCTTCTTGTTCCTCAGAAGCTCGCTCATTGAAGTCGTAGTTGTACTGGCTGGTTAACAGTTCTTCAATTCTGTCAATGGCGATTCTGTTGGTGTAAACTGAATGGTGGCCGCTTCCACAGTCGCTTCTTCCCCGTAAAGGACCATTTATTACCCACCCCAGTAGGGTATTGATCGCGTAGGGTCCATCTTCGCCTTCACGACTGTTAATCACCTCCCAAGGCTCCATCAACTTGGAGGCGTTTGTGCCAATTAACAGGTCAACATCAGCGTTTATGTGGGGAATCTTTACATCCTCTAAATAAGGCCACTTTTTCAGCTCCCTTTCGCTGATTATGTTGGCTGTAGAGATGGGCATCTCTTTCTGGGTACACACTTTGGGCAGTGGATAGAAGCACTCACCAGAAAATCCTGAGATCTCCAGACTGTCAACGACGGAGCTTTCTACTGCGTTACTATGGCCCAAGGTGCGGATATGAATCTTACATTTGCGTCCTTCCATGTTCAACCGATCAATGAGCTTCTTGGTGCAGAAAGTTCCTGTACTCCCTGGGTCCAGAAACGCATAGGTTTCAATAACCTTGTTTCCCTTTGAGCTCTTCACCTTAACAGGCAAAATGGGAAGAATTCCATTGCAGTGGCCAGCCCCTGTAAGACCACAAGCGGAGGATGTTGTACAGCTGTCAGAAGTCTTTGTATGCTCAGTTTTCTTCTGATCCCTCTGAGTAACCCATTCCTTCTCTCCAATATGCAAAACACTGGGATGCGTTCGGTTGCACTTTTTGCAAGTGATGCGCCTGTCGCAATTCTTGCTTAAGTGTCCTGTACACAAGCAACTGAAACACAGACCCTTCTCCTTTAGATAGTCCAGTTTCTCCCTGTGTGTCTTTCTTCCCAGTTTAAAACATTGTTCCAAGACATGACCACCAGTATCACAATACAGGCAGGAAATAGGATCAGTCTTGGTAAAGGACGTCACTTTGTTCTGAGCCTTCACCTTCTCATCACCCTCTGGTTTGCTGTATCCATCCTCATTCTTGTGAGCGCCTGCTTTGCATCCATCCTCAATGACTACCTGTGTTGCAAAGCTGTTTCTTCTCAGCTGTGGTCTCACCTGTATCTTGCTTGCTCTCATAGCTCCTTTGATAACAGGTGAAGCGTCCTGTATGTCACCAAATAATGGATCTGAAATGATTCTGACCTGGCGCTCGATGAACTTCACAATGTCTGAGAATCGTGCTCTTCGACCAGTTCTTTCCAGTATCTCACATGCCTTAGCTCTCCACTTGTCTGAGTTTATATGGAAGCTTCTGACTCAGAATCTTAATGTTTGCTGGCATGTTAAGTTCCTCCAAGTACTGAAGATCATCCATAGCATTGGAACACTCACGGAGGAAAAGTCCATAAGCTTTGAGCGCTTTGGTGTCTTCAGCTTTGATACTTGGCCATCCTGTGACCTTCTCCATGTAGGCCGCTGTTATCTTGAACTCATTGCCAAAGTGCTCCTTGAGCAACTTTTTGGCAACAGTAAAACCTTTATCTGCAGTCATATGAAGGCAACTGCGTACAATATCCTTTGGCTGCCCCCTAGTGTACTGCTCAAGATAGTACAAACAGTCTCCTTTACAGCTGGTCTTTGCTTCCACGCAGTGCTCAAACGCCTTCATAAATGTGTTGAACTGCAGAGGATCTCCATCATAAGTTGGAATTTCTCGGCGCGGCAGCAGTTGTGACGTTTGCATTTGAACAAGGAGAGCTGTTATGTCATTCTGTTGTTGCAGCAGATTGAAAAGACCTGCTGTCTGATTTTGGCCTTGCAGGGGCTGAAACACTTGTTGGCCTAGAGTTGGTTGAAAGCTTTGACTGTAGGTTGTCTTTGAATGTAACTGAGGGGGTTGAGAGCCTTGACTCACAGTTGGCTTTGGTTGTGATGCAAACTGAGTGGGTAGAGATGTTGTAACATGAACTTGCTTTTTCACCAAATTTGGCATGATAGTTGATGGTGAGGCATTGCTTTGCTGTGGTAAAGGTGCATGCTGCTGTGAGGGTGTAGCCACAAATATTGAGGCCTGTGGATTGAGAGCGGTGAGCGAGAGCTTAGATCTAGCCCCTTTCCTGATGTAGGAGGCCATTCCATCGGATTGCCTTGAATGGATGCTGCTACCCACCTTTAGCACTGCTAGCTTAGCAGAAGCGGCAGCTATCTCAGTGTCCAGCTCAAGCTGCTCCCTTTTATTCCTCAAGATGAGCTCCTGCTCCTCCAATGCATGCATATCCTTTATAGCAGCAGCTCGAGCCAAGAGCGCGGCCTGTTCCGCCTCTGCAATGCGTCTGGCTGAAGAAGTGGAGGATCCGTTACATGAAGCTCTGCTACTTCTCCAATGGTGCCTTGACTGCACATTTGAAATGCTGTCTTGAGGTCGAATCTGATCCTCCTCTGCCACATCCTTTCCATTTCCAGCATTGACATCAACAGTTTGAGAATCATCCCTTTCATCTTCCTTTAAAGTGTCGTCAACAACCGTGTGTGTTTCATTTTCACTTTGGACAGTTTGAGTTTCAGTTTGTACCGTTAAATCATCATCATCCTCATGATCATCAACCACTTTGGTAGCTGCACAAGCTTTAGTGTCAGACAACCATTGATTTGTACCCACAATAAATTCATTGACATTCAACATTTTAGCTTGGTACCATATTTCATGCTTGTTTGCTTCATCAGCAGGCAATAAACCCAACAAAGATGTATGCACCTGCTGTGTTTTGTCACTCAACTCATTGAACGTGATAAATGCATTTTCAACCTCATTTACATGTTCTTTATCAACCATCAATTTAGCAATAGATTCTTTAACTTTCGACAGTTTACCAAAATTAGACTTTCTTTCCTGTTCTAAAGTACTTATTTTCCCCAACAAAGCTTTGGATGTTAATTTAACCACACGTTTTTCAGTTACAGATTTCACCCCTTCACCCACACCAAGTTCAGTCTCAAGGCCAAGTTGGCGTTTGTCCTCATCGGCCATAATGTCCACGCGAAATTAATTGGCTTATTAATCAATAAGCCCGCAAAATAGTTTGTGTTGCGCAACAACTCGTCTCGACGCGCAAAGTTATTTTTAGACGGTTGCGAGTCTGCTACCAATGCATTGGGTTTACGCGAATGTGTGCACACAAATTACCATGGCCATTCATAATATCAGCGCTGATCAACACATACCCCAATCGAGCGTTGGCCGGCTTAGATGAATGGTGTCCCGGTGTGATGATGTTGGTATTCCGCTGGCCTTGTAGCTCGCTCCGGTACAGCTCAAATAAGCAAGCGGCAACTCCAAACATTTGCCCACCTCACATCCGTGATTTCCAAACGAACACGTAAACCCACAATGTAACAGGTCCGCGTCCTCTTGATGAACAGTAATCCCTATTGAAGCAGTTTTTCGACCTAAATGTACTGACTAAGTCCTAAACATAGTCTAGTACTGGTTGCTTTTAAAGAAACTTTAGTTAAGACGTGCGCCTAGTGCGCTCGAACATAGCAAACACGGAGAGTTCAGTATAGTTCATTCTCATCACGCAGGTTTATTTTCCTTTCTTTTAACATACAGCGGCAATAACGTTAACTCATAATGTAACCAAACAAAAACGTATTGTTAGCCACAGCAAACACTACAAAGCACATACCACATAGGCACATAGGCACATAGGCACATAGGCACAGTCGAAAAACTGTTTGCTTCCCATTTCAGCAACCCCTGTGTCTGGGTTTCTCCAGGTTAAATGGCCTAACTGGGCTGACCCGAGGTCAGCTGAGCTAGCCAGCAAATACCGCCCCCTAGTGGCACGGGGCACAATTACATAAAATAAAGAAACATGAATATGGCTCTTACAATCCTCTTCTAACTAAAAATACAACAAATCAAAACAAGACTCAAGGAAATGCCAGACGTCATGCTGGGCTAAGGAATACACAACAGTAGTAAAGCACCTCAGGGTTGAAAGAGCCCAACTATCCATGTCTAGCTGGCTCGGGGGTTGGAGGTGTTAAAGAGAAATACCTACTATTCTTCAATCAACATATGGTGGGGCATAGATGGTCACAACAACAGAGGTTTTTTTCCATTATAGGATAAAAACTATCCTGGGAGTCCTTGTACAGATGCTGCGTAACTGGCGACCGGACGGTAGGGGGGAGAAGAGATGGTGCCCAGGGTGGTTGCGGCCCTTAGTGATGAAGATTGTTGTGCCCCCGCGCTCTAATTGATCCCAGGTGTTTCCCATCATAATCAGGCCGGCTGAGGCCAATGAACACCTGGGATCTACCCTACTTAAGGCAGTCAAAGACCGACGTCGGGGATTGACCATTGCAAACCTTCCTGAGACCCATCCTGACAAAGTCCGACGTCGGGGGCGAGATCGTTGATAACCTTATGGCTCCCTCCTACACGTGGACCTGTGTTTCCAGCTCCGACTATGTCGCGTCTCGCCCTGATGTCCCGCTGCGAGGCAAAATGGCAGTTCAGTTCGTCAGACTTGTTTGCGAGAGACTGGACATTGGCAAGGTAGGGCTGGCTTGCTAGGGCTGGTTTCCATTCCCTTTGGCGTGTCCTAACCAGTAGGCCGCCACGAGACCCTCTCCGGCGGGCGCGTTTGTTGTTACTCCCCGGGGCTTGGTGGCTCCGGTCGGGGAAATGGCTCCCCTCCTCCCGCTCTCCATTGTCCCTCCGGATCTCTGAAGGTAAGTCCAAGTCAAGTCAAGTCAAGTTTATTGTCACTTCACAGTTTACACAAGTATAAAGCAGTGGTGTGAAAATCTTATGTGCAATACCCGACGACAGACCGCAGTTATAAAAATAAGATAAAAATAGATAAAAATAGAATAAAAATTGAATAAAGTTAAAAAATAAAAATAAAATGCAATTTATAAAATGCAATATATCGGCACAGAAAAGAGCAATATGTATATATAAATCAACTGTGGAAGCTATCTCTGTATGTCTCTGGAACAGTCTATTTGTACGGCACTTGATACTTCGGTATCGCCTGCCTGACGGTAAAAGTGAATACAGTTCGTGGCTGGGTCCCAGTCCTTTGTTGCGTTATCTGTGGTTGTATTTTTTCCATAATATAAGGATGAAGGAATAAGGATGAAGACAGTATTACGACATTAGTACTTAAGCAGGACTCACCAGGATGAAGACAGTATTACTACATTAGTACTCGAGCAATACTCACCAGGATGAAGACAGTATAACTACATTAGTACTAAAGCAGGACTCACCGGGATGAAGACTTGATTGAAGCCGTTTTCCTTCCACCCATCCGTGAACCATCTGACCAAGGTGTGTTCTGACCAATGAGAACACACATTGCTGACACCATGTCCAGATTTGGTCTCGGCCCTAAGCGGACATAGATTTAAATAGTCAATGTAGTTGATAAGTGTTTATTAATTTATGTCCTGGACATTGTTGATGGCAAAACATTTGTCAACTAACATTTAGCATTAGAAGTATTTGCAAGTTTTGTTATTTAGATTATTTGGACGGATTAAGATAATTCACAAATGTAACACCCAATCTGAATCCAAGTCAGATTATACTGTATATTTCACAGACTGAAGAGAAAAAAAAGCAAATATCACTGGGGAAGATCTAGCCTCTGGTGATGCCCCCAGGTCACAGACTTACTTACTGCATGCAAAGGATATGCAACCAAGGATTTAGTATTACTATTGTGAAAAATGTAACCTGTCAAAATATTTTTGGTAACATAAAATGGGTGGACTATGTACAAAATGTGCTGTAATTGTATGATTGTCTGATGACTGATATGGATGCAAGTACCCTAAAACTAAATATTGCAGTGTACAATTTAACCTCATGGTCACTGAATCCTTTCAAACTCAAGGTGTTGGAGCCTGTGAATGATGTTACACTTCTCCGGAAGTGGAATAGGATGGGAATTGAAGCCTTATCACCCAAGAGACTGTGCTAACCTCTTCTCTTATCAGAATCAGCTTATTGGCTAATTCCATTTGCAAGGAGTTTTATTTGTTTGTTGCTCACATATACACATAAAACACTTCAATTACAAAAGTATGTATATTACAAGAGGATGAACACAAAATAATAGCTAAAAAAAAATAAAAATCTAGATTACGATAATCCCAAATTGGAGCGCTGGTGTAGTGTTTAGTGATGCTGATTCTTACCACCTATAACCATCCTTGGTTGTGTTGGTTTGTTAAAATTTCCTTCTGTAGTTGCAAAGGGCATCGCTTTTTCCTTGCCAACAGTCTCTCCCTCTGGAGCCATCTTAGTAGGCGTTTGCCACCAGGCATTGTTGGTATCTTAATTTATTTAAAAAAATTATGCAGATGAGCATTAAATGTTTGGATGGCTTTGTTTAATGGTACTTCATTACACTTACCAACATGACGGAGTTGCTCACACCCAAATATGAACAACCAAATTGTCCCATAGGGCTAACTGTTGTTGCTGTGGTTTAAACCCAATGGTTTAAACAGAGACGTCATGGTTAAGGGGTGCTCAATAGGTGGATCGAGATCTACAGGTAGATCGAAAGCTGGTAGATCACGTGACATTGCAATTTTCATCCCTCCTCCCTTTGGTGCCTGCAACTTGATTGACATCACGAGCAGCCAATCTGCTGTTCCTGAGATGTCAGGAACAGCAGTCTGGTTTTGACATAATGTATTGTTTAATTGTTTTACAGACATGCCATTGCCAAGGACACGTCACCACCAGAGGACACCACAGGAGAAAAACCACCAGATGAAGGCCGAGTGCAGTCTGATAATGAAGGTAACGTTAATCTAATATAACATAGTTAAGAGTGTAATTATAGTTTAAAGAAAATGTGTTTTACGTGCCGCTTTTGATTGGAAGACAGGTTTAGCCTGGCTTTAAGAGGACGTCAGTAGGGATGTGCGAGGTTTTTGAAACTACTAAGTGAAGCTGAACCTTTATCATACGTTAGTTTGAGAACTAGTGACTTGATTGAGTTTTTATGTATTCAGAGACTAGGAAATCGCGTGAAGCAGTCAAGCACACCATACTTTCTATGTTAAAGATATATTAAAGATAACAATAACAAAGGACCTTTTGCACCACCTGAAAACTGTGCACGTGTGGAAATGATGTCATTGTTTGTAAACAAGAAACATCGCTATATTAGGCCTACTGTCAGTGGACGGTTTGCAGATTCTTCCTTAAGTCCCCAAACAAGATGTTTTTCACATTAAAATAAGATAAATAGTATATTGTTATACAATAAACATTTATTGTTATAACGTGATATGTTTGTAACTAGTGTGACCTGCCCCACCCGGAAAGGGGGGGGGGGTTCGATAATAAAGGAGGTTAGGATACTTGACGCTAACCTGGTTCCCCCAAGACGAGCCCTTCAGACAAGTCACGCAGATAAGAATAAAAGGATGGACAAGGTGGCCTCAAGTTCAAATGTGTACAAAGGTTTATTATATAAATAATCAGGTAAAGTTCAGTATGATAAAATGTAGATTAAAACTTATTCAGCTTCCCCAGTCGACACACCCAAGTAGAGCAAAAACGCACAGGGTTTGTTTTGGCACAGAGGGAGAAGCCTTTCACAGGAGGTTAGATGATATAAATACTGCAATAAATTGATATAAATACGGCAATAAACTGGAGGCAAAAAGCCCAAATTAAACAAATAAAAGTAAAGAGTAAAGAAAAAAACTGAATATCAAACCACACATTAATAAACAAAGACAATGGACGTAAACATCAACCCACACAGAGTTCAAAAGATCAAACCAATACAACAAACTAGACTATAATCTAAACATAGAAGGCAGGCAAATCAATCTTTAGGCAACAAATAGCCTTTAGGCATGGTAAAATACAGCTAAAACCTAAGGTAAAGAAAAGGAAAGGCAAAACAGTAGCAAACTAATCCTAAAATAAATGGAGAAAGGCAATTAGAAATTGTATAAAGAGTTATATGAATGTCCTTCAATGTACATACAATTAATCTCCTACCTCTGGTCACCCCCACCCCTGATGCAAACGCATCCACTAGGAATCACCTCACTGGACACCTCCGCAGCGGTGATTCGTTACCGTCTCTGCTGGGGCTGTCAAGAAGCCTGCCGTTTACCAGCCACATATTAACACTTTAGTGGTACACAGAATGTTACAAGTCCTAACAGCAGCTTCACATACCTCGTATAGGGGAAATTCGCGCCTATCAGCCAGACAACGATGACCGGAACAACACTCGTAATAGTCACAGCTGATTTGGGTGAGGTGGCAGCAGTGGCGGCCGGTGACATCCGAAGTAGGAGGGGCGCAGGGGTAAAAATATTTTTTAAATCATATCTGCTGTGCAATACCGGATTTGCCCAGACGGTGGCGCCATTTCACCATGTAAACGACGGAGAGGGCTAATTAAAAATAAAAAACGATACATAATATAAACCTCACCGTTACTCATTCTACTCTGTATTGTATATATGTATATTGACTGAACATTCCTTTACTTACTGCTTAATTTCTTTTTTTACTTTATTTTTACTGTATGTAGCACAATCAATCAGTATTCTGTATTTTGTTGTGACAAATAATAAACAAACTTGAAACTTATGGTGAAAGAACATTTATTATATGGTGCCTAGTAGAAAATAAACATAAGAAAAACATATGGTCTTATATTAGAAAGACTACCCAGTGTGCCATCAAAAATAATACCTAAATATGGTCTTACATTCGATTGTGCAAAAGTAATTAGAACAAAATAGAAGATAATAAAATAGACCTGATACAAGTCCTGAGATAAAATGCAATACAATGTTAAGCTTACAAATTAAAAGGTACTGGGTCCTATGTACACTACACTACTATACAATATACAGTTTAATCTATGTACCTATGCTATATTAACTATACAAGAACCACTTAGCAAACCAGGTTCTGGAAAACGACCGAATATATAGCCTTCCTCTGTCTGTTGCTGGATGCTGAATGCTGATGTCAGGCTGATGAGGTCCAAACTCTTTCACTCTGAGTTTTTCTTGCAGTGTTCGTCTTTCAAATGGTGTTGCTTTGAGGGATTTGACAGAATTCTCCATGGTAGCTAGTGTAATGGCTGTGTCCTGTACAGAACAAAAAAACAACAAACTTGCAACATGAGGTCTCTCCCACACACACAGGTCTCAATCTCCTCTCCTCAGACAGCAAGACGCGAACTGACTCATTAACAAATGCTTCTGAATTTAACTAATTAAATAGAATACAAATGCTTAATACATTCGACCACAGCCTATATTAGCAGACAAACACACGGAGGACCCTGTAGCTAGCATTGGGGAAGCACGTGTCCACGATAAACTTACAAAACCACAATCCACACCGTTTACATACAAATGACAAGCTGCATGTTTATACAGCAAGACCAACATTTCTTATCCCCTTTACTTCACGTTTACATCGTCCACAATAAAAATAAATGTAAAACTATAATCGGGACAAAAACAAACAACAACGTACCTCTCCTCAGACAGCAAGACCCGAACTGAGAGCAGAGCAGTACAGGCTTTACAAATAAGGTTCAACTAGGCTATGAATTGCGCATGCGTGACTGGTTTTCTTTGCTCACGCATTCACGCATGCGCCACTCAATTTGCTCACGCATGCGCCACTCAATTTGAGTCGCGCATGCGTGACTGGTTTCCTTGTTCGGGCGCAATGAAATGCGCTCCCAGAGATCGTATTCAGGACCCTTGATAGGCTACATTTGCCTATCAAATTTGGTACCTACCTCAAAACCTTGACCCTTGATAGGCTACATTGCCTATCAAATTTGGTACCTACCTCCAAACCTGGGCGCACTGCCGTGCGCCCAGGTTTGGAGGTAGGTACCAAATTTCTATGAGAGTGACGTCAATGACAAACGAGGGGGGAGAATAGCACGCACAACAATGATTTATATTTGCTATATTAACGTTATTGTGCATTTTAAACACAAACATACATAAAATGAGTAATTATTATTCATTTTAAACATGTTTAGTTTATTTAAAAAAAAAAAAAAAAAAACACAATTATTTTTATTTTTATTTTTATTTATTTTTTCCTCTCTCAACCAGGTGGGGCGGCGCCCCTGCGCCCCTATGGACGAGCCGCCACTGGGTGGCAGTGAGCATTTAAAGTGTAGCGGGAGATGCTAAACTACGTACAGCTGCGGCGTTTTCCTTCTATGGAAAGGCCAGCTGACTAAAGAAAGGGGGGTGTGTCTTAAATAGACAGCGGTGGCTCAGCCACTTGAATCAAATGATCTGACAGCTAACCCTCTAACAGTAGCACTGGCTACACTAGTAACAAATAACTAGACTTTTTTCACAAGATATTTTAATAATGTTAAAATATCTTGTGAAAAAAGTCGTTATATATATTATATTATCTAGTTATAACAATAAACTGTTATAACATGATACTGATCCGTTTTATCCTTTTCTGGTGTGGCAGCAATACGCAGCCATAGATTGGCTTTGGTGGCTGCCAAAAAATTCCCTATGTTAGAAAAACGCTGGTAAGATTTCATATGTCTACTAATGATCATAAAGGCAGTGCAGAGATGTAGTGATAAGGACCTACCTGGGTTCATGCGCAGGTCTTGCCAGATCAGAGTATGGTTCCCCCCCCCCCCCAGGGAGCAGCACATTGGGCCGCATTTCCAGGGGTTGGTTTGGGTGTGTCTCTGCGAGGCTCTTTATTGTATATACAGCAACCTTGCATGGTGCAAGAATTACAATCAGGGGCTTGAAGTGATGTATCATGAAAATGGCACGCCGGCCTGCTTCTTACTGCTGGTCCGTGGGATTGTGTTACTACAAAGCTTAGCAGTATAATTGAATAATTGGCCCATGGCCAAACGTACTTGCCAACCCCTGCTGTAGAGATTCAACCAAAAGTCACCTGGCTCCAACCATGGGGAAGTTGCAGGAGGATTTAAGATTGATAAAAGAGGAGAATAGGTTCCTGAAAGAGGAGCAGAAGGGAGAAAGAAGAAGAAGAAGACTTTTTTTGACTTTTGCAAAAACACTTTATTTACATACGATCAATTATGATCAAATAAAGTGCTTCATTGTGCAAAAATAAATTAAAAAATTAAAAAATTAAAAAAAACAACAACAAATCACTCAAAATAGTACATTAAAACCTAGGTCTTAAAAACTTGTGCAAAGTGCAAATCTTCATCCACAACAGAACACACAATGTCTTCGTAACACCACCGCTGTTTAAAAGCATCCAGATCCCCAACGTGTTTATAAAAACGATGCTCCAACCAGAGTCTGGCTCTGATGCACAGCCAGATCGCTTTTGCCTCTTCCCCTTTCCTATTTTCTACTCTGTTTTTCCTACTTAAATAAATGGCCATTTTTGCTTCACCAGAGAGGTAGTTCAGGAGCTGCCACTTTTCTTTGTTTGTTTTTTTGCATGGAGCTCCCATGATAAAAACACTCTTGGTAAAAACTATACCAAAAAGACTAAAGAGCCATGTTAAAAGAGAGAAGAAACCTGTGAGTCTCTTGCACTCTGTAAAGACATGGAACACAGTCTCTCTAAAACCACAAAATGGACACTTGTTAAAAACAGCAGGATTAATAGTGGAGATAAAGGAATTGCAGGCAATGGCACCATGTAAAATCCACTGGAGGTCGGCAGTACGTTTTTTTATGGGAGGTTTGTATAAAATCCTCCCTGTCCTTCAGCACATTCTTATTGGTCGTCTTTACAATGTTCATGTAGAGTGTTCTCTTGTCAGCTCTGTGTATTGTCATCTTTACAGAGTTTGCGACCTGGAGCAGGGGGCCGGTCAGTTCTCCGAGCCCTGGGCTCAGGTAGATCTCCGGGAAAGGGTCTGCTGGGTCTGGCCTGGCTCTTCCCTGTCCGTAGCTCCTTAGCAGTCTTTTTTCATCAGGGCAGAGGATCTGGCTCCAGAGTTGAAGAATCCTCTGGGCCACCCGGACAGAGTGCAGACCCAGCAGAGAGCCCAGGGTTCGGCAGCCGGCAGTACAACAGGGTATTGTGTGAGCATGAGTAAGGACAGCTCACTAGTCTCTTGGAAAACCAAGAAACAGCCCACAGTAGCACTTTCTACATGCGAGGCTGAGTACATGGCTCTAGCTCTAACTATACAGGAGTGTATTCATTTGGAGAAGCTATTGGGGGGTATGGATGCCTATGTGTACAAGAAAACCATTGTTAACGAGGACAACCAGGGGACAATAGCACTAGTTAAAAACCCTGTGTGTAGGCAGAGATGTAAACACGTGGATATTAAATACCACTTTATCAGGTCTTCCATAAGGGAGGAAAGGATGTCATTGGTTTATTATCCCACACCCGAAATGGTTGCAGATGTAATGACCAAGCCTGTCACCAAACTGAAGCTGAGGAAATGTGCAGGGGTCATGTTTGGTGTGTAATAATGTGTTGAAGTCCACATGATTGTACCATTTTTTTTATTTTGTTTGTTGTTTAAATCTGAACGGATATACAATGGGCACATGATTCATAAGTGGGAGTGTTAAGATATAACATAGAAGTATGTATATATTATGAATGCATGTGTGTTACTGTGTATCTGATTTATGTGAGTAGCTGTGACTACCACTGTTGTCCAGGGGGAGGCGCTGTTGCGCAGTTATATAAAGATGGGCAAAACAGCTCCATCTGCCTCTTGACAAACTGACTCCAAAGAGAGCAGTCACTGTGGTTTCTCCTCCGCGAATAAATTAAGCCGAGTTGGATGGCTAAACATAGACAACTGTCTGGACAGTACGATCCTTTTGAACTCTTAAGAATATTCACCTTACCGCTACGCAAGTAGACACAAGGTATAAGTCTACTATGCTCAACACACCTTAACGTAAAAACGGAGGTTAAGCTCCGCATTCCGATTGTTCAGAATCATATACACCTGTCTGCGGTGAGACACTACGTGTTTCAGTAACTGAGACTTACATCCAGACAGCATCTTTTTCATTGGAGAAACAAGTTTCCCATGTCTGGACAGTTCTCTGCTGAGGAACTCATCAGTTATGAAGGGAGGGACATTTGAAAGTATAACTTTGGTTGCGGGCAGCATCAGCGGCTGCACCTGTACAAACATCTCTCTCACCGTGATGCCCGTCTCGATGACGCAGTTCACCTTCTCCACCTGATCCAGAAAGATCACCACCGCGCTGTTCATCCGCGCCAAGGACTTAATGCTGCCGTGTCCGACCTTCTCCCCCACGGCCAGCCCGATCTCCTCCACGGTGCACGCGAAGCCGGCGGAGATCTTAATGCCGTGCTTCCGCGTGAGCTTGGCAAAGTCTCCATTTACCATGGCGTCAGACGCCGGCAGGAGAAGCCCACACAACACCCCACACACCCCACCCAAAAGCACGAAAAGTAACGCAAATCAAACTACCACCTGTAAACTATATTAAATGAACACCCATTACACAAAAAATAAACGGAAAATATAACGAGAAACGTCTCGCTCCTCTCTCTCTTTCACCCTCCGAAAATCCCAGCATGCACCAGGAAAGAAGAAGAACAAGAACACCCAAGAAGAACAAGAACACCCAAGAAGAACAAGAACAAGAAGACCTAGAACAAGAACACCCAAGAAGAACAAGAAGAACAAGAACAAGAACAAGAAGAACAAGAACAAGAACAAAAAGACCAAGAACAAGAAGAACAAGAACAAGAAGACCAAGAACAAGAACAAAAAGACCAAGAAGAAGAAGAACAAGAACACCCAAGAAGAATAAGAACATGAACAAAAACAAGAGCAAGAACTTTCAAACTTCCATACTTCCATAATTTGGAAAAATATGGCTCACAATTATATTACATTTATATGTAGCTGGATGGTTATCATAGTTTTTCTAAATGCTTGTACACCACCACCTTGATTACTCTAGCCCTAACCCACACATTCTGATAACCTGTGCTGTTTGGTTGTCTCCTAATTTAATAGCATTAATCCTAAACCATTTTCTTAGTGCAAAGATATTTGATGTCACAGTAGTTTGACACATTTCAGTTCTAGTTTCTATGTAGCACCCTCATATTGATCGATTTGATTAGGCATCAGGCTAAGGTCATTGCCTACACACACAATCCACAATTTCATATCCGTTGACCAAGTCTGGGCCTATCATGAATCAGTGTCAGGATTGGCAGTTCTGCCTCCCAGTGTTTCCCCAGCCCTCACCCGGATAGCCACGCCCCCTATCATGTCCCGCATTCACGTCACCGTTTCCCCAGCCCTCGTCCAGGTAGCCACGCCCCTATCACGTACCGCATTCACGTCACCGTTTCCCCAGCCCTCGTCCAGGTAGCCACGCCCCCTATCACGTCCCGCATTCCTGTCATCGTTTCCCCAGCCCTCGTCCTGATAGCCACGCCCCCTTGTTAGTGCTCCCCCGCAGCTGCAGCGCATCACCGTTGATTTCCCCCTCATGTTTTCCTGCCCGTCTTATTAGCTGCCTGGGACCACCTGTTATCAGACCCGGCGGCAGACATCCATCTCTGGGCGGGCATTTGATTTACCAGGGCGGGCCCACCCCCCGACCCCCACCCCCGACCCCCAGGCCCCACCCCATTTTAACGTAACATATGTGCATATAGTTGCCGAAAGATTTAGGCGTTATTTTTGTGCACACAATGAAACATTTTGAGCATAGGAAATGTTTCAGCTGGTGCTGAGTTGCCACAATCCTTGTGTGAGCTCTTATTGTTGGTGAACCACTTCCTAATATCCATTGTTGCCGATACATATAAACTGACAGGTTGCTGTGACGTGTCTCACTTAAAAAAAACACACACACGACTCAACCCCGCGAAAAACCAGTATCGCGAGATTCATTCACAATTTCATAGCAAAATAAAAAAAATGATATTATACTAATGTTTCAACATAGTTTAATACAAAAATGAATGGTATGATAAAGCCCTACAAATAAAAACAATAAACATAATAATAAAAAAATAAAAAATATTTTTTATATAATCTTTTTTTTTAATCCCTGATTTCTCATGGGCGGGCCCAAATCCTGGATGGGCGGGCCTGGCCCCATGGGGCCCGCCCATGACGCCGGGCCTGCCTGTTATGCCCCGTGTGTTTAAATAGGCGGCGTCTTCTTTTGTTCGGTTCGTATTGCATGTGTATATTACATGTGTATATTATATTATATATACTGTCTCGTTGTGTTATGCCGAGTTCTTCAGCGTTCAGGTTCCACGTCATGCCATGCCACCGTCAGGTTATTGTAGTTAAGTATTTTGCTTTTGCGGTTCATGCGTTTTCCATCTAAGTGATTTTTTGTGTTACTTTGTTATCAGTAAAGAATCTTTATTTGGATACGTGAGTCATCGTGTCGTGCATTTGGGTTCACCTCCTAAGTCCCCGTTCCCTCCTCCTCATTCCCCCCACGTCGACCCGTGACAATCAGTTGTGTATTTTAGTGTCATCACTAGTGACGAGATTAAATTGCTTCGGTTTACCTGTCTTAATTCCTAAATGTGCCAAATGTATAATCAGGACTATCAATATATTGGGTAATTATACATTTCTATATTTTCATTTTATGATCTGTCTTCTAGTTCAGAGTCCAGAGGATGTGGTGCACCGGTATTGTGCCGTCTTTAAAGAGTCCCGGCGCACACGCATCAACGTGGACAGGAACACAATTGCATTGATGGCTATCGTCGCAGAGGGCGAATACTGCCAGTGTTCAGCGTAGAGGACACTTTAGGCAGTTATACAAAATATTTTTTTAAACCCATTTTTTTAAAGGGTTTATGATTTATTGAAATTCATCTCAATTGTAAAAACATTACAAGAACTTTCCCAATATTTAAGAAGGCATACCATGAAACGGCAGGGTAGTTACCAGGTAAGTATAAGGTAAATTAAATAAGGCAGATGCTATTAGCACCCAGATGTCCGTAGCTAACAATTATATTTCCACCCGGTGTGCCATAGCCAATGTGGCTATTTGCACCTGGTGTTAGGACCCAACGAGACTGGCGAGCCAAATGTGCCAGAGAACCCAGAAGGAGACACAGGACAACCAAAACAACGGAAAATGTCTTTACTGAAAAATCTCCACAAACTCAAAAACACAAGGTAGGGTAGGATAAGTTACGCGGTCAATGTGGGGAGATGGTCCGGAGGGTGGAACGCAGAGAGGGTCCTTGGAGCGGGGGGGGGGGGAGCCATAAGGTTCTCAGTAAGGTGCGCAATGGTCAAGACCCGCCGTTGGTCTTCGACAGCCTTAAGTAGTGTAGATCCCAGCTCGATTACGATGGGCAACACCTGGGATCAATTAGAGCGCGGGGGCACATCAGTATCCCCCCTTGAGGGGAGGCACCGGACGACCGCCCGAGAGCCCCGGGTTCTCAGGATCTCGCCCCCGACGCCGGTATTCGGCAGAGAGGGGTCCGCGAGATAGGAAGGGGTCCTCGGGAGACGGTGGGGTCCTCCTCGGGAGCAGGTGGGGGGTCCTCGGGGAGCAGGTGGGGGGTCCTCGGGGAGCAGGTGGGGGTCCTCCTCGGGAGCAGGTGTAGCCACGGAGCAGATGTGGAACCAGCCCGGGAAACGATGGGCTCGGAACCACGAGGTGCTGGCATAGCCAAGGAGCTAGCCTGGGAGCAAGGGAGCTAGAGACATGAGGAGTTAGCCTGGAAGCTAGGAGCTAGAGACACGGGGAGCTAGCCTGGAAACTAGGAACTGGAGACACAGGGAGCTAGCCTGGGAGCTAGGAACTGGAGACACAAGAAGCTAGCCTGGAAGCTAGGGACTTGAGACACCGGGAGCTAGGAACTGGAGACACAGGTAGCTAGCCCGGAAGCTAGGGTCTGGAGACACAGGGGGCTAGCCTGGAAGCTAGGGACTGGAGATGCAGGGAGCTAGCCTGGGAGCTAGGAACTGGAGACACAAAAAGCTAGCCTGGAAGCTAGGAACTGGAGACACAGGGAGCTAGCATGGAAGCTAGGAGCTGGAGACACAGGGAGCTAGTCTGGGAGCTAGGGACTGGAGACACAGGGAGCTAGCCTGGAAGCTAGGAGCTGGAGACACAGGGAGATAGCCTGGGAGTTAGGAACTAGAGACGTGGGGAGCTAGCGTAACTCGGGTGGTGTCCCGCTCCCTGCTTCTGGGTTCCCGGCTGGGCTCAATTTGGGCTTGACCATTCTGTTAGGACCCAACGAGACCGGCCAGCCAAATGTCCCCAGAGAACCCAGAAGAAGAGATACAGGACAACCAAAACAACGGAAAATGTCTTTACTGAAAAATCTCCACAAACTCTAAAACACAACAAGGTAGGGTAGGATAGGTTACGTGGTGTGGTCGACGCGGGGAGATGAACCAGAGGGTGGAATGCGGAGAGGGTCCTTGGAGCAGGGGGGGGGGGGGGGAGCCATAAGGTTCTCAGTAAGGTGCGCAATGGTCTAGCACCGACGTCGGTCTTCGACAGTGGTCTTTAATCAGTGATGTCAAGGCATGGCCACAGGTTTAGATGTGACAGGAAGTGGAGAAGCTCTACTCAATGGCGAGGAAAATGTGCAATGACCTTTACCATGACCAAAACAGGCCATTTTCTGCCTACCAGTAAAACTAGCTGCATGCAAATGTAATGTAAATGCAGGGTAGCCTCGGCTATGCCCCTTGGAGAAGTAATTTAGTAATAACTAATTTGTACTACAGCTGGACTCACCAGGATGAAGACTTGATTTAAGCTGTTTTCCTTCGACCCATCCGTGAACAATCGGACCAATGTGTGTTCTGACCAATGAGAACACACATTGGTCGTGAGCAGACATGTAAATCAGAAGTGGTTTCTTTAGTTTGTTTGAGCATGTCCTCATCAGACTAACCCTAGATTTGAATTGTTAATTTATTTTTACATTTCTTAAGTTAAAGCATTTACATAAAATATTCTGTTTACACAGCTTCTTAGTGGTGCCTCTGTTTGGCTCAGCTGAACTTCAGAATGACAATGATAATTCAGAATCTGAACTTCAGAATCTCCCAGCTAGTATTGTAACTGTATATAATGGTAGTTAGTTATCAGTGATACAGACAGTAGCTGGCCATTACTTCTGTATGCTCTGGTTGTCTAAAGTAGGTTCAGTCAGACTCATTTCATTGAAAGTCAAGTATTAATGAACAAGAGCAGTGGTTCTCCAACTGGGGTCCTGACCCATAGCTAGGGGGTCCACGAAATGTTACTGCATCCTTAAAAATGCATATCTGCAGACAGGCACCAATTGCATCAATCAAACAAGCTTATTGTATTCATTACTTCAACCCATGTTATCTTTGGGCGAATATAAACTCTGATATGATTGTGACCCATCACGTCAATCATGAATCACTCGCAACAAACTTCTGCTGCTGCTGTGTAGCTCGGTTTATTAGCCTCCCTGCTAACTGGCAAGCTAAATACGGATCAATGTTTCAGTCAGTCCGGTCAGTCCACCGTGTCATGTGTCTTCAGGTGTGAACAAAGCCACAAAGCCAACCAAGCTAAAGCGACATCTGATTACAAAGCATGCATAATATAATATTATATATATAGAAGTGGCGGCTGGTGGTTGTAAAAGTAGGGGAGAAGGAAGGTGCCTCACTATAAATGTGGACAGTGAATTAGTGGGTCATTTTAGCAGACAAGCCAAATAGAATTAAAACCGATTGTGATGCGAGGGGGAAGAAGCATTGATTTGATGAAAAATAGCTATTTAGCTAAATTAATGATGAAAATATGAAAAATGGGAACATAAGTTCTATGCACAGTGGCAAGTTCTACCAAACAAAACTAATGGAATTGAAATTTAGTGAGATTTGAGGGAGAAGCGTTTTTTGTGTAAAGTATATTTACCTGTATTTAATTAAAATAAGACATACTATCATATAGTAAAACTAGTTATGCACGTAAATCACGTCAATCACGTCGCCATGCTTTCTGTTTATGTTTGGCGTCATGCAGAACGTTTTGAGTTCGTAACTCGAAAGTTTCAAATCTGAAATGTAATTAAAAGTGAATGACTCACGAGTTGTCTGGAACGCGGAATTAATATGAATGACACAAGATAGATCTTTGCATGATGATAACCCACCCCCCAAAACTTTGAGTATTGAGTATTCACCAGCGCAGGGAGCTCTGCTGATTGGTTCACAGAGCCTCTGGCTAGACCCGCCCTAAGGTAGGATCGTCCTCCCTTACCGCCGTAAACACTCATGTAAACTCCAGGAGTCACCGGCCGCTCAGGTCCGGCAGTTTTAGAATGGACTTCAATGGGGAGCTTGGGGAGGACATTCCTCCATACAGTAATGTAAAATTAGCGGTAGGGGGCACTGTTGGTACTTTGACACGTTGTTATGCTTTCAAAGTGTTAAAATATTAATATTATCAATATTTTCACAGATGAATCTGTTAAATTTATGTGTATTTATTTTTCTCTTGCAAGTTTATTTTAGGGAGGATGGTCCTCCCTTTCCTCAATGAACGAGCCTCCACTGATATATATATATATATATATATATATATATATATCATATATAATATAAGGACAAAAATAAAGAATGTTTCCGTATAAAGAGAGAGGAATGCATCCGTCAAAAGTCACAGACATGGGCTTAATTACAACGATGAGGTTTGTAACCCTGTACGATAATTTTCTTATTTTATGAGTTGGTCAGAGCTTTCTGCCAATGATTTGAGTAAGGGGCAATGCGGACATTATTTTAAAGTTTAAGCACTTATTGAAAGTCAGTCCTTTTTAATGTCTGGTTTTATTAGGACTATGCCAGTCTTTTTATTCACTGTCTTGTTACTGTACATCTTGTTACTGTTCATAGTCATAGGACTATGTCTTGTTACTGTTGTTACTGTTCATCTTCTTACTGTTCATTGTTACACTATGTCTTGTTACTGTTAACTGTTCTGAAAGCTTTAAGGATCAATAACTTAAGAAGTATAAATGCTGTTAAGTTGAGTCAAAATGCAAGGTCTGAAGTATTAAGGTTGAAACGCTTTAGAATACTCTCTAACAGTTTGCGTAGTAGTTGCCCCTGAGCCATCAAACTTTCCAGCAGCGCTATGCCATGGTCCATCTTCCCTGCAGACTCCTGTGAATGAGGTTACAGGACTGGAAGACACATAAGGCCAGGTGGCTTAACAGCAGGGGCAGCGGTGTGAGACGCAGCAGGACTAATTTCTCACTTTTTAAACATTACTGGAGGCACTGAGCTGACTCTGTTGTTGGCCTGGGAGGAGACAAACAACAACAAATGGTGAGGATTGAATCCTCTTTATTGGTCACATACGTAAACATACAGTGAAATGTGTTCTCTGCATTTAACCCATCCTAGTATTAGGAGCAGTGAGCAGCTATTTATACAGCGCCCAGGGAACAGTTAGGGTTAGGGTGTCTTCCTCAAGGACACCTCGACAGTTTTTGCGACCGCTCTACCTCCTGAGCTATACTGCCGCCCCAGGTGTGTGAGGTGTGTGACTTGTGTGACTTCAAATTCAGGCATGGCCACAAGTTCAGATAAGTTCAGAAAGTGAAAAAGCTCTACTCAATAGCGATGTAAATGTTCTGTAACCTCTACCATAACCAACACTGGCCATTTCTGCTTGCTGCATGCACATGTTGTGTAAATGCAGGGTTGCCTTGGGTATGCTCCTTGGAGAAGTCATGAGTGCTAACAATACCAAAATAATGCTATATCATTGATATATCTTGAGAATCACCCTTTTGTGCAAAATCAATAAACCAACGAGCAAATATACATGCAGACAACAACGTCCGTCTCTCACACAGCACTGAATTCATAGTATGAATGACACCCCCTGGTTAATAGTAGAATTCCTCTCTCTGGTTGTGAAAAGAATGTAACTGCAGCCACACGGCCACTAAGCTAACGAAGCACGCATGCAGTAAGAGCAGTCAGTGGCCGGTGTTGTGCTGAATTCTGACCACTGTCAGAAATTCACCCCACTTTCCTTTCAGAAGCGACACCACACAACATTTTTATATAAGTGGATTATTTTTAAATTAATTTGGTACTGTGATGAAGGACTGGCCATGAGCTGCTCCTCTCTCCTGGGAGCATCAGGAGCATAAGTCCAGCCCACACTTCTCACTTTGAATCAAATTGAAATTGTTATCAAATTGTCTTCTGGACTACAGCTCCCACTCTGCAGTGTGTGTGTGTGTGTGTGTGTGTGTGTGTGTGTGTGTGTGTGTGTGTGTGTGTGTGTGTGTGTGTGTGTGTGTGTGTGTGTGTGTGTGTGTGTGTGTGTGTGTGTGTGTGTGTCCTGAGTTGTCCCTCTGCTGGTGCTGTGGTAGCTGTACAGCTCAGTGTGGTAGAGTCAGGTGACGTTCATCATTGGAGGGCTTCATAAAGAGTAAATTCACTTTCGAATATGTTTTAGATCATCAGATGTTACACTGCTGTGTGTGTTAGCCCCTGCACAACTTTACACAACTTAACTGACTGGTTTTCTGTCTGGTTTACTGACTGACTGACTGACTGACAACAGAACAACAAGACCAATAAAGAACTGCTGCAGGTGAAGAGACAAGACTGTGGCTCCAACATTTATTTTAGAAACGAATCAGTGTTCATATTGAATATCCAGTATTATTGTAGTTAGAGAGATTACATATCACACATCTATCTCTATCATACTATATCATACAATATGTATGATATGTATATATATATATATATATATGATATATGATATGTATGATATGTATGATATGTATGATATGTATGATATGTATGATATGATATGTATGATAATATGTAATATGTGCGGCAGTCTAGCTCAGGAGGTAGAGCGGTCGCCTCACAACCGGAAGGTTGCTGGTTCGATCCCCGGCTCCTCCTAGCAAAAACTGTCGAGGTGTCCTTGAGGAAGACCCTAACCCTAACTGCTCCCTGGGCGCTGTATGAATAGCTGCTCACTGCTCCTAATACTAGGATGGGTTAAATGCAGAGAACACGTTTCACTGTATGTCTTCATGTATGTGACCAATAAAGAGGATTCAATCCTCACGATTTGTTGTTGTATATCATACCTAGTTATATCATACATATCATAATAGTTATCATACTAGTTTATCACATATAGTTATATCATACAATATCATACGTATAGTTATATCATACTATATCATACAATATCATACATAAAGTTATATCATACCTAGTTATATCAGACTATCATACAATCTCGTACATATGGTTAAATCATACCTAGTTATATCATACTATATCATTCATAACGTTATATCATACCTAGTTATATCAGACTATATCATTTATATAGTTGTATCATATCTAGTTATATCATACTATATAATACACTCAACTACATTCAGCCCCACTTGAAGCAGAGGAAGTTCCTCTTAGTCGTACAGTTACTGGTCTCAAAGCTGTTGGAACTCAGAGACAAGGCAGCACAGAAGTTGTTCTGCTCGGGACAGAGGGCCAGAGTAGTGGGGATCCTCCACTGCCATCTATTCAGCCAGAACCATCTACCAGTCAGGAAACGCAGGCCCGTCCACACCTGGGGGAGACCAGACAACCACTTACACAGGGTTTGTTGTTTTAGGAGACTTTTTGGATCATATTGTATTATGATTAGGTATTCACAGAGCATCTGTGGATACATAATATTAGTAAAATCTCTTTCTCAGCCTCTGACTGGGTTTTGCATTTTATCCCACATATTTGTGTTTACTTTAAGCAGGACGACTTGCTATGATTCAGGGTCTAAGTCACTTTAAAGTCATTGCCTGTTGCAACCGATGCATAACATATGAGCTCTGTGTTAAAGTGCGTGTTGTGTAACCTGCTCACTAAATCAGAGAAGCTCAGTCAGACAGACATTACCTCAGACAGACAGACATTACCTCAGTCGGACAGACATTACCTCAGCAGTTGTAGCGTTCAGTGCTTTCTCGGAGGCGAAGAGGTAGTCGTCCGGTTTCCCCAGATTGACCAGTTGGTAGCCGACTAGAGCCTTGTCCCTGTTAATGCCCCACAGACCCCTGCAGTGCTCCAGGGCCTGCTCCCAGGTCTTATTTTCCTTGATCAGGAGTAGCTTCTCGTCTGCACAAAAGAAGCTTTTCGCAGAATGACAGACAGATTTTTTCCAGGCGTAGTTCACCCTTTCTGCACACTGGTTGTTGATTCCCTCAACTCCATCTAAAGAACAAAGCCAGGGTTAAGACATCAGGGATTCACTGGGACTTAAGCTAACAGCTCTGGGTCCTAGATGTAAAAAGAAAATGCAATATTTATCAGTTTAATACAAATTGCTCCCTCCTGGAACTACCTAGTCTGCTATAGCTGAGCGACCCCCCTCCGGGCCACTGCCACTGCATATGAATGTTTTGGCGGAGAGCTATCCAGCCATCACGATATCCAAGCTCCATGTCCTGAGCCTCATTGTCGATGATGAGAGGGCCGCTGTGGAACGTGTCGCAGTATTCCTGGGCGGCTGACCATGAGAGAAGTTCTTCTGTGACGTGGACGTAGTTTTTATTTCTAAGGTAAGAAGTCGCCAGAAGCAGAGAAGGACCGAGAAGGACCAGGATGAAGACGCAACGTAGATCTGTAGCCATGTCTAACACCTAACAAAACAAATAGATCTACATGAGTAACATGCAGTACATGTACATGTTAGACAGGTTTTGATATAGCCATCAGATACAACCAAACCAATACTAGCTCATATCAAGCTATGGTAGACCACTATTTGATCTCAATTGGATTATTTTTCTAAAGCATTTCTAAAGCATTTCTAAAGCATTTACCAACAGGTATAACAATCGCATTTATATCTGATTATTTTAGGCATGCTAGATCTCATCATCCCTTCTATTCCACTGACCCCAAAGGCGCTCCTGGTACGTACTATTATTGATCAGCCACTAGTACTACTAGTACTAAATCAGAACCAGGATGATGACCATAGTAATACTGTACATTAGTACTAAAGCAGGACTCACCAGGATGAAGACAGTATTACTACATTAGTACTAAAGCAGGACTCACCAAGATGAAGACAGTATAACTACATTAGTACTAAAGCAGGACCCACCAGGATGAAGACAGTATTACTACGTTAGTACTTAAGCAGGACTCACCCGGGTGAAGACTTGATTTAAACTGTTTTCCTTCAACCCGTCCGTGAACCATCTAAACAATGTGTGTTCTGACCAATGAAAACACACATTGCTGACACAACGTCCAGATTCAGTCTCAGCCCTGAGCAGACATGTAAATCAGAGGTGGATGTTCATGTATGTCCTCATCAGGCTTACCCTATATTTGAATTGTTAATTTATATTTTCATTTCCATTTTCATTATGTTAAAACATTTACGTAAACTATTCTGTCACAGGAGGAGAGTGAGACGAGGAACGAGGAACGGGGACTTCGGAGGTGAACCCAAATGCACGACTCGATGACACGTATCAAAGTAAAGAGTCTTTACTGAAAAAAGCACTAAAAATAAAGTAAAAATCCTCAAAAGTAAAAGACCTAATTACAAAAACCTGACGGTGGCATGACGTGGAAACATGACGAAGAACTCTAACATGAAACAAGTAGCAAGTCTCAAAACGAATGAATGTGGGACGTGATAGGGGGCGTGGCTATCCGGGCAAGGGCTGGGGAAACGGTGACAGGAATGCGGGACGTGATAGGGGGCGTGGCTACCTGGGTGAGGGCTGGGGAAACGGTGACAGGATTGCGGGACGTGATAAGGGGGCGTGTACCTGGGCGAGGGCTGTGAACACGGGGAGGCAGAACTGCCAATCCTGACACGCAGCTTCTTAGTGGTGTCCTCCTCTCATTGTTTCGAGTGAATGTCTTTAGATTAGATTAGATTAGATTCAAATTTATTATCATTGCACAGCAATGTACAGTACAGCGAAAATAATTTAGCATCTAAACAAAGTGCAAATGTTGCAGTAAAGTGCATGGGAATATCATTTACATTTTACAGTTGTTAAAAGACAGTCTACTAGGTATAAAGTGGGATATAAGCATAATAATAATAATGTAAGGTATATATATATACAGGTAAGTAAGTATTAAACAGGTACTGATCAGGGTATGCAGTGATTGAAAGCAGGATAAATATAAATGTAAATGTATATACAAGTGAGTCTGTCTTCGTGGTGCAGAGTTCAGGGAGATGACAGCTGAGGGGAAGAAGCTGTTCCTAAGCCTGCTTGACTTGGAACAAAGGTTTCTATAGCGCCTCCCGGAGGAGAGGAGGGCAAACAGTCCATGGTTGGGCTGAGAGGGATCATCCACTATTTTTTGTGCCAGACACCGTTTGTGGTGGGTAGGGTTTAATGCAGGGAGGGTTAATCCAATGATGCGTTGGGCGGTTTTCACCACCCTCTGCAGTGCTTTCCGGACGGAAACAGTGCAGTTGCCGTACCACACTGGGATGCAGTTGGTGAGGATGCTTTCAATAGCACACCGGTGAAAGTTCACCAGAATCTGAGGTGACAGGTGGGCTTTCCTCAGTCTCCTCAGGAAGAAGAGACGCTGGTGAGCCTTCTTTACCAGTGAGGCAGTGTTGAGGGACCAGGAGAGGTCCTCAGAGATGTGGACCTCCAGGAATTTGAAGCTGGAGACACACTCGACCTCCGCTCCGTTGATGAGGATGGGGGCGTGTGTGCCAGCTCTGGTCTTCCTGAAGTCGATGATGAGCTCCCTGGTCTTCTTGGTGCAATCAGGACCAGCTGCCTTATGCGCATTTGTTCTGCTCAGTGCGGTCCAGACCCATAGCCAGGGGTTCCGCGAAACTTCACTGTATCCTTAAAAATGCATATCTGCAATCCAGCATCTTGTTACTGTTTACTGTTCTGCGTGTAGGATCAACTACTTGAAAAGTATAAATGCTGTCAAGTTTGTCACGATCCAACCCAGCTCTTCACGCTCCTAATCCTGGATCTCCGCTGGATTCCTGGATCCGTGATGTCACGACTCCGTTCCAAGATGCCACACCGTGTTTTCCCTGTCCGCCGTTTCCTACTCAACTCACCTGTTGTCAATCTCACCTCATTACCAAGCTGTATTTAAGCCGTGTCTGTTGTCTAAATCGTTGCTGGATCATCACCCCGATTTTCAGAAAGCCTCACGTTCGTATCAAGCTCAGTTCGTTGTTGTTCTGCCTATTGATCCGCCGTGTTCTGACCCTCGCCTGGATAACAACCTCATTTTTGCCTTGCGTCTTTGTACCTCTGCCTCAACCCTCGACTACCTGTTACCGACCTCTGCTTGCCTTGACCATGTTTTGGATTTACCCTGTCTGTACCTCTGCCTTGGATCCGACAATAAAGCACCTGTTCCATTTGACGTCCGTTCTCCTGCTCTTGGGTCCCACCTACACCCGGCCGTGACAGTATGATCCAGCCATGATGGACCCAGCAGAGCTGAACAGGATGTTAGTTGCGATAAAGCTACAGGGGCGCCCTGCTCGGGTCCCACCAACAGGACATTGGAGCCCTTCACCACAGGTTCAATGCTATTGCCGAGTCCCTTGCCTCTCTGGCGACCGAGGTATGGGATCTGAGGGGAGCCGCTGCCCCACCTCCGGTTGACAATGCTCCCCGAGCTCCTCCTGCTATCCCAGGACCTCCTCGCCATGAACCCAGACTACCAACACCTCAGGCCTACAGCGGGGAACCTGGGACCTGCCAGTCCTTTCTGTCTCAATGCTCCCTGGCCATGGAGTTGCAGATCTCCATGTTCCCCACAGAACCTCTCACTACTCTCTGGAAGGGCCCGAGAATGGGGAACAGCAATGTGGGACACAGACTCATCTCGGACAAGATGAGGCGGGTGTTCGATTGCTCTCTCTCTGGAAGAGAAGCAGCGAGGGAATTACTCTGCCTTCAACAAGGTAATCGTTCTACTTATGATTATGCCATAGATTTCAGAACATTGGCGGCCTCCTGTGACTGGGGTCAGCAGGCCTTATTTGATGCCTTTTTCGGTGGACTATGCGAGTCAGTCAAGGACGAATTGGTCTCCCATGACCTTCCCCATAACTTGGACACATTGATCGAGGTGGCCGAGCGTACTGATGCCCGTTTAAGGTCTCGCTCTAGGGCTTCACATCAGTTCATGGACTATCAGTTTCCCAGCGCTGAGGAGGACGAGCCCATGCAGTTGGGTAGAGCTAGGGTCTCGCTTGAGGAGCATCAACGCCGGCGGGACACCCGGACATGCTTCTACTTTGGCCAGCAGGGCCACTTCAGTCAGCGCTGTCAATCGCACCTCATTACCCAGCTGTATTTAAGCCGTGTCTGTTGTCTGACTCGTTGCTGGATCATCAACCCGATTTTCAGAAAAAAAACAGAAAGCCTCACGTTCGTATCAAGCTCAGTTCATTGTTGTTCTGCCTATTGATCCGCCGTGTTCTGACCCTCGCCTGGATAACAACCTCGTTTGTACCTCTGCCTCAACCCTCGACTACCTGTTACCGACCTCTGCTTTGCCCTGTCTGTACCTCTACCTCGGATCCGACATTAAAGCACCTGTTCCATTTGACGTCTGTTCTCCCTGCTCTTGGGTCCCACCTACACCCGGCCGTGACAAAGTTGAGTCAAAATGCTATTTGAATAAAATGACTCTGTTTAAAAGTATATAAGTGGTATTAACATGATTCAAATTGAAATGTGTTTCCGTTTATTTATTCTATGTATATACTATGAAACAGGTCTGACGTATTTAGGTTGAAACTTTTAAGAATACAAATAGTTCCAATGACATCTAAAAGTACAAATGATATAAGGGATATGTTAAATCGGTGTTACAATTTTGAGGCGTCCTTGGAAAATGGTTTTCCCTGTAAGGCGCTTCTGGCCCCAAAAGGTTTGAGAACCCCTGAACCAGAGCAACACTTTGTATTTGGAGGTATGGCTTTGTTCTGGAGAACCCTCCTGAATGGGCGTGAAGCAGAGCAAATGAACAACCTTGGGAGATCACAACTCACAGCAACATGATATAAATTCATCAATCAGTAGTAGTAGTATTCATCAATTAGTAGTAGTATTCATCAATTAGTACCCATCAATTAGAAGTAGTAATATTCATCAATTAGTAGTATTCATCAATTTGTTCTATTATTCATCTAGTATTCATCATTGTTGATAGAACTGCATATCCCTGCTCACTATCTGCTGTATATACATTTATATATACTTATCCTGCTTTTCCTTATTGCTTTTCATAACTGCATATCCCTGCTCACTACCTGCTGTATGTGCATTTATATATATTTATCCTGCTTTTCATATTTGCATACCCCTGATCAATACCTGTTTAATACTTATACTTACTTACCTGTATATATATATACCTATTATCATGCTCATATCCCACACATACTCTATAAGTAATCCTATAACTGTTTTTATACATAGTAAACTGTATTTTAGCAACTGTAAACTGTAAATAATATATTACCATGCACTTTACCGCAACATTTGCACTCTGGTTAGATGCTAAATTATTTTCGCTGTACTGTACTTGTGCTGTGCAATGACAATATATTTGAATCTAATCTAATCTAATCAATTGTTTTAGTTTTCATCAATAATTAGTAGTCTTTTAACTCAATACGTTGTAGTATTCATCAATTAGTAGGAGCAGTATTTATACATTTGTAGTAGTAGTAGTATTCATATACAAGTCCTTATTCTCTGTTTACTTCAGTTAAGTTGTTTGATTTGATGTGATCAGAATGTCTGGAAATCATCAACCCCCTGTGTTGAGATAGTGGTGTTTATCTTGACATTATTTGGTTGGTTACTGGGTTTGATCCCCAATGTTCGCAGGAAAACATGCTGTCAGCATTCTTGAACGAGATGCCTCACCTCTCCTTGCTCCTCAATGACCTGTATCGGAATTCACTGTGAGGCTCTTTGGATAAAATATCATTGGCAAAGTGACGATTGAACTTTGCTGCAAAACCTTGACAATTGGTATTGTTACAATTGGAATTGTTAACATAACATAATTCTTCTCCCACGGGACCATAAAGAGGATTTAGCCTCTAAATGCTCTGGATTTTGCTCACGAAAAAACGTCCAGAACTGATAATAAAACACCATGACCTGATTTAGATAACTGCTACTATACTTCTACTACTGTTACTACTTCTACAACACAACTATAATTATACTACTACTGGTGGGCCTCATCAAAAACAACAATAGGGCAGCCGACAGGAGGTCCAGCACCTGGTGGTGTAGTGCGCCAACAACATCCTGGCCTTCAATACCAAAAAAACGAGGGAACTCATTGTGGACTTCAGAAAGACCAGAGCTGGATGCAGGGTAGCCTTGACTATGCCCCTTGGAGAAGTCATGAGTGCTAATAATACCAAAATAATACGATATCATAAATATATCTTGAGAATCCCCCTTAGTGCTATCAATAAACCAATCGAGCAAATGTACATACAGTGTCACGGTTACGGTGGTTGGCAGGGGGCGTGGCCAAGCCGCGTGCGCTTGCGGCGCACACACACACACCTGTCAACACTTGCCGTGGCTGATTGCTAATCACCTCACCTGGGGTATATATACCCTGGCGTCCTGTTACCCCAGAGTTAGGTCGTACGTCGTACTGTATGCGTGCTACTTTGTACGTTGGTACATTCTGGGCGGAATCGCTACGCCGATGTCCCGGAAATCCAGATTCTTTGCCTATCCCACGTCACTCGCCTGTCTCGCGTTACTCTCCGGTCTATACGAGCTCCCCGGTAATTATAATTACCTGTCCAGTACCTGTCGCTACTCCGACCTCCCGGTATCTAGACTTCTCGCTCGTCCCTGACCATCCGCCTGTCTAGTACCTGTCACTACTTCAACTTCCCGGTATCCAGACTCTTCTCCCGTCCCGGACTACTTGCCGGTCTACTCCCTGCCGGTACTCCGCGGATCGACCTCCCGGTATCCAGACCCCTTGCCTGTCCCTGATCACTCTGTGTGCTTTAAATAAAGCTTTATGTTATAGCTCCACTGTGTCTTGGTCTGCGTTCTGGGTCCCACCGAATTACCCCATTGTGACGTACAGACAACAATGTCTGTCTATGACCTCACACAGCACTGAATTCATAGTATGAATGACACCCCCTGGTTCATGGTAGAATTCCTCTCTCTGGTTGTGAAAATAATGCATTGCAGCCACACGGCCACTAAGCTAACAAAGCACGTGAGCAGACATGGCTTCCCTTATCTGATTTGCAACCCAAAGTCAATGAGCAGTCAGTGGCCGGTGTCGTGCCTCATTCTGACCTCTGTCAGAAATTCACCCCCACTTCCCGCGACCCCCCTTTCCTTCCCCTGACTGGCTCTCGGAGTCTTCAGACGCAACACCACACAACATTTTAATATAAGTTGATTTTTTTTGATTTTTGTTTAAAGTGGTACTGTGATGAAGGACTGGCCATGAGCTGCTCCTCTCTCCTGGGAGCCTCAGGAGCATAAGTCCAGCCCACGCTTCTCACTCTGGACTACAACTCCCACTCTGCAGTGTATCTGTGTGTGTGTGTGTGTGTGTATGTGTGTGTTGGTTTGTATGCGTGTGTTGGTTTGTATGCGTGTGTGTTTCTTGCCCTAGTTGTCCCTCTGCTGGTGCTGTGGTAGCTGTACAGCTCAGTGTGGTAGAGTCAGGTGACGTTCATCATTGTAGGGCTTCATAAAGAGAGAGTAAATTCCCCTTAAAATCTTTTTTAGATCAGATGTTACACTGCTGTGTGTGTTAGGCCCTGCACAACTTTACACGACTTAACTGACTGGTTTTCTGTCTGGTTTACTGACTGACTGACTGACTGACAACAGAACAACAAGACCAATAAAGAACTGCTGCAGGTGAAGAGACGAGGCTGTGGCTCCAACATTTATTTTAGAAACTATTAAGTGTTCATATTGAATATCCAGATTACATATCACACATCTATCTCTATCATACTATATCATACAATATGTATAGTTATATCATACCTAGTTATATCATACTATATCATAAATATAGTTGTATTATACCTAGTTATATCATACTATATTATACAATCTCATACGTATAGTTATATCATACAATATCATACATAAAGTTATATCATACCTAGTTATATCAGACTATCATACAATCTCATACATATGGTTAAATCATACCTAGTTATATCATACTATATCATTCATAACATTATATCATACCTAGTTATATCAGACTATATCATACAATATCATACATATAGTTATAGCATGCCTAGTTATATCATACTATATCATACTATATCATACATTTAGTTATATTATACCTAGTTATATCATACTATATCATAAATATAGTTATATCAAACCTAGTTATATCATACGATATCATTCATATAGTTATATCATACCTAGTTATATCAGACTATATCATACAATATCGTACATATAGTTAAATCATACCTACTTAAATCATACTATATCATACAATATCATACATATAGTGATATCATACCTACTTATATCATACTATATCATCCAATATCACACATTTAGTTATATCATACCTAGTTATATTGTACTATATCATTCATATTGTTATATCATACCTAGTTATATCATACTATATCATACTTTATCATACATATAGTTATATCATACATAGTTATATCAAACTATATCATACAATATCATACATATAGTTATATAATACCTATTTATATCATACTATATCATAGAACATCATACATATAGTTATATCATACCTAGTTAAAACATTATATATCATTCATATAGTTATATCATACATATAGTTATATCATACCTATTTCTATCATTCTATATCATTCATGTAGTTATATCATATCTAGTTATATCATACTATATAATACACTCTGAACTACATTCAGCCCTTCTTGATGCAGAGAAAGTTCCTCTTAGTCGTACAGTTACTGGTCTCCAAGCTCTTGGAACTCAGAGACAAGGCACCACAGAAGTTGTTCTGCTCGGGACAGAGGGAGAGCGTAGTGGGGATCCTCTGCTTGCCCCCATCCACCCAGAACCATCTACCAGCCAGGAAACGCAGACCGGTCCACACCTGGGGGAGACCAGACAACCACTTACACAGGCTTTTTGGATCATATTGTATTATGATTAGGTATTCACAGAGCGTCTGTGGATACTTGATATTTTTGATTAGTAAAATCTCTTTCTTAGCCTCTGACTGGTTTTTGCATTTTATCCCACAAATTTGTGTTTACGTTAGGCAGGTTTCCAGAAAGTTTGGGAAGACTTGGCCCACAGGGGGCACTGCAGTTCAGAGTGGCAGTATAGCTCAGGAGGTAGGGCGGTCGCCTCACAACCGAAAGGTCGCTGGTTCGCTCCTCCTAGCAAAAACTGTCGAGGTCGACCCTAACCCTAACTGCTCCTGACGTGCTGGCTGTCTCCTTGCATGGCTGACTCCGCCATCGGTGTATGAATGGGTGATGTGAGGCATGACTTGTAAAGCGCTTTGGATAAAAGCACTATATAAAAGCGGACATTATTATTGTCTAAGTCAGAAAACCAGGGCCACCGCCTGGTGGACGAAAATCTTGTTATATAGACAATTTGGGGAAAACATTTTCTTCTAAAGAACCACCGACCCCTTTGCTTTATGTGTCATATGCTTTATGTCATATGTCATATGCTTTATGTCATATGTCATATGCTTTATGTGTCGATATGTTCAAAAAAATAACAACAAGTAAAATGACAGAGTTATGCAAAAATGAAGTTAGTACATGACCAAACATTATTCTATTAATCATAATTCTGTTTAAGAAGGGCCGATGATTTGCTCTGGATAGGAGGACTGATTCTGGTTTTTAAAGTATTGGTTTATTTTGACTAGCATTGATTTAATTTTATTCTGCTCTTTAGCTTTTAAAAAAAACACACAGTACCAACACACAGTATAAAATAACAATAAAGTACCAAAACATAGTAGTATATAACAATAAAGTACCAAAACATAGTAGTATATAACAATAAAGTACCAAAACATAGTAGTATATAACAATAAAGTACCTAAACATAGTAGTATATAACAATAAAGTACCAAAACACAGTAGTATATAACAATAAAGTACCAAAACATAGTAGCGCTTTCTTGTTTCTTAAACACCATTTGAAGTGCTTCATTCAACTGAAATGTAACATGTTTCAAAAGTAAACCTTCAGGATTGTATTGTGTATTGAGTGACCTTTGACTTCATCAGAGTAGAAGAGCACCCAACTAGAAAGTGTTTGCGTTTCAGAGGAAGTAAAGGTGATTTGATTCTGACAATAATTGTAAAATAAGTAACTTTAAAGATAACGATGCATAACATATGAGCTCTGTGTTAAAGTGCGTGTTGTGTAACCTGCTCACTAAATCAGAGAAGCTCAGTCAGACAGACATTACATCAGACAGACAGACATTACCTCAGACAGACAGACATTACCTCAGACAGACAGACATTACCTCAGTAGTTGTAGCGTTCAGTGCTTTCTCAGAGGCGAAGAGGTAGTCGTCCGGTGGCCCCAGACTGACCAGGTCGTAGCCGACTACCATCTTGTCCCCGTTAATGCCCTGCAGACCCCTGCAGTGCTCCAGGGCCTGCTCCCAGGTCTTATTTTCCTTGATCAGGAGCAGCTTCTCGTCTGCACAGAAGAACCTTTTCGGATTTTGACAGTTTGAATGTTTCCAGGTGACTTCCATCCTTTCTGCACACTGCTTGTTGATTAAATCAACTCCATCTAAAGAACAAAGCAAAGGTTAATACATCAGGGATTCACTGGGACTTAAGCTAACAGCTCTGTGTCCTAGATTTAAAAAGAAAATGCAATATTTATCAGTTTAATTCAAATTGCTCCCTCCTGGAACTACCTAGTCTGCTGAAGCTGAGCGACCCCCCTCCGGGCCACTGCCACTGCATATGAATGTTTTGGCGGAGAGCTATCCAGCCAGCACCATATCCAAGCTCCATGTCCTGAGCCTCATTGTCGATGATGAGAGGGCCGCTGTGGAACGTGTCGCAGTATTCCTGGGCGGCTGACCATGAGAGTTGTTCTTTTATGATGTGGACGTAGTTTCTATTTCTAAGGTAAGAAGTCGCCAGAAGCAGAGAAGGACCGAGAAGGACCAGGATGAAGACGCAACGTAGATCTGTAGCCATGTCTAACACCTAACAAAACAAATAGATCTACATGAGTAACATGCAGTACATGTACATGTTAGACAGGTTTTGATATAGCCATCAGATACAACCGACCCAATACTAGCTCATATCAAGCTATGGTAGACCACTATTTGATCTCAATTGGATTATTTTACTAATGCAAAAAGCATTTACCAACAGGTATAACAATCGCATTTATATCTGATTATTTTAGGCATGCTAGATCTCATCATCCCTTTTATTCCACTGACCCCAAAGGCGCTCCTGGTACGTACTATTATTGATCAGCCACTAGTACTACTAGTACTAAATCAGAACCAGGATGATGACCATAGTAATACTGTACATTAGTACTAAAGCAGGACTCACTAGGATGAAGACAGTATTACTACATTAGTACTAAAGCAGGACCCACCAGGATGAAGACAGTATTACTACATTAGTACTAAAGCAGGACTCACCAGGATGAAGACAGTATTACTACATTAGTACTAAAGCAGGACCCACCAGGATGAAGACAGTATAACTACATTAGTACTAAAGCAGGACCCACCAGGATGAAGACAGTATAACTACATTAGTACTAAAGCAGGACCCACCAGGATGAAGACAGTATAACTACATTAGTACTTAAGCAGGACTCACCAGGATGAAGACAGTATTACTACGTTAGTACTTAAGCAGGACTCACCAGGGTGAAGACTTGATTTAAACTGTTTTCCTTCAACCCGTCCGTGAACCATCTAAACAATGTGTGTTCTGACCAATGAAAACACACATTGCTGACACAATGTCCAGATTCAGTCTCGGCCCTGAGCAGACATGTAAATCAGAGGTGGATGTTAATTTGAGTATGTCCTCATCAGGCTTACCCTATATTTGAATTGTTAATTTATATTTTAATTTCATATGTTAAAATATTTACATAAACTATTCAGTTTACGCAGCTTCTTAGTGGTGTCCTCCTCTCATTGTTTCCAGTAAATGGCTTTAGATTAGATTAGATTCAATTAAAATGTATTATCATTGCACAGCACAAGTAAAGTACAGTGACATTTTTTAGCATCTAACCAGAGATGCTGCAAATGTTGCAGTAAAGTGCATGGTAATATAATTTACAGTTTACAGTTGTTAAAAGACAGCCTACTAGGTATTAAGTTGGATATGAGTATAATAATAATAGGTATATACGTATATATACAGGTAAGGTATTTAACAGGTAGTGATCAGGGGTATGCAGTTA
Organism: Muraenolepis orangiensis; assembly: GCA_027704905.1. Lineage (NCBI taxonomy): Eukaryota > Metazoa > Chordata > Actinopteri > Gadiformes > Muraenolepididae > Muraenolepis > Muraenolepis orangiensis. The sequence goes on along the minus strand of CM051000.1, from coordinate 18,574,045 downwards.
TTGAAAGCAGGATAAATATGTATAAATGTATTTACAAGTGAGCATATATAAATGTATAGAATATATAAATGTATATACAGGAGCAGGGATATGCAGTTCTAACAACAGTTTCAGATTGAAATATATATGGCAGGTACAGTAAAAATGTGTACACATTAACAGGTATCTTATTCATAAATATGTAAACTATAGAGAGGTGGGTAGTTGTGTTTTTTTTACATTTTGTTTGTTTAGTTTTTTTTTTTCAGTTAGTCAAAGACATTGGTGGTGATTTATTATTATAGGTGTTGAGCAGAGGTGTGCGGCAGGGGCGGGGGTGGCAGCAGGGGGGGGCAGCAGAGGGGCAGCAGCAGGGGGGGGACAGCAAGGGGGAGCAGCAGGGGGTGGCAGCAGGGGGGGGCAGCGGGGTGGGGGGTGGGGGCTGTCTTCGTGGTGCAGAGTTCAGGGAGATGACAGCTGAGGGGAAGAAGCTGTTCCTATGCCTGCATGACTTGGAACAAAGGTTTCTATAGCGCCTCCCGGAGGCGAGGAGGGACCACCGTTTGTGGTGGCTAGTGTTTATTGCAGGGAGGGGTAGTCCAACGATGCGTTGGGCGGTTTTCACCACCCTCTGCAGTGCTTTTCGGTCAGAAACAGTGCAGTTGCCGTACCACACTGTTTTTTCTGAACTTACCACAGATATTTAATTTGCCTTTACCCACTTAGTCATTATATCTACAATACTGATGAAAATCTCAAATATTTTTTAATGTGAGATTAAAATATTTTGTGAAAGCACCAATTGTCATTCTTACAATATTGTCTCAATATCAAGTCAATATCAAGTCGATGGTTCTTGCAGTAGAGCTCCACTCCCGCACCCAAACCATTACTGGATGCATCAACAAAGAGTATGAAGGATTCATTGGAATAGGGGTGGGTCAATAATAATAAAACTTGCTTTAGAAGACGGAAGTGGAATTATTCACCACTTTGTCCCCCATGGACAGTCGTATAACTGATGGCGACAACTTTTTCAGGATCCGTGGCTACACGGTTGACACTGACAACATGCCTAAAGAACTTTGTGTTGCACAGTCACTATTCAGAGAGAGAAGACACCAAGACATCATCAAGGTAAGACAGCAGACTGAGGTGACTGAGAAGTGTTCTCCGAAGATGCCTCGTATCATCCTCATGAATGTGGCAGGGTTGTTACAGAGGCCCTGTGTCGTCCGCTTGTACTCAGTCCAAATCGTGACTTAATGCAGTGTATTTTGTGTCATCCTGATAGATCTCACTGTTGACCCAGGTGAGGTCCATCATGGAGAAGAGGGCAATTCCACCAAGAACGGACACTGCATCAGCCTGATGATGGTGAGTATCCTCGACAGTGCGGGCATTCAGCCAATGGAATCTCAGTGCATCTCCTAAAGTCTTCTCTTCCAGACTTGTACAAAGGGGAAGGCAAACTTACTACTCAGCTTGCTGAGCTTCTCATACAGATTAGTTGCAAGGCGGCAATATGCTTTTCCTCAGTTTTCACTGAGCCAGCAGCTCTTCCACATTCCAACTAGTGTCTGGAGAAGATGAACTTGTACGAAGGTATGGCAGAGGTAGGAGAGGGTTGGTTCTGCAGTTGAAGCAAGTTTCATGTTCAGTGTCATCGAATACCTCGCACGGTTTGGAGTATCTGATTCTGTCCATAGCCCCCACGACTGACGGTTTGGTAAGTTGTTGCCCCTGAGCCATCAAACTTTCCAGCAGCGCTATGCCATGGTCCATCTTCCCTGCAGATTCCTGTGGATGATGTGACAGGACTGGAAGACACATAAGGCCAGGTGGCTTAACAGCAGGGGCAGCAGGGGACATGGTGGGAGACACAGCAGGACTAATTTCCACTTTAGAAACGTTACTGCTAGAGGCACTGAGCTGACTCTGTTGTTGGCATGGAAGGAGAGGTGTGTGACTTGTCATTATAATGTGTCCCTTCAAGTTCAGGCATGGCCACAAGTTCAGATGTGACAGGAAGTGAAAAACCTCTACTCAATGGCGATGTAAATGTTCTGTGACCTCTACCATGACTAAAACTAACCAGTAAAACAAACTGCATGCAAATGCAGGGTAGCCTTGGCTATGCACCTTGGAGAAGTCATGAGTGCTAACAATACCAAAATAATACGATATCATAAATATATCTTGAGAATCCCCCTTAGTGCTATCAATAAACCAACCGAGCAAATGTACATACAGACAACAATGTCTGTCTTTGATCTCGCACAGCACTGAATTCATGGTTCATGGTAGAATTCCTCTCTCTGGTTGTGAAAATAATGCATTGCAGCCACACGGCCACTAAGCTAACAAAGCATGTGAGCAGACATGGCTTCCCTTATCTGATTTGCAACCCAAAGTCAGTGAGCAGTCAGTGGCCGGTGTTGTGCCGCATTCTGACCTCCGTCAGAAATTCACCCCCACTTCCCGCGACCCCCCTTTCCTTCCCCTGACTGGCTCTCCGAGCCTTCAGACGCAACACCACACAACATTTTTATATAAGTGGATTATTTTTTAATTAATTTGGTACTGTGATGAAGGACTGGCCATGAGCTGCTCCTCTCTCCTGGGAGCCTCAGGAGCATAAGTCCAGCCCAAACTTCTCACTCTCATCTGCTGAGTGGCTGTGGACTTGGTTGTGTGGTGGTGGCTTGAAGTCTTCAAATTGTCTTCTGGACTACAGCTCCCACTCTGCAGTGTATCTGTGTGTGTCTGTATGTGTCTGTTGGTTTGTATATGTGTGTGTTTCTTGCCCGAGTTGTCCCTCTGCTGGTGCTGTGGTAGCTGTACAGCTCAGTGTGGTAGAGTCAGGTGACGTTCATCATTGGAGGGCTTCATAAAGAGAGAGTAAATTCCCCTTCAAATCTTTTTAAAATCATCAGATGTGACACTGCTGCTGTGTCCGAGGCCCTGCACAACTTTACACAACTTAACTGACTGGTTTCTGTCTGTTTGCTGACTGACTGACTGACTGACAACAGAACAACAAGACCAATAAAGAACTGCTGCAGGTGAAGAGACAAGACTGTGGCTCCAACATTTATTTTAGAAACAAATCAGTGTTCATATTGAATATCCAGTATTATTGTAGTTAGGGAGATTACATATCACACTATCTCTATCTCTATCATACTATATCATACAATATGTATAGTTATATCATACCCTGTTATATCATACTATATCATAAATATAGTTATATCATACCTAGTTATATCATACTATATCATACATATAGTTATATCATACTTAGTTATATCATACTATATTATACACATTGTTATATCATACCTAGTTATATCATACAATATCATTAATATAGTTATATCATATCTAGTTATGTCATACGATATCATACAATATCAAACATATAGTTATATCATACCTAGTTATATCATACTATATCATTCATATAGTTATATCATACCTAGTTATATCATACTATATCATATATAAAGTTATATCATATCTAGTTATATCAGACTATATCATACAATATCGTATATATAGTTAAATCATACCTACTTATATCATACAATATCATTCATATAGTTATATCATACCTAGTTATATCATATGATATCATACTATATGATACATATAGTCATATCATACCTAGTTATATCATACTATATCATAGAATATCATACATATAGTTATATCATACCTAGTTATATCATTATATATCATTCATATAGTTCTATCATACATATAGTTATATCATACCTCACTATATCATGCTATATCATACATATAGGTATATCATATCTAGTTATATCATACTATATAATACACTCTGAAATACATTCAGCTCATCTTGAGGCAGAGGAAGTTCCTCTTCGTCATACAGTTACTGGTCTCAAAGCTCTTGGAACTCAGAGACAAGGCACCACAGAAGTTGTTCTGCTCGGGACAGAGGGAGAGCGTAGTGGGGATCATCTGCTTGCCCCCATCCGCCCAGAACCATCTACCAGCCAGGAAACGCAGGCCCGTCCACACCTGGGGGAGACCAGACAACCACTTACACAGACTTTTTGGATCATATTGTATTATGATTAGGTATTCACAGAGCATCTGTGGATACTTGATATTTTTGATTAGTAAAATCTCTTTCTCAGCCTCTGACTGGTTTTTGCATTTTATCCCACATATTTGTCTTTACTTTAGGCAGGACGACTTGGCCCACAGGGGGCGCTATGATTCAGGGTCTAAGGCAGAAAACCAGGGCCGCCGCCCGGTGGACGAAAATGTCTGAAACTTGGTATATAGAAAACATTTTCTTTATTTTCTTTTCATATTTCTCTAAGAACCACTGACCCCTTTGCTACATATGCTTTATGTGTCGATATGATTAAAAGTTCAGAAAAATAATAAGTAAAATTATTAAGAGTTATGCAAAAATAAAGTTATTACATGACCAAACATTATTATATTAATCACTTATTAATCACTCTGCTTAAGAAGGGCCCAGGGCTTCACAACTTGGTAGACCAATAGAGGACACCCTCTTAACAAGTCTACCAAATTGTGTGTGGAAGGCTCAATGATGACAGGATCAATTTTAGTCAGTGTTTGCTGGGAGAATTGCTAGGCACCACTTTGCCCACAGAGGGGCACCAACCCATACATAAATATACCATATCTCAGATGTGACAGGTCAAAAGTTATCAAATTTGTCACACATATTTGTATCCTTGGTAAGCACATCTCCAAAGAGTTTGGTACCACTTTGACCATAAGGGGCGCTATAATTCACTGTCAAATTCGCCCCCCCCTCCCTCAGCCCCCCCCTCTGCTTTGGTATCGTCATAGTAATGAAAAACAGGCTGGTGATTGGCTGTAGTATTGTCATAGTAATGAACAACAGGCTGGTGATTGGCTGTAGTATTGTCATAGTAATGAACAACAGGCTGGTGATTGGCTGTAGTATTGTCATAGTAATGAACAACAGGCTGGTGATTGGCTCTGGATAGGAGGACTGATTCTGGTTCTAAAAGTATAGGTTTATTTAGACTAGCATTGATTTCATTTTTATTCTGCTCTTTAGCTTTTTTTAAACTAAAGTACCAACACACAGTATAAAATAACAATTAAGTACCAAAACACACTGGAGTTTTCTTGTTTCTTAAACACCATTTGAAGTGCTTCATTCAACTGTCATTTAACATCCTCATGTTAACCTTCAGGATTGTATTGTGTATTGAGTGACCTTTGACTTCATCAGAGTAGAAGAGCACCCAACTAGAAATGGTTTGCGTTTCAGAGGAAGTAAAGGTGATTTGATTCTGACAATAATTGTAAAATAAGTAACTTTAAAGATAACTATGCATAACATATGAGCTCTGTGTTAAAGTGCGTGTTGTGTAACCTGCTCACTAAATCAGAGAAGCTCAGTCGGACAGACATTACCTCAGACAGACAGACATTACCTCAGACAGACAGACATTACCTCAGACAGACAGACATTACCTCAGACAGACAGACATTACCTCAGACAGACAGACATTACATCAGACAGACAGACATTACATCAGACAGACAGACATTACATCAGACAGACAGACATTACATCAGACAGACAGACATTACATCAGACAGACAGACATTACATCAGACAGACAGACATTACATCAGACAGACAGACATTACATCAGACAGACAGACATTACCTCAGACAGACAGACATTACCTCAGACAGACAGACATTACCTCAGCTGTTGTAGCGTCCTGTGCCATCTCAGAGGCGAAGAGGTAGTCGTCCGGTGTCCCCAGACTGACCAGGTGGTAGCCGACTACCTTCTTGGTGTTGTTAATGCCCAGCAGACCCCTGCAGTGCTCCAGGGCCTGCTCCCAGGTCTTATTTTCCTTGATCAGGAGCAGCTTATTGTTTGCACAGAAGAATCGTTTGTCGTGTCCGCAATCCTCTCCTTTCCACTCGCTATTCTTCCTTTTTACACACTTCTTATTTACGTCCGTATGATCTGTACACCAAACCAAAGGGTTAACACATCAGGGAGGCACTGGGACTACAGACCCCATGTTAGACATGCAGTATTTATTAATTCATTTATCAATTCAATTCTAATTGCTTCCTTCGGGAACTACCTGTTAGTCTACTGTAGTTGAGCGGCCGCCCTCCGGGCCACTGCCATTGGCTATTGTCCATTAAGCGCAGAGCTATCCAGCCTTCCTTATTTTCAAGCTCGCTGTCTTGTGCCTCATTCTCGATGATGAGCAGGCTGCTGTTGAAGACGTCCTTGCAGTTTTCCATGGCGTCTGTCCACGAGTGATGTGAGCTGCCCATGTGGACGTAGTTTCCTTTTCTGAGGTCAGAGGACACCAGAAGCAGAGAAAGACCAAAGAGGACCAGGATGAAGACACAACGCAGGTCTGTATCCATGTCTTCACCAGACAGAAAAACAAAGTCACATGAGTTACACACAGTTCATGTGTACATATTAGACATGCACAGGTATTAATATAGCCATCAGATACAACTGACCCAATACTAGCTCATATCAAGCTATTGTAGACTACTATAATATCTCTATTGGAATATTTTGCTAATACAAAAAGCGGTTCCCAGGTATAACAATCGTATTTAAATCTGATTATTTTAGGCATGCTAGATCTCATCATCCCTTCTATTCCACTGACCCCAAAGGCTCCCCTGGCATGTACTACTGTTAGACCAGCCGTTAGTTGTACTAGTTCTAGTATCACTACAAGGATGAAGACAGTATTACTACATTACTACTAAAGCAGGACTCACAAGGATGAAGACAGTATTACTACATTAGTACTAAAGCAGGTCTCACCAGGATGAAGACAGTAATACAACGTTAGTACTAAAGCAGGACTCACCAGGATGAAGACAGTATTACTACATATGTACTAAAGCAGTGAACCACCTGACACGCCTGCCCACTGAATGGACCAATGATAACACACATTAATGACGAACTCCACGTCCAGAGAAGAAGATCACTATGGAAAACGATTTAAGTGCTAATCTGTACTGTAGTCAAAACTACACAAACGACCAACCACTATCAATACTACACTACCAATAAAGGATCTAGATTCTGCTATTGAAGCTGTTTTGAAAAAGTTTCCAAAACTGATAATATAACAGGTTTACTTGATTTTGATTACTGTCACTATACTCACAACAACAAACAACAAATCGTGAGGATTGAATCCTCTTTATTGGTCACATACATGTAAACATACAGTGAAATGTGTTCTCTGCATTTAACCCATCCTAGTATTAGGAGCAGTGGGCAGCTATTTATACAGCGCCCAGGGAGCAGTTAGGGTTAGGGTGTCTTGCTCAAGGACACCTCCACAGTTTTTGCTAGGAGGAGCCGGGGATCGAACTAGCGATTCTGTGAGGCGACCGCTCTACCTCCTGAGCTATACTGCCGCCCACACTCTATACTTATACTACTACTACTACTACTACTACTACTACTACTACTACTACTATCACTACTACTACTACTACTACTACTACTACTACTACTACCACTACTACTACTACTACTACTACTACTACCACTACTACTCCTACTACTACTACTACTACTACTACTACTACTACTACTACTACTACTATCACTACTACTACTACTACTACTACTACTACCACTACCACTACTACTACTACTACTACCACTACTACTACTACTACTACTACTACTACCACTACTACTACTACTACTACTACTACTACTACTACTACCACTACTACTACTACTACTACTCCTACCACTACTACTACTACTACTACTACTACTACTACTACTACTACTACTACCACTACTACTACTACTACTACTACTACTACTACTACTACTACTACTACCACTACTACTACTACTACTACTACTACCACTACCACTACTACTACTACTACTACTACTACTACTACTACTACTACTACTACTACTACTACTACCACTACTACTACTACTACTACTACTACCACTACTACTACTACTACTACTACTACTCCTACTACTACTACTACTACTACTACTACTACTACTACTACTACTATCACTACTACTACTACTACTACTACATAACTAGTATACTTCTACTACTACAGAACAAGTATACTTCTGCTACTACAGAACTACTATACTTCTCCTACTGCTACACATAACTACAATACTCCTAATACTTTTTCTACTCCACAACTACTACACTTCTACCACTACTACTACTACTATTACAAGTACAAACTATTGTACATTTTCTGGACTGCATTTAAATAGTAAGCTCATGTTGGAGAAGGATTGTCTGGACATTGAAAACATCTCGTGTGTGCCCATAATCTTGAAGTAAGTCCTGATTGTTATTTTATGCATCATTATACAGAGCTGAGTTGACCTTGCGATCATATTTACATAGGAAGCAAATCCTAAAATAATTTGCAATACACAAAGCAAAATGTGTAGAAGGTCGCCATGGAAACTTACATTTAAATGCTAATCTGTACTGTAGTCAAATTGTTGACTGCTGAATTATCTATACACTAACACTACCAACCACTACTGCACTACCACTACCAAACCACTACTGCACTACCACTACCAACCACTACTATACTACCACTACCAACCACTACTATACTACCACTACCAACCACTACTATACTACCACTACCAACCACTACTACCCTACCACTACTAACCACTACTACACTACCACTACCAACCACTACTACACTACCACTACCAAACCACTACTACACTACCACTACCAACCACTACTACACTACCACTACCAACCACTACTACACTACCACTACCAACCACTACTACACTACCACTACCAACCACTACTATACTACCACTACCAACCACTACTATACTACCACTACCAACTACTACTACCCTACCACTACTAACCACTACTACACTACCACTACCAACCACTACTACACTACCACTACCAAACCACTACTACACTACCACTACCAACCACTACTACACTACCACTACCAACCACTACTACACTACCACTACCAACCACTACTACACTACCACTACCAACCACTACTACACTACCACTACTACACTACCACTACCACTACCAAGCACTACTACACTACCACTACCAACCACTACTACACTACCAACCACTACTACACTACCACTACCAACCACTACTACACTACCACTACCAACCAGTACAACACTACCACTACCAACCACTACTACACTACCACTACCAACCAGTACAGATTCAGATTCAGATTCAAGATAACTTTATTTATCCCGAGGGAAATTAAGGTGCAACAGTTGAAACAGGGGGAATAAATGCACACAAAAATATACTAATACCTAAAAGCTAAAAACTACAACAAACTAAACTAAACTAAACTAGTATAAACAAAATATAACTAAATGAACTCTGAATGAAATCTAAATGTATTGATAGATGAATTGCACAATTTACAGTATTATTACAGTAATACGTAGGTATATACAATACACAACAATACATATAGTGCAAATTGGCAGTACTAATACTAATAAATAACTCAGATGAATACTGAAAAAGTGAAAAATGTGAAAAGTGAAATTGAATTTACAGTGCAAAATTACGAGTCTGTTGTTATTATGAGTCTGTTGCTGAAGGTGCTTCTGTATGAGGTCAGCACCTGATGGAGAGGGTGAGAGTTGTTGTCAAGGATACTACGCAGCTTGCGCAGCATCCTCCTCTCAGACACCACCAACAAGGAGTCCAGCTGGACCCCCAGGACAGCGCCAGCCTTCCTGACGTTCCTGCTGATCTTGTTGGCGTCAGCTGACCTCAACCTGCTTCCCCAGCACACGACACCGGAGAAGATGGCACTGGCTACCACCGACTGGTAGAACATCTTCAGCATCGTATTGCAAACGTTGCAAAACGTTGCAATTCCTGCCTCCGCAGGAAGTAGAGACGGCTCTGGCCCTTCTTGTAAACAGCCTCAGAGTTCTTGGCCCAGACCAGTTTGTTGTCCAGATGAACTCCCAGGTATTTATATTCCTGAACAACTTCTGCGGACACACCCTTGATGGAAATGGGTGTGGGGGTAGATTTCCTCCTGCGGAAGTCCACCACCATCTCCTTCGTCTTGTCTGTGTTGAGCTGCATGTGGTTCAGCTCACACCACTCAACGAAGGAGTCCACGACGCCTCTGTACTCCTCATCGTTACTACACTACCACTACTACACTACTACACTAACAACCACTACTACATTCTAGTATCACTACAAGGATGAAGACAGTATTACTACATTACTACTAAAGCAGGACTCACAAGGATGAAGACAGTATTACTACATTAGTACTAAAGCAGGACTCACCAGGATGAAGACAGTAATACAACGTTAGTACTAAAGCAGGACTCACCAGGATGAAGACAGTATTACTACATATGTACTAAAGCAGTGAACCACCTGACACGCCTGCCCACTGAATGGACCAATGATAACACACATTAATGACGAACTCCACGTCCAGAGAAGAAGATCACTATGGAAAACGATTTAAGTGCTAATCTGTACTGTAGTCAAAACTACACAAACGACCAACCACTATCAATACTACACTACCAATAAAGGATCTAGATTCTGCTATTGAAGCTGTTTTGAAAAAGTTTCCAAAACTGATAATATAACAGGTTTACTTGATTTTGATTACTGTCACTATACTCAACAACAACAAACAACAAATCGTGAGGATTGAATCCTCTTTATTGGTCACATACATGTAAACATACAGTGAAATGTGTTCTCTGCATTTAACCCATCCTAGTATTAGGAGCAGTGGGCAGCTATTTATACAGCGCCCAGGGAGCAGTTAGGGTTAGGGTGTCTTGCTCAAGGACACCTCCACAGTTTTTGCTAGGAGGAGCCGGGGATCGAACTAGCGATTCTGTGAGGCGACCGCTCTACCTCCTGAGCTATACTGCCGCCCACACTCTATACTTATACTACTACTACTACTACTACTACTACTACTACTACTACTACTACTACTACTACTACTACTACTACTACTACTACTATCACTACTACTACTACTACTACTACTACTACTACCACTACTACTACTACTACTACTACTACTACTACTACTACTACTACTACTACTACTATCACTACTACTACTACTACTACTACTACTATCACTACTACTACTACTACTACTACTACATAACTAGTATACTTCTACTACTACAGAACAAGTATACTTCTGCTACTACAGAACTACTATACTTCTCCTACTGCTACACATAACTACAATACTCCTAATACTTTTTCTACTCCACAACTACTACACTTCTACCACTACTACTACTACTATTACAAGTACAAACTATTGTACATTTTCTGGACTGCATTTAAATAGTAAGCTCATGTTGGAGAAGGATTGTCTGGACATTGAAAACATCTCGTGTGTGCCCATAATCTTGAAGTAAGTCCTGATTGTTATTTTATGCATCATTATACAGAGCTGAGTTGACCTTGCGATCATATTTACATAGGAAGCAAATCCTAAAATAATTTGCAATACACAAAGCAAAATGTGTAGAAGGTCGCCATGGAAACTTACATTTAAATGCTAATCTGTACTGTAGTCAAATTGTTGACTGCTGAATTATCTATACACTAACACTACCAACCACTACTGCACTACCACTACCAAACCACTACTGCACTACCACTACCAACCACTACTATACTACCACTACCAACCACTACTATACTACCACTACCAACCACTACTATACTACCACTACCAACCACTACTACCCTACCACTACTAACCACTACTACACTACCACTACCAACCACTACTACACTACCACTACCAAACCACTACTGCACAACCACTACCAAACCACTACTGCACTACCACTACCAACCACTACTATACTACCACTACCAACCACTACTACCCTACCACTACTAACCACTACTACACTACCACTACCAACCACTACTACACTACCACTACCAAACCACTACTACACTACCACTACCAACCACTACTACACTACCACTACCAACCACTACTACACTACCACTACCAACCACTACTACACTACCACTACCAACCACTACTACACTACCACTACCAACCACTACTACACTACCACTACCAACCACTACTACACTACCACCAGTGTTGGGCAAGTTACATCCAAAATATAATACATTATATATTACTAGTTACTGTCATTTGAAAGTAATTAGTTACATTACAATATTACTATCTCTGAATTGTAATGCGTTACACTACTTGTGTATTACTTTTGAGTTACTTTCAACAAAATAGCCACAGAAATATATGACTAAGCATTTAAAAATGCTAAACTGCAGATTGTTATAGCTGATTATTTACATTCAGTGAATGGATGAATGGACACAACTTCTGTTTTATGAGTCCAACAAACATTAACATGTAATCTAAACATAGCCTACAACGGCTAATCAATAAAACACAGGCCAGAGAAGCCAGGAAATTTGCCAAAAAAATGGCTACAACGTAGGCTACCACAGAAAGGCTGGTAAAATTTCAATCACTTATAGCTAGAACTCTAGCTAAAGCACATACGGTACTTCAAGAATACTGAAAATAAAATAAAGTGCATGGGCCTATTTGGCAAATATGAAATACAAATCAGTCATTTCACTCCCAACTTCACAAAAAATGTAAGACTGGATAAATAAATAAACATAAAATTGAAAATAAAAAATGAATTCTTCACAGAAACCTGTTCCTGTCAAATGGCCTATATAACAGAGGTAGCATGCAGCCTAGAAGGCTGGTAAAGTAAACAGAACTATAAAGGCAGTTATGGCCTGGACATAGCCTACTTCTGGTTCTAGGGTGTAGTGGGGGGGACTAGCCTATTCCACCACCCTCTTGACTGAAATATCTGTTGAAGCGCATCAGGAGAAGGCGCTGAAAGCGTCCATCACCAAGACGGTTGCGTTTTGGGCTGAGCACAAGATTCCCAAGACTGAAAAGTCTTTCTACTGGTGCACTGGATGGTGTTGGGGTGTTATAGCGGAGTGCAATTTGTTTAATCCTTGGAAACATGTGCAGGCTTTCCATCACAGGGGCAGAACTGAGATAAGACATTACCTCTGTTTCCACTGACATGGGCGCATCAGCTGTGGCACTGGGCTGTACTTCAAAAGAAAAAAAGTCATCCTCGCTGGAGGCAGCAGCAGCAGGTTGAGGGGTATCAGGCATCAGGGCTGTAGGCTCTTCTGTTGTAAGGGAGCGGCACTCCGTTGTGAGGAGGAGCTTGATGTGGTCTCTTCTGGATTCTTCTTTTACCCAGCGCAGCTTGAACTTTGGCAGCGAAACAGCAGCCAGAAGTGCATCCTTGGAATCAATCGTCGCAGCAAATCGAGTTTTGATTGCTCCCACAATAACTTCAGGCAGCCCAGTGGTCATTTGCGATAGGCCCTGTGTCATTACCAAGGTTTTGGCCATCAAAACTTCGAGTGTTGGTTGAAGTGTCCCAAAAAAGCAAGTGTCCTCACCCTGTAGGATGTCCAATGCAACTGTGAAAGGCTTCATAATGTAACAATATTCCTTGAGAAATTGGTATTCCCTGTCATTCATACATTTAATCTGAAGCTGTGTGCATAGGCTATTTATGTCAGTGAGGGGCATTTCTATGACACGAGCATAGGCGTTATAGAATGAGTTCCACCGTGTTGTTGTGGGGACAATCAACTTTCTTTCACTGACCTCTTCCAGGCACTCTGATGCGATGGTGGAGCGGCTGGCCTTTGTCCACATTGCTGAACATTTAGCTGTAGCACTACGATACACAGCCCTTGATTCTGGATTAGATACCAGCCACTTAACAACCTCATTGTTTGCAATTAGATTAAGTGTATGGGCTGCACATCTATGGTGGGGAGGCAGTACACATTGTCCATGCTGCGCATCATCGGCAGTAAGCACACTATGAAGGTCTGTGAACTCCACCTCACCATCACCCTCCTCCTCCTCCCCCTCCTCCTCCAACTCCACTTGAAGCTGCTGATGCTCCTTGAAGGCTTTAACAAAGTTGCTCCCATTGTCCGTCACACATGCAGTCACTTTATTGTATGTCAGTCCATACTGAGAAAAAATGTCTTCTAGCTCTGTTGCAATTGCATCATATGTGTGTCTACCCCTAAATCTTTTACAAGCTATTGCAGCCTTCTTTCGTGCCAAGGTATCTGCATCAATCCAGTGCACGGTGACCCCCATAAAACTTTTGTTGTTGGCACTCCATATGTCTGCTGTTGTTGACACATACTGCTGGGCTTCGAGTATTTTCTTCAGCTCCTTCTCCATGACAGCATATGCCTTGTCCAAATCTTTGGCGAATGTTTTTCTGTCAGGCAGTACATGCTGAAAAATTAAGAAGATAGCTAGATGTTAAACTCATGCTGTTTTTAAATTGGTCAGACTATATTCGCATATCCGTAAAATAAAAAAATAAATAAAAAAATAAAAAACATGAGAGATTCACTTCTCCTCAACAGCACGGACTCGCTATTTAGGTTGTTATTTAAAATGATAACAAGGTAGATACATGGCCGCATGGCCCACTCTCTATGACAACGTTAGCTTACCTTGTCGTTGCTGCTCACGGGGATTTTGCTGACAAGCTTTCTGAACGCTGGCGATTCTACCGTTGATAGGGAGTGCATGTCTTCCACAATAAATTCTGCCACCAGTCTCCTCACTTCTCTGGCTTCAAGAACCATGGCAGACCGAGAGAAACTTAACTTTTGTTGCTTTGTCTGTCCCGTATGTTCGTCCTCTTTTTTCTTTCTCTTCTCCGCAGGTGCATCCCTCTCTTTCAGCTTAGTGTTAGCGTGGCACCGGTCCAGGTGTTTCTTTAAGTTACTGGTGCTATTTTTTGACGTCGAGAGTTCCCTCGGTGTCGCACACAGGTTGCATTTTACAATGATGTTCTTCTCCTTCTCTTTGAGGAACTGAAAATAATGGGCGAATGTCCATCGCGCAAACGTAGAGTCCGGCTGCGCCGTGTCTGTTGTCATCATCAGCCTCAACAGGAGAGAAAAAAAAAACAACAGGAAATCGCGCTTGCTCCCGAGTCCCGGCTTTTTTCTGTTGTCGGGATGTCTCGCGGTGTTGGTGAATTCTTTAAAAAACAACAGCTAAACGGGTTAAAATGCGTTGTAACGCGCGTTACTTAGATTGTAACGAGTAAAATATTACCGAAAATGTATTAGTAATGCGTTATATTACTGCGTTACAGCAAATAGTAATACATTACTGTAATTGCGTTACTTTTGTAACGCGTTACCCCCAACACTGACTACCACTACCAACCACTACTGCACTACCACTACCAACCACTACTGCACTACCACTACCAACCACTACTGCACTACCACTACTAACCACTACTACACTACCACTACCAACCACTACTACACTACCACTACTAACCACTACTACACTACCACTACCAACCACTACTACACTACCACTACCAACCACTACTACACTACCACTACCAACCACTACTACACTACCACTACCAACCACTACTACACTACCACTACTAACCACTACTACACTACCACTACCAACCACTACTACACTACCACTACCAACCACTACTACACTACCACTACCAACCACTACTACACTACCACTACCAACCACTACTACACTACCACTACCAACACTACTACACTACCACTACTAACCACTACTACACTACCACTACCAACCACTACTACACTACCACTACTAACCACTACTACACTACCACTACCAACCACTACTACACTACCACTACTAACCACTACTACACTACCACTACCAACCACTACTACACTACCACTACCACCACTACTACACTACCACTACTACACTACCACTACCACTACCAACCACTACTACACTACCACTACCAACCACTACTACACTACCACTACCAACCACTACTACACTACCACTACCAACCACTACTACACTACCACTACCACTACCAGCACTACTACACTACCACTACCAACCACTACTACACTACCAACCACTACTACACTACCACTACCAACCACTACTACACTACCAACCACTACTACACTACCACTACCAACCACTACTACACTACCACTACCAACATACACACTACCACTACCAACCACTACTACACTACCACTACCAACCACTACTACACTACCACTACCAACCACTACTACACTACCACTACCAACCACTACTACACTACCACTACCAACCACTACTACACTACCACTACCAACCACTACTACACTACCACTACCAACCAGTACAGATTCAGATTCAGATTCAAGATAACTTTATTTATCCCGAGGGAAATTAAGGTGCAACAGTTGAAACAGGGGGAATAAATGCACACAAAAATATACTAATACCTAAAAGCTAAAAACTACAACAAACTAAACTAAACTAAACTAGTATAAACAAAATATAACTAAATGAACTCTGAATGAAATCTAAATGTATTGATAGATGAATTGCACAATTTATAGTATTATTACAGTAATACGTAGGTATATACAATACACAACAATACATATAGTGCAAATTGGCAGTACTAATACTAATAAATAACTCAGATGAATACTGAAAAAGTGAAAAATGTGAAAAGTGAAATTGAATTTACAGTGCAAAATTACGAGTCTGTTGTTATTATGAGTCTGTTGCTGAAGGTGCTTCTGTATGAGGTCAGCACCTGATGGAGAGGGTGAGAGTTGTTGTCAAGGATACTACGCAGCTTGCGCAGCATCCTCCTCTCAGACACCACCAACAAGGAGTCCAGCTGGACCCCCAGGACAGCGCCAGCCTTCCTGACGTTCCTGCTGATCTTGTTGGCGTCAGCTGACCTCAACCTGCTTCCCCAGCACACGACACCGGAGAAGATGGCGCTGGCTACCACCGACTGGTAGAACATCTTCAGCATCGTATTGCAAACGTTGCAAAACGTTGCAATTCCTGCCTCCGCAGGAAGTAGAGACGGCTCTGGCCCTTCTTGTAAACAGCCTCAGAGTTCTTGGCCCAGACCAGTTTGTTGTCCAGATGAACTCCCAGGTATTTATATTCCTGAACAACTTCTGCGGACACACCCTTGATGGAAATGGGTGTGGGGGTAGATTTCCTCCTGCGGAAGTCCACCACCATCTCCTTCGTCTTGTCTGTGTTGAGCTGCATGTGGTTCAGCTCACACCACTCAACGAAGGAGTCCACGACGCCTCTGTACTCCTCATCGTTACTACACTACCACTACTACACTACTACACTAACAACCACTACTACATTACCACTACCAACCACTACTACACTACTACACTAACAACCACTACTACATTACCACTACCAACCACTACTACACTACCAACCACCACTGCTACACTGTAGCTTGCCATCTTCCTCAGTGGCCTACCATCTGCAGTAGCCTACTACTTTTTATTGTGTCTTTGCTACGAATGTGTTCATAGTGGTCACTGCTTCCACTACATCGTCAAGATATTCACGTGTGGCCCTGTTCAGACAAATGGAGTTGTTCTCCTACATGCCAAACAGCCATTTGAAAGCCTGCAGCAGGATTAACATGGCCCCAGTCAGGCTGATTACAGTCTGGTTGAAGCAGCCTCACCTGGCCCTGTCAGGCTGATTACTGTCTGCTACAGCAAGCTTCTCAAACAATACAGTCAACCAGGACCGTCGTCACGATTCCACTCACAGATGGCCGGGAACAGACCTACGTGCGTCTGTTGGACTGGGCAGCACAAGCAGCACAAGTCTGGCAATTTTTGTAGCTAGAGAGCTGTGACTTGACTAGGTCTGTATAGCCCATCTCTCCTGGCTAGAGACAGGCTAATGCCTCCAGGCTTGCCTCCTCTGCCAGTTAGGCTCCAGGGCTGTGGAAGGAGGGCATGGAACCTGAACCTCAGTGTAAACCCTTTTGTCCACCCGGTTCTGATCTGTTCTGTCAGTCTGCCTGCCGGTCTGTCTGTCTACCTCTCTATCTGCCAATGGTGTGTTGTTTGCCTCTATTGGTGTGTAGGATCTAATGGTAATTGAGTAATACATTAACATGTATTGATTTAGCAAAGTGACTTACAAGTGAGGAGCAGTCAAACCATGTAATCAATATTTAGGTAACTATGAATGTACACACTGTAGGATCAGGCTGCCAGAACCCTGATAATGTGTGTTTATGTGTGTGTGTGTGTGTGTGTGTGTGTGTGTGTGTGTGTGTGTGTGTGTGTGTGTGTGTGTGTGTGTGTGTGTGTGTGTGTGTGTGTGTGTGTGTGTGTGTGTCGGACCAACAGCAGGTGAAGAGCATTTTGAGCTTCTAACATCAGGGTCTTGAGAAGGAGAGGAGAGGAAGGAGAGAAGAGGCAGGCGAGGAGATTGTGGAGAGTATAGGGAGGAGAGGGGAGGGAGGGGAGAAGGAGAGGCAGGAGAGAAGGAGAGGAGAGAGGGAGAGGAAGGAGAGGAGAGTTAGAGGCGTCTCTCAGCTGCCCGTCATCACATCGAGGTGTCATCTTAGCTCACGGCGACTCCTCCTTGGAGTGACACGGTCTTCTGTGTTCCGCTACAGCTTCTTCTGACCAAGAAGAAGCTCCATTAGGCCGGTAATGGTTTCTCTTCAGGTTCAAGTTCACGTCACAATCCCTCGTTGTACGTCTTACATTGCCATGGCAACCAGCCTGCGTGTCACCCGGCTTTGTTTGTGATGTGGGTAAAAAGGTAGGTCTCAATTCATCACTTCAGTCCGCACCCACTCTCCCTCTTTCTCAACCTCTTTCTCTCAATGTCTGTCTCTCTCCTTCTCTCTCTCTCTCTCTCTCTCTCTCTCTCTCTCTCTCTCTCTCTCTCTCTCTCTCTCTCTCTCTCTCTCTCTCTCTCTCTCTCTCTCTCTCTCTCTCTCTCTCTCTCTCTCTCTCAACCTCTCGCACTCCTTCTCTCAACCTCTCTCATTTACATTTTCATTTACATTTAGGACATTTGGCAGACGCTTTTATCCAAAGCGACTTACAAGGTGTACATTAGTTGAAGCAGACAATAGCATAACACTGAGGTACGCTAACATAAAAATAGAGCAGTTCACAAGCATTCATATTAACAAGATGAATAACACAATTTCGTACTGCCAGGTCACCTGCTTAAGTAGCTGTGATAAGAGCGTGTTATCAACATTAAGGATATACACTTGCTAGAATATACAACATGCTAAGAGCTATTAATGTCTATTAATGTCTCTCTCTCTCAATCTCTCTCTGGCTCTGTCTCTCTCGTCCCCCTCCCTCTCTCCCCTCTCTCCCCTCTCTCTCTCATCCCCCTCCCTCTCTCCCCTCTCTCTCTCATCCCCCTCCCTCTCTCCCCTCTCTCTCTCATCCCCCTCCCTCTCTCCCCTCTCTCTCTCATCCCCCTCCCTCTCTCCCCTCTCTCTCACTGTCTCCCTCTCTCTCTGGATCTCTCTCTCTCTCACTGTCTCTCTCTCTCTCTGGATCTCTCTCTCGCTCACTGTCTCTCTCTCTCTCTGGATCTCTCTCTCGCTCACTGTCTCTCTCTCTCTCTGGATCTCTCTCTCTCTCTCCCTCTCTCTCTCTATCCCTTTCTCTTCCCACTCCCTCTCAGTGGCGGTGTGTCACTAAAACCCAGTGTATGGCAGAGTTACGTCATAACTTAAAACAAACCCACACACACACACAAACAAAAACACACACACACACACACAGCTTACTTTACCTTGATTTGATAGCAAACTCGATATGTTGCAAAACAGTTTGACCTTATGCCTCGAGGTCAAAAATAAAAAAGCTGCTTTTTTCTCCTCATCTTTTAAACTTCCTTAACCAAACACTATTGTGAGCCAGCCCAGCCTACAGCTCCAGGGTGAGGCTGCCAGAGGGCTACTGGGATCAGCTTTCTCTCCCCAAATCCTAACCTTAACCATGAGTGAGGAAAACACAATATCTGACCTTAGACCTGTATCTTGGAGCAGCTTCACCTCCTAATTATTTGAGTTGGAAATCTGATCAGTTTTAAGCGCATGTTATGAAGGTAACACTGTTGTTGTTCATGAATATACAGGGGATTCACAAAAAAAATATAGAAATGATAAAAAAAATAATGTGATTAACAAAGAATAATGTACAATCTTGTAATATATGCTCTATCATACTCTTTCAAACTTTACAATCAAAATGCACTGTCGCTTTTTAGTATTGGAGTTTCCCTGTAATGTCCACCAGAGGGCGCCACAATACAAACCACCGTCCCAGCCACCAGCCCTCGGTGGGTCTCGGCATGGCAGCATCACATGTAGCTGTGTTCTCATTGGCTGCTGCTTCCTGCAACCAACATCCAGATTGCTGAGGCAATGATACTGTTGGTATAGTATAGTATAGTATAGTATAGTATAGTATAGTATAGTATAGTATATAGTAGTATAGTATATAGTAGTATAGTTAAGCTGTACAGTTATGGAATTAAGAAAACACTTACACACTTACTTACACTTGCAACTAAAACTAACTAAAAATTCACACATTAATGAATAACTAAAGACCTCTAATGCTAGCAATCTCTGGTTTAAAATATAATATGTATTGTGCACTGCCCCTGTGAATAGTACAAATTAGACATCATGTGTGCAATTAACATGAGATATAACAAACATTACCATGAGATGTAATAGACATTAACATGAGATGTAATGCAATGAGAGGCTATGTCAGATTGACAAATGGTGTCCTCAGACATATTGAATTAGGTGGGCTGTGTGACGGCCAGTCAAACTGTCAAAATTATCTGGGACGTTTAGAATCTTCAAAAATAAATAAATAATAATAATAGGCCTATATCACACTTCCTGCTTCCGGAGCCTTAAAAATCGCAGAGCAGTGTTCTCTTACTTCCGGTAGTTACCCCAGATACGTGACAAACTGTGGCCGCCTCCCCTCCTCTCTGTTATTGTAGTGTACCGGCTGCTCAACGTCTAAACAAAGACAGCCCTACCTCAGTTTACACGATTTACCCAAAGACAAACTCCTCCGCAAGTCTTGTGTGAGGCTGATAAGGAGGGATGAAGGTCCCTCGTTTCATGTTCTCAGGGGTAGCGCGTATGTCTGCAGTTTGCACTTTGACAAGGAGAGCATATACATCTCGAAAAGTGGGCGGAATAGGCTATTAATGTCGGTTATGTGTGTGATAAAAAGCACTGGTCCCAAGTAGGGCTGGGCGATACGGACCAAAACCATCAGAAATCATCAGAAATCTGTAGCCCAAGGAAACGGAAGAAGCTGACGACTTCCACCGGTGTCCCGTCCAGGAGTGGTTGCCCCGGTGGCTCCTGATACGCGATACGGACCAAAACCCGGTATGTTTAGGCTGCATCGCGATATACGATATGTATCGGTATTTTATAGGGATGGGACGATCACGTTTTTTGCCACCGATCACCGATCACCGATCACAATGAGAAATATCTGCCCCACCGATCACCGATTTTTTCTTTTTTTGCAGCTATAGCGGTCTACAGTGTATTGCTGCTATAACAGTCTATTATAGCAGGGGTTCCCAAACGCCGGGCCGCGGACCGGTACCGGGCCGTGGAGGTGTTACTGCCGGGCGGCGAAACAGCTGTGTGTTTATCATCATATTTGACTCAAATGATTTGAGTATAGGTGAACGGCGGGCGGTATAATCTATATATAGAGATGATATATATAGTATAATCTATATATATAGATTATATAGCGGTATAATCTATATATATAGATTAAATATATATCGGCGGCATAACGAGAGACTTTCAGTTACACGCGCTACTAAAGAGACTACGCGCTAGTGACGTGTCGGTCGCGAACGAGCCGGGGTTTGTGTTACGGGCGCTGCGCGTACATACGCGTTTATACTGAAATCGAGCCCTGCCGTTTTGTTAGGGGTGTGTGTTGACACACACTTTGACAACCGGTCCGCGAAAATTGACAACTGGTCCGCGAGATTTTTTTTCATGTATCTGCCGGTCCGTGGCACAAAAAAGGGTGGGAACCCCTGTATTATAGAATAGTTTCATCCATCATGCATTCCTGGGGTTCTCGTTCTCCACGGTCAGTTTAACAAACTCGCCATGCTGCGCTGGGTGATGGGTTTTCAGGTGTCTTATTAAATTAGTCTTGTTGAAAATTTTTACCTTGCTTCCTCCACGAGATATTTTCTCTTTGCACACATTACAGATGGCAAATGTTACATCTGTATCACACACTTTGAAGAAACTCTTTGAAGAAACACGTGGGGCGGGGCCCCACGTGTTTTACTCGCTGGTAAAGAGATGAGCTCATGTGTTTCTCACGTGCAGGATCGGCTATGAAATCGGCAACATTAAAGCAAGATCGGCATTCTCCGATTGCGCATTTTTCTTCAAAATCGGCCGATAATGATCGGAAGCCGATCGATCGTCCCACCTCTAGTATTTTATACAAATTCGGTTTTAACTCAATGCCACAAGTATGTCACAAGCACTTTTATTTTAAGACAACTCATATTCACAAGAATAACAGGCATTCCCTTTTAGAACATATACAGCTGCACACTACATATTAACACGTGAATGAAAAGGTACATTGAAATAATCAAAATCCATCAAATAAAGAGCCTATATTAAATACATAGGCATACCTCTGCTCCTACACAAAGTCACCTTCATTATATGGCGATATATCCAGATAGAGCCACAAGACACAATGTCGGGGAATTGTATGATTCGGATTTAGACTTCTTCACTGTAGAGTGTTCATTCACTAGTTGAACCACATCGTCTTGACCGACTTTTGGAAGGTTATGCAGCGATGTTGTCCAGCGATAACTGTCCGCCATGGTGAATGCCAAGCTGAATGCATTAACCGGAACTTGGGATACACTGCTTCAGCGATTTTTAACGGGTACTTCCGGCTTTCAAATCTAACATGATATAGGCCTATTGATTCGATTTTGGACTGTATAAATATATACACCTCCCTGTGTGTCTACACATGAAATGTGTCTGTATATATCAGAAGGAACGTAGTCCGGTAGGTGGTTTTCCACGGTCTGTCTGAAATTGAACCAATAATTATTCTATTATAACCGGCGCTTATTTTCGAGGCTTCACGATACAGGCTCAAATCATCTCACGTGACGCTACTCAACCAATCAAATCGCTGCAGTCAGTGAGTGAGCTGATTACAAAACACACACACACACACACTCACACACTCTCACACACTCACGCAGAGAGAAGGAGAAAGAAACAGTCAGTCATTTCACATGGCGTTCTCTTAAAACAGAAAGGTAGACACTAGACAGCGAAAACTCATGTTCATTCTTCCCACTGGCAGTTCAAGCCCAGTACGTTGCATTTGTTTCGAGACAGTGGTGATTACTTAAAGCGGCAATGTGAAACACCACTACGAGATATAGCTAATCTTTTGAGCAAGATACAAGATACAATATATTTATTTGCCATTTGTAACAAGTACATTGGAATGCTTGCTACCCATTCCCTCCCGCAGTATACATCTCAAGAAACAATACCATAAAATATATGTAATATAATATATATATATATATATATTATATATGAATATACAATAAAAATGAAAAAAGGACAGCAACGTGACTGATAGATCATATGAACATCTGTTGAATGTGCAAAAAGATTTAAAAGCATCATGAATAAAGTGCAGTACAGTGCAGTAGCTGTAATGTGTCCAGAAAGTCCAGCAAAGTATGTAAGTGTAATGTTAATGACAATGCTATGAAGGTGAAAGTGGCAGCACTCATTTACATTTACATTTACATTACACTCCTAGCAGTTCAGTAGGTCACTGCCTGTGGATACAAACTATCCTTAAACCTGGTAGTCCTTGTACGGATGCTGCGCAAACGGCGACCAGACAGTAGGGGCAAGAAGAGATGGTGCCCAGGGTGGTTGCAGTCCTTTATGATGGACATGGACTTTTTCCAACATCTGGTCCTACAGATCTCCTCAATGCATGAAAGTGCACACCCGATGATCTTCTCTGCCATCCTCACGACCCTCTAGATGGCTTTCTTGTCCCGTGCAGTGGTGTTGCCGTACCACACAGTGACGCCACTCGCCACTCGTCTCTACGGTGCCACGGTAGAAGTTCTCTAGCCATCGTTGGCCTATTCCGCTTTTTCTGAGGCACCGCAGAGCATAGAGGCGCTGGTGTGCCTTCTTCAGCATGACCTCCGTGTTGCGGGTCCACGCCAGGTCATCGGAAATCTGTAGCCCAAGGAAACGGAAGAAGCTGAAGACTTCCCGTCCAGGAGTGGTTGCCCCGGTGGCTCCTGAACTCCACGATGAGCTCCTTAGCAATCATACCCACCCACAATCAAATAAAATGATCTAGGAGCACAATATGATCGATCCACCAGTATCGTCACACATTCATTTACTGCCCAGCAAGGTGCTAATGAAGTTAACAAAAAGAAAGAGAAAAGGGAAACCCAAGCTACTTTTCACTAATGTTGCCCTCTCCTCCGGCAAGCGGAATTGGAGCCAGATCGTGCAGAATATGTAAGCCGGGCGAACTGGCCATCGGGAGTACGGAAGTATTCCCGGTGGGCCGCTGGGTCAGTGGGCCGGTAATCGGTATAACAAACAAACCAAAAAACTGCACCAGTTGCTTGGACGGTCCACAGCGTTGTTTAGATTGTTTCACTAGTATTCATACTCTTTGTCATGTCAAGCCCACATTAACTCATGTTTAGTATTTGGTTGCATATCCTTTACATGCCATGACTTCCTGATGTCTGTGATCCATCAACTTCAAAATATTTGAAATATCCTATTTTCAAGTATTCTTATAATCTTATAAGTATTCTGTTTTTGAATAGGAATCGGAATTGGGTGGGGGGGGACTAGATTAAACAGTAAATGATGCTGGTACAGTATGGAACTCATGCAATTGAAAATGACTGTATGGAGGACCGTCCTCCCCAAGCACCCCATTTAAGTCCATTATACAACCCATGCTGGACCCTAGCGGCCGCTGAGTCCTGTTTTTTTTACATGAGTGTGTATGGCAGTAAGGGATGATAATCCTCCCTTAGGGCGGGTCTAGCCAGAGGCTCTGTGAACCAATCAGCAGAGCTCACTGCGCTGGTGAATACCCAATCAGAGTTTTGGGGGGAGGGCATCATCATGCATCATCATGCAAGGATCTATCTTGTATCATTCGTTAATTAACATTCCAGACAACTCGTGAGTCTAATATTTCAGACTTAAAACTTTCGAGTTACAACCTCAAAGCGTTCCAGGTGCAAGACACCAAACGTTAACAGAAAGCATGGCTGACCGTGATAAGGTGGTGTTTCTTTGGCTCGCGATTAGACAATTGGGATATTGTGAATGTGATAGTATGCCTTATTTTTATTTAATACAGGTAAATATACTTTACACAAAAAACGCTTTATTTAAATTTGGTTTGGGTTGTTTGGTAGATATAGCCACAGTGCATAGAACTTCTATTCCAATTTTCCGATTTTCATCATTAATGGAGTAATTACCTTAATAGCTATTTTTCATCAAAACAACGCTTCTTCCCCCTCAGATCACAATCTATTTCAATTCAGTTTGGCTTGTCTGCTAAAATGACCCACTAATACGCTGTTGTACGCTTTTTTTTTTAAACAAATCTGAGCTCAATTTAGGATCAGTATCAGATTTTGACGATATTCTTAAATTCAGCTACTAAGAAAAATATGTTCTTGTCTCATCACAATCCCAATTTAAGATCAATGATTTCTCTCACTGAATCGATCGTTATTTTGTCTGAAATAATCAGCTCTTGAGATAGCAGTAAGATCTAAAAGAAAACTTGATTGGCCTATAAACTTCTCAAACTGGTCTTAGATGTATCTAATCTTTTGCTCCTTACTTCTCCTAAGGTTTAGGATACCAGGTCAGACGAGGAATCTCTAAATAAGAGCTGATTTATTTCTGATAAGACAAAGAAGAGACACATGTATGCTGCACAATGTTCCTCTAGTATAGCTCACTAGTTACACAAAGTGTACATGCCCGCATATAACCTCACTTACATCCCCATCCACCACCCCACCCACCACCAAGCGTCACCAAGCTTCACCAACAAGAGCACCTTCCTTCCTCCCCTACTTTGACAACCACCCGCTGCCACTGGTCAGCCAGCACATCTGTGGCCTAGGGGAGTAAACTGGTGACCATCAACCCCGGATATGTGGGTTTAAGTCCCACTGAGGTTGGTCTCCTTAGCAATGTATTATTTTTTGGACGAGTTACAATGAAATGTTAAATATACCCTCGGACCTGTTCATAACCTTTGTAGAGACTGACTGAGATGAAAACGACTTTACTGGAACACTCAACCACAACAAATGCGGCCGTTACATTACATTACATTACATTACATTACATTACAGTCATTCAGCAGACGCTTTTATCCAAAGTGACTTACAATAGTGTGTTTCAACAAAGGAAGGTAAGAGAACAACTCGTCACCAGAAGTCAAAAGTGCATTTCATTTCTAACAAGTCTCCAATAACTGAGCCAGTGCTCAGGTAGAAGTACAATACTTCAGGTCAAATGGGCTCCTCTTCACAGGCCCTGGTTGAAGAGGGTCTGGAAGTTGAGGTTCCTGGACAAGAGTGCCTCCCCTATGATCTCCAACATCTCCTGCTCTGAAACACAAAGGGAACAATACTGTTTCATGAGTACTTTAATAAGTATTTCCAGGAGAACGAATTTCGTCTTCAAGTGATCATCATTGGTGAGCGAGACTAATTTTTCTTTGCTGGTTTTGTCTCAGTGTTGCGTCTCGTTGAGCTGGTTGTTGCATTTTGTTTCCACACACTTGTTAAATGATTAGTTAATGGCTGTCTTGAGTTTGTTAAGCATTGTTGTGCATTTTAATTGAGAGTTTGGACTTGATCTTTCTTTGCATCGCTTAATGTGAAAAGACTTAACGTAACTAAGAGTTACAAAACCGCGATCAATAATCACTTAATTTCTCTGGCATATGTCTTGTCATTAGCACTGTCAAAATATCTCAACTTAAATCCTCCCATTATGGACGTTATGTGACATTGAGTGTTTTCCTCTCTATTGAGCCAGTAAGGAAAAGTCTAAACGCAGCTTTATGAGAGAAAACACTTATTGTAACATAACTTCTGTATTTAGGTTTTGATATTGTGACAGGTGAAAGTGCTAATGACAAGACATATGCCAGAGACATTTGGTGATTATTGATTGCTGTTTTGGAACTTTAAGTTACGTTAAGCCTTTTCACGTGAAGCGTGTTAGACCATCCCTTTAATCGATCCGTCTGACTAGAAAAACAGAATTTTTGGATGGGGGGGGGGGGGGGGTTGGGGTGGTCTACAGAAGGTCCAGTTGTGATAGACACGCTTCGCCACTGGTGCCTAAGGTATGGCAAACAAGGGTGGTGGTACCCCTGTTCAAAAAGGGGGACCAGAGGGTGTGTGCCAATTACAGGGGCAATATCCCATTACTCAGCCTCCCTGGGAAAGTCTACTCCAAGGTGTTGGAAAGGAGGGTTCGCCGATAGTCAAACCTCAGATTGAAGAGGAACAATGTGGATCCAGACCAACCCGGATAAGCGGTAGACAATGGATGGAGGAATGGATATATATAAGTGGTGGCTGGTGGTTGTCAAAGTAGGGGAGGAAGGAAGGTGCTCTTGTTGGTGAAGCTTGGTGGAGCTTGGTGGTGGGTGGGGTGGTGGATGGGGATGTTAGTGAGGGCAAATGCGGGCATGTAAAATCCAGACATTTAAAGCAGCACAAGGAGACTTTGTGTAACTAGTGAGCTATACCAGAGGAACATTGTGGTGCTTACAACCGTCTCTTCTTTGTCTTATCAGAAATAAATCATCTCTTATTTAGAGATTAAAGTCTGACCTAGTATCCTAAACCTTAGGAGAGGTAAGGAGCAAAATAATATACATCTAAGATCAGATTGAGAAATGTAAATACATATATCCTTAATGGTTCTTAATCGTAAAAATACATATGCCCTTAATGGTTCTTAATCGAATAAATACATATATCCTGAATGGTTCTTAATCATATAAATACATATGTCCATAATGGTTCTTAATCATATAAATACATATGCCCTTAATGGTTCTTAATCGAATAAAGACATATGTCCTTCTTGGTTCTTAATCATATAAATACATATGACCTTAATGGTTCTTAATCGTATAAATACATATGTCCTTAATGGTTCTTAATCGTATTAATACATATGTCCTTAATCGTTCTTAATCGTATAAATACATATGTAGTGGAGGCTGCCCTCCACTGCCCTCGCGGCCCGACCCCCGCCGTGCGAGTGGTCATTATTCTCCCACAGGTTTGAATCCCGTGGGGGCAGGGGGCGGGGCGGCGTGGAGCAGCAGCAGCGTGTCCTGCGGCTCTGTGGGTCCATCGATCGCACCCTCAAACACTAAGAGCCGCTCCAGACTGCACACTTGGACGGTAACTATATGGCTGCTAATGCCTTTTGGCTCTGCACTTAATATCAATCTGTCCAGAGACGCTCTTCCTGTCAGAACAACAACAACAACAACGACATTTGACACATATATTTCCCAGTATTTCCTTTTTTCCATTATGCACATTACTAAATTGCGTTGTTTGGTATCGCGTACTTTGTATTTGTTTGTGCTAACTATTGGTATTACTAATGGCTGGTGGTGTTGGACCAGTATGTGAGCTTGTTCTTTATATACAATTCATTATGTTTTTAAATTGTCATTTTTAACTCTCTACTTCTTGTATTTTGATTACTGTCCTGTACTTAATGCTGGGACACACGGATTTCCCCATCCAGTATGAATAAAATCCCATGGTATGTTATTATTATATTATCTTATCTTCATAGAGAAGATATACTCCGGACCCTCAGAGCCTTCTGAAGCAATCAAACAATCATTTGGCAGAACAGTATTTGGTTTAAGGAAAAGCTATGTGTCTCTATGTGTTATTAACTAAACGAAAGATACAGATCTGAGAGGTCCATTAGCAATACAAAGGTAGTATATAAGTATTGCTGGCACCCCGGCATTTTCCATCAGGCCCCTGGAGCTCATTCAGAAAGCTGCAGCTCGCCTGGTGTTCAACCGCCCCAAGTAATCCCACACATCTACCCTCCTTCGGACTCTACACTGGCTACCTGTAGCTGCTCGCATCCAGTTCAAGACCTTGGTGCTATAGCCTACAGGGCAGTAAAAGGTACTGCTCCATCCTACCTCCAGGCAAGGGTCAAGCCCTACATCCCAACCCGTCCACTTCGCTCTGCTTCTTCGGGCCGTCTGCCTGCCCCTCGCTTAGGGGCCCGTGTGGCCGATCTACGCGGTCGCGGCTCTTCTCTGTCCTGTGGCCCCAATTTGGTGGAACTAACTCCCCATGGATGTCACGGCTGCAGAGTCATTGCCCATCTTCCACCGCAGGCTGAAAACCTATCTCTTCAGACACACTTCCCGGATCCTTCCTCGTAGCGCTAAGTCAATTATCTAAGTAGATTACATATTATAGATAGGTAGATATTGTTCTAGATATTGTTATTTATGGTTTGCCAACTTATTGTCCCTTACACCTTTACCTGAATTATTGTTCTACCTGAGCACTGGTTATTGGAGACCTGTTAGAAATGGACTTTTGACTTCTGGTGACGAGTTGTTCTCTTACCTTCCTTTGTTGAAACACACTATTGTAAGTCACTTTGGATAAAAGCGTCTGCTAAATGACTGTAATGTAATGTAATGTAAGTAAAGTAAAGGTTATATAATTGGTGAAATTGCTATTATTATTATGTTTATTATTATTATTATATATTATGTTTATTATTATTATTATTATACAGTTTTCCATGACACCGAGGATCTCCTGAAGAACCCACAGTCATTTTCTGGTTCTACGGATATAACTGACCACCATGTTGTATATTCTATATTCTTGTTTCTTGTCTTGGTTGGTCCTGTGAAGGGATCGGCCTGACAGGAAGACAGTACGGGTTCGAGGTGAAGCAGACCCGTTCTGCCGTGCTGACTTAGTGTCTCCAAGCATCTTTCCTACTACTGGACATCTGGACGACTTACCCAAACTACACACTTTACACCTCACTTACTTGTAGAAGGAGGAGCACTTGTTATCTCAGGGAGGAGGAAGAGAAGGAGGAGGAGGAGGAGGAGGAGGAGGAGGAGGAGGAGGAGGAGGAGGAGGAGGAGGAGGAGGAGGAGGAGAGGAGAGGAGAAGCACTCGGCCGTTTGGGAGAACAAGGAGAAGAGGAGTAGGGCTTCTCTCTCTCTCTCTCTCTCTCTCTCTCTCTCTCTCTCTCTCTCTCTCTCTCTCTCTCTCTCTCTCTCTCTCTCTCTCTCTCTCTCTCTCTCTCACACACACACTCTCAGGGAGAAAGAGAAGGACCACTCTACTCTCTGGGAGGAAGAGGAGAACTACTCCACTATCTTGGAAAAGGGGAGGAGGTGGAGATGGGCTCTCATCTTTGAGATTTAAAATTCCAAACCTTTTTTGTCAAACAAACAATTTCAGGAAGCTGTCGTTGGCAATGCAATTCTTGGATCCCAGCCACCCTATAGTACATTTAAATTCAGTAGAATAAAATATATAATAATAAGTTAAATATAAAATAAACATATATATATATATATATGCCACTGTCATAACATTGTCACCCATATTACATGACACTATCATACTTCTTTCTGGACTCATTACTACTGCACTGTTTTGCACTGCACTGCACTGTATTAATGATGCCGCTACACTACTGGCACTTTAAAATGCTTTTAAATGCTTTTTACAGTCAACAAGTCAACACATGTATATATCATCCATTAGTCACTTTTTTGTTCGTTTTATTGTCATTTTTATTGTGGATAGTATTTTATATAGTGTTTTAGGAAATTCAAACTGCGGGAGGGAATGGGGAGTACAAATTGTACAAATTAATCTTGAATTAGTATGTTACTGTTACAGCAACACATACTGTACTGTACTTTTACACTGAGTATTAAGTCGTTTACTGTAACACTGTTGTCAATAACCGTGTACGATGTAGTGTGTTACTGTTACACTGAGTGTATGATTTAGTAGTTCACCGTTACACATCACTGATGGCGCACTGTCTACGACCTCATCCTCCCTCACAGTTCAGCGGGTCAGAGTCGGTCTGAGCTACGACGTGACGGCGGCTGATGATTACAGCTGAGTGTGCCGGCGTGTGTGTGTGCGTGCGTGCGCGCGTGTGTGTGTGTGCGTGTACACAAGCCTCCCCCCACCGCGTAAACCGCCGCTGTAAAGACATATCCATCTTCCGTGTGGTCTCTCTCTCTCACTGTGTGTGTGACATACGGCTCAAGGCTGAGGGACGCCTCGTCTCTCTCTCTCTCTCTCTCTCTCTCTCTCTCTCTCTCTCTCTCTCTCTCTCTCTCTCTCTCTCTCTCTCTCTCTCTCTCTCTCTCTCTCTCTCTCTCTCTCTCTCTCTCTCTCTCTCTCTCTCTGTGAGTGAGTGAGTGAGTGATGTGATGTTCGCGTGATTCACCGGCGGTTCACGAGTCTTAATCTACATTTAGATTTACTCGAACTAAAATAAACCACGGTGGGACAACGCAAGAGAGAGAGAGGAGGGGGGAATCTCCCGGGCCGGGGGGGTGGGGGGGGGTAAAGATTTCCTGGGGTTCTGCACGGTAGGTGGCTCCCCCTGCGGAGCTGCGGAGGTGATTTAGATGTTTGGGCTCTGGGATGAAGCCGTTAAAGGAACGCATTAATTTGTCTACGGACCGGTGAATATGAGAAGTCGTTAAAAAAAAATCGTTTTTGGATGGGTCGACTCGCTGTCAGCACACACAGAGTGAGAGAGGCCGGCGTTCGGCCTCTAAATCACTCTTCTTCTGCTGAGCCCGCACTTTGTGGGGGGGGCGACAGCGACGACGCAGGCTCCGGTAGAGTCCGAGAGGGAGAGGAGGAGGAGGAGGAGGAGGAGGAGGAGGAGGAGGAGGAGGAGGAGGAGGAGGAGGAGGAGGAGGAGGAGGAGGAGGAGGTCGCACCACGCTGGGACATAGCGACCTCAGAGTGTAGATACATGTTTCTAATGTTGGGGGGGACGACGACGACAAAGTGACTGACTGACTGACTGGCTGGCTAAAGGATTCAACTGTTACATCCAGCACCAAACATTATCTATCACGCGCGCACACACACACACACACACACACACACACACACACACACACACACACACACACACACACACACACACACACACACATACTCACAATTTATATATAAAGTAGAGAAGAGTGAGACACTGATACACATATGAGATATGGAAAGACAGGTAGAGAAAGATATATATATATATATATAAATAATAATAATAGAGAGAGAGAGAGAGAGAGAGAGAGAGAGAGAGAGAGAGAGAGAGAGAGAGAGATGAGAGAGAGAGAGAGAGAGAGAGAGAGAGAGAGAGAGAGAGAAGAGAGAGGGAGAGAGAGAGGATAGAAGTAGACAGGGAGTTGGTGGCGAGAGAGAGAGAGAGAGAGAGAGAGAGAGAGAGAGAGAGAGAGAGAGAGAGAGAGAGAGAGAGAGAGAGAGAGAGAGAGAGAGAGAGAGAGAGAGAGAGAGAGAGAGAGAGAGAGAGAGAGAGAGAGAGAGAGAGATGGAAATAGATCTAAAGATCTAGAGATCGATTCAAACATATATCACTTGAATGTGTGTTACGTCAGAGCCGTTAGTCAGGACTCTAGACAGCAGCCTGTAGGACGCGGCAAAAGCAGCGCCGCGTGTGCGTGTGTGTTGTGCGCGCGCGTGTGTTTGCGTGTGTGTGTGTGTGTGTGTGTGTGTGTGTGTGTGTGTGTGTGTGTGTGTGTGTGTGTGTGTGTGTGTGTGTGTGTGTGTGTGTGTGTGTGTGTGTGTGTGTGTGTGTGTGTGTGTGCGTGCGTGCGTGTGTGTGTGTGTGTCTGGATCGGGCCGAAGTCTCCTCCTCGCCGACACTCGGTGGGCAGCAGCGCAACGGTAAAAGCTCGAGCGTGTGGAGCGCTGCTGAAACGGCGCGTTTAATAACCGTGGCGCTGCGACGTCGCTCCTCCGACGGTGCCGTTACGCAGGGGGTGGGGGGGGTGGCAATGCTGTAAGAGACGACGACACCGGGAGAGTATCTACGGTACGGTAACACCGGGTGTTTTAGGATCCCCAACCGCCTCCACCACCACCACCACCACCATCGCCACCACCAGCCAGACAGACAATGTGTCTCGCCGAGCGGACATCGCGGGATCCACGGCGCGGCGGCCAGTGACGACGGATTCTTCTCTCCGCGCGTCTTTCTGCAGTGCAGCAGTTCGCGCGTTTTCCGGTGATCAGCGGACGGCGATCGACGCCCCCCCCCCCCCGTGCTCCGTTCTCTTCATGCCGCCAAACGCGCCCCGGGCGTGACGAGCCACCGCCGCCGCGAGTGCAGCAGCAGCAGCAGCAGCAGCATCATGCAGGTGAAGAACCGGACCTGCGCCACCGAGCGAAGCAGCGGCACCGACGGGGACGCCGACCCGGAGGAGGGGCAGGAGGAGGAGGAGGATAGCCACAAGAAGACGTCGTGCTTCTCCAACATCCAGATCTTCCTGGTGTCGGAGTGCGCGCTCATGCTGGCCCAGGGCACGGTGGGCGCGTACCTGGTGAGCTCATCATAACCTTGGAGTACCGAATCTCGGTGTTTTCTCCCCCGTTTAATTTATTATTTTTATTTTTTAACAACATGGTTACGTCAGGTCACGTTAGACACTTACGCCGGTGGTGCTGATGCTGCGGGTGCGGGTTTCGTGTTGTCGATGCGGGGCAACAATAACGTTTAATAATAATAAGAATAATAAGAATAAGAATAATAAGAATAATAATAATGATGATGATGATGATCATTATCACCATCATCATTCTCATCATCACCATCATCATCAACAACATCATCATCCTCCGGTCAGACCGAGTGAACGCTTTGGTTTCTCTCAGCAGCGGTAATGCGCAGTAGCACCGGCCGGTGTGGCGGCCCGGGCCTCTGCATCAGCCCTGCTATACTCAGCATCCCTCACTGTAGTCCTCCACCCTCCGCTTGTCATCTACCCTCCGATAGTCCTCCACCCTCACTGTAGTCATTCACCCTAACTGTAGTCATCCACCCTCTGATAGTCCTCCACTCATCCACCCTCACTGTAGTCATTCACTCTAACTGTATACATTAACCCTCCGATAGTCATCCACCCTTTACTGTAGTCCTCCACCCTAACTAGTCATCAACCCTTACTGTAGTCATCCACCCTAACTGTTGTCCTCCACCCTTACTGTAGTCCTCCACCCTCACTGAAGTCATTCACCAGGCCTACATCATGTCCTGTGATGGCCATGACCGCATCTCCATAATATCTCTTCCATCATGTAGCAGCACCGCTAGCATAACATGAGTAGCTAACAGAGTAGCATAACATAACATAGAGTCGCTAACAGAGCAGCATAACATAGAGCTTACAGAGTAACATAACATAGTAACATAATATAACATAATATAACATATAACATAACATAGAGTAGCATAACAGAGTAACATTGAGTAATATAACATAACAGAGTAACATTACATAACAGTAACATAGCATAGAGTATTATAACATAACACAGTAGCGTAATATAACCTAGAGTGATAAAACATAACATAGAGTAGAGTAATATAACATAAAGTAGCATAACATAACGTAGCATAACATAGCATAGCATAACAGAGTAGCATAACATAACATAAAGTGGCATAACAGAGTAGCATAACATAACATAGAGTAGCATGGCATAGAGTAGCATAACATAACATAGGCCTAAAGTACCATAACATAACATAGACTAGCATAGCATAGAGTAGCATTACATAACGTAGGCCTAAAGTAGCATAACATAACATAGAGTAGCATAACATAACATAGGCCTACAAAAGCATAACATAACTGGTGGGATGGGATGGGAGGAGAAGGAGGACAGTAGGGAATATGAAGGATCAGGTAGAAGGAAGGGAGGAGAGAGGAGGATGGAGGAGGAAGAGGAGATGGAGAGAGCAGATGGAGACACACACACACACACACACCCTGGCCAGCCGTCCACTTTTGGGTCGAGTGGGGGTTAGCCTTAGGATTACCATCTAACACATCTATCTCCCTCTCTTTCTCTTTCACTTTCGCTCACCCACCCCCCTCTCTCTATCTCACTCCTCTCTTTCACCCATCTCTCTCTCCCTCTCTCTCTACCTCACCCCTCTCTCTCATGTCTTTCTCTTTCTCTTCCCCCCCCCCAGGTGAGCGTGTTGACCACGCTGGAGCGCCGCTTCAACCTGCAGAGCGCCGATGTGGGCGTGATCGCCAGCAGCTTTGAGATTGGCAACCTGGCGCTCATCCTCTTTGTCAGTTACTTTGGCGCCAAGGCTCACCGGCCGCGCCTCATCGGCTGTGGGGGCATCGTCATGGCGCTGGGCGCCCTGCTGTCGGCGCTGCCCGAGTTCCTCACCCACCAGTACGAGTACGAGGCGGGGGACTCGTGGCACGCCGAGGAGGGCCGGGATGTCTGCTCCAACAACTCGAGGACTGAGAGCCGCGAGGCGGGCTTCAGATGCAGCGACCGGGCCAACACAAACATGATGTACCTGCTGCTGATCGGTGCCCAGGTGCTGCTGGGCATCGGGGCCACGCCCGTCCAGCCGCTGGGTGTGGCTTACATCGACGACCATGTGCGCCGGAAGGACTCCTCTCTGTACATCGGTGAGTCTGGAGCATGTCCGTGACAAATGGACTGCGTTTGTTTTTTAACCCAAAGCGTTTTACAATTGTTGCCTCACGTTCTCGTTCATACGCGTATTCATACACCCATTCATACACACATTCATACACACACATTCATTCACCGACGGCGGGTTCAGCCATGCAAGGAGACAGCCAGCTGGTCAGGAGCAGTTAGGGTTAGGGTGTCTTGCTCAGGGACACCTCCACACATAGCTAGGAGGAGGAGGAGCCGGGGGATGGAACCAGCAACCTTGGGGTTGCCAGACAACCTGCTCTACCTCCTGAGACACTGCTACTGCTGAGCTACTGTCGCCCCACTCCCTTTTGTGTGTTCTAAAATACATGTCTTCTTCTTTGTGTGTTTTAAAACACGTCTCTTCTTCTTCTTCTTCTTCTTCTTCTTCATGTGTTCTAAAACATGTATTTTCCTCTTCGTCCTCCTCATCCTCTTCTTGTTCATACGTTCCAAACGTGTAAGGAACAAAATGGTACATTCTCATTACCACGTCAGGGAGGTGAGAGGATTCACACTTACTTCTCTGTGTATATATTATATATATATATATACCTCGACACATAGCAGCCCCCCCCCCCCCCCTACAGTTTGAAACCTCTGGTCTGATGTACATCATGTATGTCCAGGGGGCCCAGGGGGACACACAGGGGGAGGCGAAGGGGAGACTTTTGGATTTGTCCTCCAGGTTGTTTGGGGAGGGTGAAGGTCGTGTCTACCCTCCATTCACCTTGCAGTCGTTCCTCTGCTCTCCTCTAGTCCCTCCTTCAACGCTCTTCTCCTCATTGTTTGTCCCTCCTCCTTCATCTCTCCTTTTCTTCTTTTTCTTCTTCTCCTCTTCCTCTCCTCTGGTTCTCTCCTCCCTTCTGCTTGCTGCCTCCTCTCCTCCACACCTGTTCTTCGTTGCTCTCTGTTTTCTTATGTTCTCCACTCTTCTCCTGCCATCTCCTCTCTTCCGTTCTCTCTCACTTCTCCTCTCCTCTCCACTTCTCTCCTCTCCTTCCCCTTTCTTCTATTTTCCTCTCCTTCCCTTTCCTCTATGCTCCTCTCCTCTCCTCTCCTCTCCTCTCCTCTCCTCTCCTCTCCTCTCCTGTCCTGTCCTGTCCTGTCCTGTCCTCTCCTCTCCTCTCCTCTCCTCTCCTCTCCTCTCCTCTCCTCTCCTCTCCTCTCCTCTCCTCTCCTCTCCTCTCCTCTCCTTTCCTCTCCTCTCCTCTCCTCTCCTCTCCTCTCTCCTTCACACTTCTCATGGGCCGACAAGATCAGCATCTCTGTTCCAGAGTGTGGTCCTGTCTGGGGACGACTGTCTGTGCGACGGGAGGAAAGAGACGATTACGTTAGAAGAAGATAGTTTACAAACACACAAGCAGTCAGCGAAGCAATTTTCAGATAAGCTGATCAGAAAGTGAGGAATAAAGCACTCCAATAACAGGAAAACATTATTATTTTATTATCTATTAGTGGCAAACGGGAAACGTTAACGATGTTTGTATTCACTGGGTTGACTCTGCGTCTGTTACCGCAAGCCCGGTCTGCTCCTCTAAAGAAGCACTTTCTCTATTAAAAACATCCCCTGGGACAGGAACACATGACATCATCCTAAGTGACCTAATTGGTTCACTTCCCCTTATTAGTGCGTGTTGTGTACAACGCTGTTGGTGTCCATCTAGCCACAGCTAAGTGATTCAGCAGCAGGACAACAGGACTCTGTCCTCTCCTGTGACAGAGTGAAGACAGAGCAGATACACATTGTCGGTTCCTCATCACGCAGACACGCTTTCCTTAAAGTACCAACATGTCATTGAGTTCACTATAGCTGAGAAGCAGGTCAACACACACAACAACACACACACACACACACACACACACACACACACACACACACACACACACACACACATATACACCCACTGTGCATATCCTCAGGGCTACTTCTGGCGTTACGTCTGTTGAGGTTGTAGCCAGTATGATGATGTTTACCACTTTAATATAGGGTTATATAATATATGTATTAACTACATGGTATTATTAAGTGAGTAGAGTGACTCTAGAGTAAGTGATTGTCTGGGCCAACTTGTGACTCCTCTAAGCGTATTGCGTGTTATTAAGACGGAGAGACTGATCGATTGATTGATTTGGGGAGAGAGGTTTTTGATGTACTGACTGTAATTGTTCTACAGAACCAGAACCCTTAAACATATTAGGTCCTCACAGGCCATGTCATTACCTTAAACATATTAGATCCTCACTTCATTACCTTAAACATATAGTTTCCTCACTTCACTACCTTAAACATATTGCATCCTTATGTCATTACCTTAAATATATTGTATCCTCATTACCTTAAACATATTGTATCCTCACTTCATTACCTCAAACGTATTACATCCTCAATACCTTTAACATATCACATCCTCATTACCTTAAACATATGACATCCTCGTTACCTTAAACATATTACATCCTTATGGCATTACCTTAAACATATTGTATCCTCATTACCTTAAACATATTACATCCTCATTTCCTTATGGCCCTGTCACACCTTGACAATTTTTAGCCAGCGTATGCCAACGTATCAAAATGCTGGACTATCAATGTTTTGTTTTTTTCATACATAACGTATACATAACATATTAGTAATTTATATAGAACGTTTCGATAACTTATAGATAACTTATACCAACGAATGCTTAGTGTGTTGCCGGCATTCACAACTTTTTCCCATCGATAGTCTAACTTATGCATAGCGCGCGGCAGCGTATCGCCGACAATCACGTGTCGTAGCCTATAAAAAGGCTGCCGCTCAACGATTCAAATCATAACCGCACTAGACAACGCAGTATCAATATTACCGTCGCAGTATCTCCTCTCACCTCTTCTTCTCCTGGCTCTATCGACACGCAACTGGTACAGTGTCAAATCGATGAGGTCATGCTGACGCTGGAGGACAGCTATTAGGTATTCTTGTCTCATCCTTGCCGGATCCTCCATCTCTCGGATGACATGGACATCTGCTCACCATGGAGTCTTGAGAAGTACTGACGGGTTCCTCCTGTGAA
This sequence comes from Muraenolepis orangiensis, assembly GCA_027704905.1. NCBI lineage: Eukaryota > Metazoa > Chordata > Actinopteri > Gadiformes > Muraenolepididae > Muraenolepis > Muraenolepis orangiensis. Next base: position 18,534,994 of record CM051000.1, on the reverse strand, counting down.
CCCCATTTTTCTATACCAATTTCCCTAAACGCTGCCAATATGCCATTATACGGTAGCTGTAAGTTAGAAACACGTTCAGTAAGTTCTGTGGTCGTCCGGAACACGTAAAATACGTCAATATGTGTTGGAGATAAGTTACACATAGGTTCAAAGCACGTTACTCATAGGTTAGAAATAAGTTTTGGGTACGCTAGACAATATCTCAATGTATTTCGACTCATGAGTAACGTTTACAAGTAACGTGTGAACGCGTGACGACGATCGCAAAACTTACCGACAACTTATGGCCCGCGTATGCCAGTGTATGAGCTATACGCTGGCATACGTCCTCTCCAACGTATACCAGCGTGCTTCAGCATGCTCTTATCTTACCATACTAAACTTACCCAGAACTTATTTGAGGTATGCCAGCGTTTTAGAGAAATTTTGATACGTCGGCATACGTCAAGGTGTGACAGGGCCATTAAACATAGTACATCTTCATGTCATTACCTTAAACGTATTGTATCCTCACTTCATTACCTTAAACATAGTACATCCTCACAGCCCACGTCATTACTTTTAAAGTCATGTGCTTAAGAACATACAGCCTGCGGTTCTGTATATTAACATATCCATGTGACATATTGTCCATGGGAGGCTACGCTACGCTACGCTACGCTACGCTACGCACCACCAATCAAGTTATTTTTATAATGACTGAATGATGAATTCATTTATCGTATTATTGGATTCTTCTATTACTGGATATTATTATTCGATTATAAGACGATAAACACTTTACTAACAGTGACACCTAAGTTCATGGCTGAGGCAAATCCAAAGGTTTTATTATTTATTCAGATTAGAAATCTAAAGTCATATTTGCACTCAACCTGCCAGTGCTACTCCAGGGACACGTTTTAAAAATATATATATATGTTAAAAAAAGCCTATAATAATTATTATTACTAGAGGGCCCTCAGTAGATCACATACAACACACAAAAAGGCCCCTGGACCAAGGTTCCGACTGGATCTGCTGTTTCTTGGCCATACGTAATCGAATTCAATCAAATCGTTGTCCAATTCTGAACATAACTTTTGAAGCTATCTTGCTAACAGACAAACAGGAGCAACAACATTACCTCCTCCTGTCCTCGATGGCAGAGGTAATGATATAAAGACATCAACAACAGACAGCCACAATACAAATGTGAAACCCATACTGGGTTTCACATTTGTATCCTGGCTGTCTGTTGTTGGTCCTACTGTCTCTGGTCTCGTCGGTTTGATACCTGAGACCTCAGAGGAGAAACATCACTGAGAGACCACCTCGTTTTTTATCGACCGCCATCGGCTAGCAGAAAACCGCGGGACGGCAGTTGAGCTAACGGTCGGTCGTCTAGGCTACAGTGTGGCGGAGTTGGGGGGTTGGGGGGGGGAAAACGTTTGGCTAGCTGCCCAGTGTCCGGCCCATCCCCCCCACTGCCGCGGGGATAGCGCTCTTGCTATTTATGCAGCATATTTTAGCTAATTGCTAATCGTGATTCAAAGACTATGAATGACTTGGCTTTACTTCAAGGAATTAAAGGGAGAAAGAAAAGGTTTCAATACAGGATAGCTAGGGGGGAGGCTGTTTATTTTTCTCAAACAGCTTTCACACTGATTTGTTTCCTTTTCGGTGTATTTCCGTTTGCCCACAACAGAAGATAGTAGGAATATATTATACATATAAATAATTTGGCCACCGAAAATATAGTCACATGACATTGCTCTCCATTCATATCCTGGATAGACACTTTGTATGTGTGTGTGTGTGTGTGTGTGTGTGTGTGTCCTACTATATTACAGTGGCACACTACTGTATAACCGCTGAGCGTGTGAGGACACAGCGAGTGTTTATCTGCTGTGAATAATGCAGTGAGACACAGAGAGATCCGACTGTTAGCAAATAAGACGAAAAAACATCTAAAATATTGAAACAGCAGCAGGCCCACTGAGAAGACAGAGGGGAAAGAAAGAAAGAGAGAGAGAGAGAGAGAGAGAGAGAGAGAGAGAGAGAGAGAGAGAGAGAGAGAGAGAGAGAGAGAGAGAGAGAGAGGAAGATAGATACACAGAGAGGCACACAGAGAGACACACAGAGAGACACACAGAGAGACACACAGAGAGACACACACACAAACACAGCAAGAGAGAGAAAAACACACAAACCTACACACACACACACACACAGTGAAAGAGACAGAGTTCTGTGTCACTACAATACTGTAGTGTTGGCCTGTTCCTGGACTGTTTCTGTGTAACTGTTGGACTGTTACTGGACTATTCTGCATAATACTACATTACCTAGTTACATGTTACATCACACTGCACCTTTGTATGGGTCTACGTTTGTAATTTGCACTACTGTACATAGGGCCACCACAATATGTGTATATATACAGTTTTTATATGGACTTTTTTTATTTTATTTTGTTCAGCAACTTTTTTTAATAATTCAATATTTTTAAAATTGTTGTTGTTTGTACAAATTGCAAGTACATTTCGTTGTACTTGTACAGTAACAATAAAGGAATTCTGATCTGATCAACTGGGAGCCTCCTGAACTGATCCGGAATAACCGGTTCCACGTTGCGTTGTCCATGTTGTAAAACAATGAGGACAGACCCTATTGACTCCCCCGGGTCATTGATCCCTGACGCCTGGACCGCGGCGTGATGGATGCTCCACACACCCCCCCCCCCCCTCAGATCTACGGCTTCATTAGTCCTGTGAGGCCGCGCCTCAGAGCCCCAGGAGGTCAGGGACATTTACATCTGGCGACAGCACCTGATTGGCTACGCCGACTGTCAATCACTGTAAAATATGGAAAGAAGGGAGAGGGGAGGGGACCGTTAGGAGGGGTAAAGACAGTCATTCACATCGGCATGGTAACAGTGGCGATTGCTTGACAGCGGCTTCTGGATTCAGCACTTGCTCGTTTAGGGATGCAGAGGATGTGCATTGCAGTATAGTGTTTGTTGTTGTCTAGTTTGTTTAAATTTTATTTTATGTTTTAATGCATACATACTGGGTGTAGTGATTTCATGTGTTCACATTTTTTCTCTTTTTTCTACCACCTCTTATCTGAAAGGAGAAGTCTAGCAGCCTCCACTGTACTGCTAATGTCTTGTAGATAGCTTTTTAGCATCCAATGAGACAATGCTATCAATTCTGCTAACCCCAGTTATAGCCACTGTAGATTAGCATCCCGAGAGACAACGCTATCCGCTCTGCTAACCCCAGTTATAGCTAGGTTAGCATTATGTTCAAAAACAGAGAGATCATGAAAAAACACTTGATTTATTTAGGCCAAAAATAACCTCTTACTGTACCTTTGGAAGCGCCTCCCTCTTGTGGACGCATGAAATACTGCACCCGTTCATAACATTAACTGCAGTGACGAGATGGAAGATGCTGTGACGCATGTCTGGGAGGGTGACCATTGAGTGCAGTAGAAGACACTATCAAAAAGCAAGACAAGGATAACTGAAAGTTTGTGGAGAGATGGTACATCGAATTTACTGCAATGTCATCAATGTGTCTGTATCTGTTTTGTTCATATGGTTTTCTACCTTGTGTTGTTATGTCTAGTAACAGGCCTACTACTAGAACTAACTCTGTCTCTCTCTCTCTCTCTCTCTCTCTCTCTCTCTCGCTCCCCCTCTCTCTATCTCTGTCTCTGTCTCTCCCTCCCTCTCCGTCTCTCTCTCTCCCAGGTATCCTGTTCTCCACCCTGGTGTTCGGCCCAGCCTGTGGCTTCATCTTAGGTTCTGTTTGCACCAAAGTCTACGTGGACGCCGCCTTCATCGACACAAGTAAGTCCTTCCTCTTCCTCCTCTCTCCAAAATTTGAAATGCTTTTTTATGGAGGACATACGAAAGAAGAATATGGCCGGACCGGGCAACACAGGAAGCAGTCGTGAGCGTGGTCGTGTAACTGTAGTATTTAAGTAGGGGAGTGTAACACCAGGTTTATGAGACAGCAGGATCAACCTCGACCTCTTTGGGTTGAACATTGGTAAGCGTGGAGCGACGATGTCTGAATGACATGTTAGCTGTCCTACCATCAGCTCCCTAGATGCTGCAGCACAGGTCCTTGTCCTGTGGTCCATCATGATCTGGTAAAGGTCAGATGGCCACTGAAGAGTCTGACTTGAGTCTGACCAGCTGGAACAACAACAAGAAGGCGATCCAAAATAAATAAGAACCTCTTTGATTTTTTTAAACGTAAAAAGGAATTGTGTGTTAAACTTTCTGCTGCTATGGTTTGGTTGCAAGCACCGAAATGCATTTGTCAGCTTTCTACACGACCTAATGTGAGCTATCCCGACCTTGGTCTTGTTTTAAAGTTAGCCCAGAACAGACTGATCTTCGCAATGTCATGCAAGAGAAGCAGACAGACCAAGATAGCATCGTAGCTTTGCTTCATAGCACATTGAATAGAAGAGCAGGTTCAATCTGTTCCCTTACTGTTCTCTACCTGTTCTCTTACTGTTCTCCACCTGTTTCTTACCTGTTCTCCACCTGTTCTCCACCTGTTCTCCGCCTGCTCTCCACCTGTTCCCTACCTGTTCTCTAACTGTTCCCTATCTGTTCTCTAACTGTTCCCCACCTGTTCTCTACCTGTTCTCTAACTGTTCCCTATCTGTTTTCTAACTGTTCCCTACCTGTTCTCAACTGTTCTCTAACTGTTCTTTAATTGTTCCCTACCTGTTCTCTAACTGTTACTCCAACTGTCCTCCACCTTTTTTCTACTTATTCTCCACCTGTTCTCTAACTGTTCTCCACCTGTTCTCTTACAGTTCTCCACCTGTTCTCTAACTGTTCTCCACCCGTTTCTTACCTGTTCTTCACCTGTTCTCTTTCTCTTCTCCACCTGTTTGTTACCTGCTCTCCACCTGTTCCCTATGTGTTCTCTACCTGTTCTATAACTGTGCTATACCTGTCCTCTCACCTGTTCTCTACCTGTTCTCCATCTGTCACCTACCTCTTCCCTATCTGTTCTCTAACTGTTCTATACCTGTCCTCTAACCTATTCTCCGCCTGCTCCCCAGGTAAACTGGACATCAACCCGGACGACCCCCGCTGGATCGGCGCGTGGTGGGCGGGCTTCCTGCTGTGCGGTGCCTTACTCTTCCTGTCGTCCCTCTTCATGTTCGGCTTCCCCCAGTCTCTGGACCCCCAGGACGCGGACGGCGGCGGCGAGAGCGAGCAGGCCATGCTGCCACCCTCCCTCAGCGCCGAGTACCACGGCAACAAGCCCGGCAACGCTGGCGCAGCCGTGCTCAGCTACGATGTCAACAGTGGCCTCACCGTCTGTCAGCATCTACGGGGTGAGGGGGGGGGTGGGGCTAGGGGTGGGGGAGGGAGGGACAAAGGGGGGGTGAGGAGGAAGGGACTAAGGGGGTGAGGATGGAGGGACTAAGGGGGAGAGGAGGAAGGGACTAAGGGGAGGGGTATATTTTAGATACTCACTAAAATACACAAATGTCTTTTCAACCTTATGTGTGTGTTTACCTTTAACACTCTCTCCCTCTCTTTCGCTCTCTCTCTCTCTCTCTCTCTCTCTCTCTCTCTCTCTCTCTCTCTCTCTCTCTCTCTCTCTCTCTCTCTCTCTGTCTTAGTCATACCTCGGGTGACCCGTTTCCTGCTGTCCAATCCCGTGTTCACGTGCGTGGCGCTGGCGGCCTGCATGGAGATCGCCGTGGTGGCGGGCTTCGCCGCCTTCCTGGGGAAGTACCTGGAGCAGCAGTTCAACCTCACCACCTCCTCAGCCAATCAGCTTCTGGGTAGGTGGCAGTGGGAGGGGTTCAGGTGTACTGAGGGTACTGAGGGGTGATATGATGGTGTCCGTGTAAACATACCGATTGACCCAAACAGAAACCAAATAAACTGAAATGGGGAACCATCTGAACCCCCGTACCGCGAGACAGCTGCTCCAATAATCAATAGGTTGCAGAAGAAGACCCACCTCTTCCATCAACGGCTCGTAAACTGGCTTGTGCACTTTCCCTGATTTGTGTTACTTGGGCACTTTAGCACTTTGCCCTGATCTCCATGGAATTCCAAATGCACTATGCTGAAATGCTATATTTCGAATGTAACCATCTTGCAGCCCCACGGGGGAGTTGTGCTAAACGTGTTGTGATGAGGTTGTTCAGCACTTTGATTGTTGTGTAGTGTTGTCCAACGTTGATGCTTTGATTCTCACCAAGTCACAATTTTTACAGATGCAACAAATAAAAAAATAAAAGCACATTGTTAAAACAAAATCAAACACATTCATATATTTAGCCTCTTGCGCAACTGAACCCCAATCCGTTGAACACGCGACTAATCGGATCAGTATCTGTCCGGTACTGGGTACGACTAATTGGATCGGTATCTGTCCGGTACTGGGTACGACTAATCGGATCGGTATCTGTCCGGTACTGGGTACGACTAATAGGATCGGTATCTGTCCGGTACTCGGTACGACTAATCAGATCGGTATCTGTCCGGTACTGGGTACGACTAATAGGATCGGTATCTGTCCGGTACTCGGTACGACTAATAGGATCGGTATCTGTCCGGTACTCGGTACGACTAATAGGATCGGTATCTGTCCGGTACTGGGTACGACTAATAGGATCGGTATCTGTCCGTACTGGGTACGACTATGGATCGTATCTGTCCGGTACTGGGTATGACTAATCTGATCGGTATCTGTCCGGTACTGGGGATCGGTATCTGTCCGGTACTGGGGATGAGTGTCTTTCCGGTACTGGGGCTCAGTATCTGTCCGGTACCGGGGATCGGTATCTGTCCGGTACCGGGGATCGGTATCTGTCCGGTACTGGCGATCGGTATCTGTCCGGTACCAGGGATTGGTATCTGTCCGGTACCGGGGATCGGTATCTGTCCGGTACTGGGGATTGGTATCTGTCCAGTACTGGGGATGAGTGTCTTTCCGGTACTGGGGCTCAGTATCTGTCCGGTACTGGGGCTCAGTATCTGTCCGGTACCGGGGATCGGTATCTGTCCGGTACTGGCGATCGGTATCTGTCCGGTACTGGGGATTGGTATCTGTCCAGTACTGGGGATGAGTGTCTTTCCGGTACTGGGGCTCAGTATCTGTCCGGTACTGGGGCTCAGTATCTGTCCGGTACCGGGGATCGGTATCTGTCCGGTACTGGCGATCGGTATCTGTCCGGTACTGGGGATTGGTATCTGTCCAGTACTGGGGATGAGTGTCTTTCCGGTACTGGGGCTCAGTATCTGTCCGGTACTGGGGCTCAGTATCTGTCCGGTACTGGCGATCGGTATCTGTCCGGTACCAGGGATCGGTATCTGTCCGGTACTGGCGATCGGTATTAGTCCGGGACTTGGGATCGATATCAAAATCAGCCGAAATCAAAGCTGCTATTCAAAAAAAGAGATAATACAATATGGCTGTTGAAGGGGGTCAAGTGATTAAATGTGCCACCCAAATATTATGCTCTGGCGAAAGGTACTGGATCGAAAACAACAAGTGGCATTGTGCCATCATCCCACCAATAGGATAGGCCATATAGATGATGACATGACCCTGCTAGTGTTTACATGACATAAATGATGATGAAACATGGCGGTGACCGTGAGGCGGTCCCCCTTTCTCCCTCCAGGCATGACGGCCATCCCTTGCGCCTGCCTGGGCATCTTCCTGGGCGGCCTGCTGGTGAAGAAGCTCAACCTGTCGGCCCTGGGCGCAGTGCGCATGGCCATGCTGGTCAACCTGATCTCCACCGCCTGCTACGTCTCCTTCCTCTTCCTGGGCTGTGACACCGGGCCCGTCGCCGGGGTAACGGTCGCCTACGGCAACGAGTAAGGAGGACCGATGGACGGAGACGGAGAGAGGCTAGCGTATTATAGCAATCGTTAGCGTATTACCTGAACGTGTCCGCTAAAGATCGATTGCTAATCGATAACGATAAAGTCAAGTTTCGATCTGTGAGGAAACCTGGAATCCAAGTTTGTTAATGACTTTAATAAATGCCTTTATTGTCATTGCACATATCTAACAAAATAGTGTAGCAATCCTCACAGTCATGAATGACTGAATTTATATAGCCCTTTTCTAACCAGTGCAGCCACTCAAATCACTTTACAAGTCAAGCTTCACACTCACCCATTCAAACACTGACGAGTCAGCTATGCAAGACACCCACCAGCATGTCTGGAGCAGTTAGGGTTAGGGTGTCTTGCTCAGGGACACCTCGACACTTGGCTAGGAGGAGCCGGAGAATCTAACCAGCAACCTTCCGGTTGTCAGGCGACCGCTCTACCTCCTGAGCTACTGCCGTCCTATAAATAATATAAATGATTAAAAAAACGAAATAAACAGCAATAATAACAATAATAATGGAAATATTGTAGTCGCCCTAGTGCAGTCGTGCAAATTTATAAATATATATACAAACATACATGTATATACAAACATGTAACTAAACATGCAGGTATTATTTTGGTATTGGTAGTGGCATTGATGCAATACAGTATTGTAGTGACACAGAACAGTCGATGTCAGTGTTTGACAGTGTTCAATTGACTCTGGGGTAGCAACTGTTCTTGAGTCTGTGACCATGTATGACAATGAAACATTCAGCGTGTATCAAGACATAGGTATAGCTCACGATACATCAATATATCCAAACCTATACTGTATCTAATGATATCTCATCGGCAGGACGCTGAGGTCAGGGCAGCGGTTGGAGCCGGCGTGCATCAGTAACTGCAACTGCTACACCTCCTCCGTCAGCCCCGTGTGCGGCTCCAACGGCATCACCTACCTCTCCGCCTGCTTCGCCGGCTGCACCAAACCGGTGGGTGGAGACCCCGGCTGCTACGCGCTAGCATATGGCGGACATGCCTTGTTGAATCTGGAATCCACTACATGAGCAGTTTAGCTTTTTGGAGTTACTCTGTCCATTGGTGTTCATCTTACTTACATGTGTAATATTATCTGTTAGTATTGTAATATTACTATAGTAGTGGTAGTAGTTAGTAATAGTAGTGACATCAGTGTCATCAGTTCAGATGACATTAGATGATCTAAGACTTCATTAGATTATCTCCATCCATCCATCCATCTTCTCCCGCTTATCCGTAATCGGGTCGCGGAGGTAGCAGCTTCAGCAGGGGACTCCAAACTTCCCTCTCCCTGGCAACATCGACTAGCTCTGACTGGGGGATCCCGAGGCGTTCCCAGGCCAGTGTGGAGATGTAGTCACCCCACCTGTACCTCGGTCTGCCCCGTGGTCTCTTCCCAGTTGGATGTGCCTGGAAAACCTCCATCGGGAGGCGACCAGGAAGCATCCTTACTAGATGCCCGAACCACCTCAACTGGCTCCTTTCTACGCGAAGGAGCAGCGGCAGAGTCTCTCACAAGTGACTGAGCTTCTCACCCTATCCCTCAGGGTGATACCAGCCACCCTCCTGAGGAAACTCATTTCGGCCGCTTGTATTCGCGATCTCGTCCTTTCGGTCATTACCCATTGCTCATGGCCATAGGTGAGGGTAGGAACGAATACTGATCGGTAGATCGAGAGCTTTGCCTTCTGGCTCAGCTCTCTTTTGGTTACAACGGTGCGCCAAAGTGCACCCAATACCGCTCCCGCTGCACCTATTCTCCTGTCAATCTCACGCTCCATCCTCCCCTCACTCGAGAACAAGGCCCCGAGATACTTGAACTCCTTCACTTGGGATAAGGACTCCCTCCCTACTTGGAGTAGACAATCCACCGGTTTCCTGCTAAGAACCATGGCCTCAGATTCGGAGGTGCTGATCCTCATCCCAGCCGCTTCACATTCCGCTGCAAACCGATCCAGTGAGTGCTGAAGGTCACATACTGATGACGCAAACAGGACCACATCATCTGCAAACAGCGCATTGTTCCTCTTCAATCTGAGGTTCGACTATCGGCCGAACCCTCCTTTCCAGCACCTTGGAGTAGACTTTCCCAGGGAGGCTGAGTAATGTGATACCCCTGTAATTGGCACACACCCTCTGGTCACCCTTTTTGAACAGGGGTACCACCACCCCCGTTTGCCACTCCTCAGGCACTGTCCCAGACTTCCACGCAATGTTGAAAAGACGTGTCATCCACGACAGCCCCTCAACACCCAGAGCCTTTAGCATTTCTGGACGGATCTCATCAACCCCTGGGGCTTTGCCACTGCGGAGATGTTTGACTACCGTAGTGACTTCCTCCAGGGAGATTGATGTTTGCCGTCCTTCATCCTCCAACTCTGTCTCTACCATTGAGGGTGTAGTTGGGTTAAGAAGTTCCTCAAAGTGTTCTTTCCACCGCCCGATCACCTCAGTTGAGGTCAGCAATGTCCCACCCTTACTGTACACAGCTTGGATGGATCCACGCTTCCCCCTCCTGAGGCGCCGGATTGTTTGCCAGAAACGCTTTGGTGCCGACTGAAAGTCCTTCTCCATGGCTTCTCCGAATTCCTCCCACACCCGCTGCTTTGCCTCCGCTACAGCCGAGGCTGCCGTCCTCTTGGCCTGTCGATACCTCGCAACTGATGCCGGAGTCTCACAGGCTAACATAGCCCGGAAGGCCTCCTTCTTCAGCCGGACGGCTTCCCTGACCACCTGTGTCCACCACGAAGTTCGAGGGTTGCCGCCCCTTGAGGCACCAATGACCTTGAGGCCACAGCTCTCAACCGCAGCTTCGGCAATAGAAGCTTTGAACAATGACCACTCTGGCTCAATGCCCCCAGCCTCCACAGAGATGCCCGAAAAATTCCGCCGGAGGTGGGAGTTGAAGGTCTCCCGGACAGGGGCATCCACCAGACGTTCCCAGTTCACCCGCACTACACGTTTGGGCTTACCAGGTCTGTCCAGAGGCTTCCCCCGCCATCTTACCCAACTCACCACCAGATGGTGATCGGTTGACAGCTCTGCCCCTCTCTTCACCCGAGTGTCCAAAACATGCGGCCTCAGGCCAGATGATACGATAACAAAATCGATCATTGACCTTCGGCCTAAGGTACTCTGGTACCATGTACACTTATGAGCATCCTTATGTTTGAACATGGTGTTTGTTATGGCCAATCCATGATTAGCACTGAAATCCAATAACAAAACCCCACTCCGGTTCAGATCAGGTAGGCCGTTCATCCCCAACACGCCCCTCCAAGTTTCCCCATCATTACCCACGTGTGCGTTGAAGTCTCCCAGGAGGACTATAGAGTCCCCTTCAGGAGCCCCATGCAGGACTCCATCCAGGGTGTGCAAGAAGGCGGGATATTCCGAACTGTTGTTTGGTGCATAGGCACAAAAAACTGTCAGAGTTTTCCCTCCCATGACCCTAAGGCGTAGGGAGGTGACCCTCTCATCCACCGGGGTAAACTCCAACAAAGCGGCACTCAGCCGGGGACCCCACACCCGCCCGGCGCCTCACACCCTGAGCAACTCCAGAGAAGGAAAGAGTCCAACCCCTATCCAGGAGTTTAGTTCCAGAGCCAGTGCTGTGCGTAGAGGTAAGCCCCACCAGATCTAATTGGTAGCGCTCCACCTCCCGCACAAGCTCAGGCTCCTTCCCCCCCAGAGAGGTGACATTCCACGTCCCCAAAGCCAGTCTCTGTTGGCTGGGTTTGGTCCGTCGATGCCCCCTGCCTTCACTGCCTCCTAACTGGCAGTGCACCCAACCCCAGCGGTTCTTCCCGTAGGTGGTTCTTGTTCCCTTGCCTCCTTGTTCCCTACCTCCTCGTTCCCTTGACTTCCCACTTTCTTACCTCCCTGTTCCCTTGCCTCCTCACTTCCTGACCTTCATGTTCCCTTTGTCTCCTTGTTTCTTTACCTACTCATTACCTTGCCTCCTTGTTCCCTTACCACCTTGTTCCCTCCCATCCCCACTTCCTTACCTCTGTTTCCTTGCCTCCTAACTTCCTTACCTCCATGTTCCCTTTGTCTCCTTGTTTCCCTACCTCCTCATTCCCTGACTCTTCATCTCGTTACCTCCTCGCCAGAACCTGACCGGCTGCACCTGTATCTCTGCGAACCGGGAGGAGGCGGTGGCCCTCCCGGGGAAGTGTCCCAGCCCGGGCTGCCAGCAGGCCTTCCTCACCTTCCTCTGTGTCATCTGTGTGTGCAGCATGATCGGGGCCATGGCCCAGACGCCCTCCGTCATCATCCTCATCAGGTGCTGCACTGCCGTGGACCTCCACCAGGGGGAGCTGCTGGGGTTGAGACATGAGTTCACATGAGTGAAAGCTTGTAGAGAATAGTGAAACAGTTAGAAGCTTCTGTGGTTGAATCCACGACAAAGATGATAATAGAGTGGACAGAATGTTTGCAGTCATTTAGCATCTATCCAAAGCCACTTGAATTTAGATAATAGTCATTAATAAGCAGATAGGGGGCAGAGCATCTTGCTCAACAATGTCTTTGTCATCTGGGAAGGCTGTTTACATTGGTGATCGAACCCAGTACCTTCCTGCCCTATCAGTTTGGGGTTGTGCTACTAGGGATTTGTACCTGCACTTGTAACCTGTGCTCAGCATGCAACATTTATGTAATTTGAGCAGTTTTTTAAGCATTTGTGTGTTGTTCCTGCAGAACTGTGAGTCCAGAGCTGAAGTCATATGCTCTGGGAGTCTTGTTCCTGCTTCTCAGACTGATAGGTAAGATAAACTGTGAGGAAGCTGTGATAAAGGACAGACTGAAGCTGTGATAAAGGACAGACTGTAGCTGTGATAAAGGAGAGACTGTAGCTGTGATAAAGGACAGACTGTAGCTGTGATAAAGGACAGACTGTAGCTGTGATAAAGGACAGACTGTAGCTGTGATAAGGACAGACTGTAGCTGTGATAAAGGACAGACTGTAGCTGTGATAAAGGACAGACTGTAGCTGTGATAAAAGACAGACTGTAGCTGTGATGAAGGACAGACTGCAGCTGTGCTGAAGGACAAACTGTAGCTGTGATAAAAGACAGACTGTAGCTGTGAAGAAGGACAGACTGCAGCTTTGATGAAGGACAGACTGTAGCTGTGATAAAGGACAGACTGCAGCTGTGATAAAGGACAGACCGTAGCGGTGATAAAGGACAGACTGTAACTGCGATGAAAAATACAAAATGCCTAAAAGTGGCCATACATGACCTTCTTAATGTTTACAATCTTTAACCTTTGTCGTCGTCGTCCCCCCCCCCCACCCCCACCAGGCTTCATTCCTCCTCCCCTGATCTTCGGCATGGGCATCGACTCCACCTGCCTGCTGTGGAGCCGGGTTTGCGGCGAGCGCGGCGCCTGCATGCTGTACGACAACGTGTCCTACCGGCACCTGTACGTCAGCATTGCCATCGCGCTGAAGACCTCCGCCTTCCTGCTCTACACCACCACCTGGCGTTGCCTGCGACGCAACTATCGCAAGTACATCCCCAACGGTGAGGGCTGCCTGACGCCCACGGAGATGCTGGCGTCCAGCGTGACCCTGGACAACCTGGGCAAGGAGCTGACTCACGAGCCCAACAGCCACACGCAGTTCATCTACAACCTAGAGGACCAGAGCACCGCAGAACACATGGAGTCCGTCTTGTAGGGGGCGGAGGTCTGTCTGGGTGAACAGCTGTCTGTCTGTCTCTCTGAACATCTGTCTATCTGTCTGTCTGGGTGAACGTCTGTCTCTCTGTCTGTCTGGGTGAACGGCTGTCTCTCTGTCTGTCTGTCTGTCTATCTATCTGTCTGTCTGGCTGGCTGAACATCTGTCTGGCTGGCTGTCTGTCTCTTTGTGTCTTTGTCTATCTACCTATCTGTCTGTCAATCTTTTTGCTTGTCTGTCTGTCTGTCTGTCTGTCTGTCTGTCTGTCTGTCTGCCTGCCTGTCTACCTGTATGTCTGCTAGTCAGATAAGAAGACAGACAGGCAGACAGACGAAGACACAGACAGTTGTCTGTCTTTCTTCTTATTTGACAGACAGCTGTCTGTGTCTTTTGTCTGTCCGTATTCCATTTCTATCTGTCTGTCTTTCTAACAGTGTGTCTGTCTGTGTGTACAGATTCAGGAGAAGAAACGAACGGGTTGAGATCCAACAGCAAAGGAAACAGACCAGAAACGCGTTGCCGTGACAACCAGCCTCCCTAGAAACAGCCTCCTGCTCTGTGTGACTTCTCTTTCATTTTTTTGATCTTTGATTTTTTTTTTACAGATAAGGGTCGTCATTTTACGAAAGAAAAAAACAATTCTTACTTTTGTTCATTTTGTCAACTCTTCTCACAAGACTTGAAGACAGGAAACACGACCCTTCCAGAACCTACCGGGTCGGGGGTCATCACAGTAGACCCTAGTAACCATGGCCAACCTGCTAGAGGAAGAGAGAGAGAAAGGGCGAGAGAGAGAGAGAGACAGAGAGAGAGAGAGCGTGAGTGAGAGTAAGATGTTTGTCCATATGTAAGACAGAATCCCTGGGGTGTCGCTGGAGTTTGACCGCACACAAGGGTTTGCTCCAAGGCACGTAGGCAGGAGAACAAAACCTGGGGTCGATTGTTCAGTATCTCTTAAAATGTAAAGAATCCAGTTTACTGAAAGTGCTATTATTTTTTTTAATGACCGAATTGCGTTTCATACTTTAACAAAGTGATTTCATTGATATTATTTTATAATATTTCTGAGAGTTAAATGGGTCTCTTTTTTTTTAAAGAGTGAATATTTTTGCTTTGTTTTTTCTTTTTTCCGGGCAGCTTGTACTGTTTTTTGCCAGTCTGTGGATGTATCGGAGGTTTTTCGGATTTAATGTCGAGTCACTCCGCTGTTAGCGCGTAGCGCTAGCTCGTAGCTGTTCCCTTTACGACGTCGCCCACAACCGGAGCTGTCAGCGCAGACCGTGGCCTTTAGTTAGCGACCGTTCGACACGTTCTGTTCTCCCAGAACCCTCCACTCTTTTTATGGTTTTATCGGTTTGTGTTTAGAACCGATTCGCCCCCCCCTTCTCCCGAAACCGCAAAGCGCTTCTGACATTAGCCGTTAGCCGTCGCCTGCGCTGAACGGCAGTTTGATTCTGAAGTTTCCCCCACTCCCCGCCCACCTCCCCGCTGTTTCCGTGGCAACAACGAAGCATGAGCGGCGAGCACGTAGTGGCTTGGCGCCATCGCTCCAGTAGCACACACACATACACACACACATGCGCGCGCGACGACCGCGGCGGCAATGAGGATGATGAGGATGATGATGATGATGACGAGGGTTAATGCTACTTCCAGATTTTTCGCCCTGTGCCAAAGAAGTGGCGGGTAGAGCTTTGGCCGAGACCACGAGTTTGACTACAGCATGCCAGTAATGCATGCAGTTTAAGAACAATAAAGTTATATCCAGTATATGAAACAAGGGGGCACTGTGGCACACTCACACACGCGGTCGTGTCATGGAGTTAGATCCACGCCTTTCGAGATTTAGCCATGAAACACAGGAAAGGCGCAGGGGGGGGGGGGGTATTATTATGATGCATAATGCATTGTGTGGATGGCGAACCTTCTTTTTGAAAAAATACCTAAAAAAAACCTACATCTCTATATATCTATCTATGTGTTACCTATAGGGGTCGTCCAGACCACGGTTTAGTAGGACCGCTAACGGGACTCATAGTTAGCACATAGTTTCAGAGGGTCTACTACCGCATATTGTCCCTTTTCCCGGGCTTACTTTGTAAGAATTTATGAATATGTTTTGCATCAAAAACATGGACTGCGTTTTCTTTTTGTTTGATGTTTTTTTTTACCACTGTACTGTTAAAAATACCTGAGGACTGATTTAGTGCGTTGAAGTGATGGGTCGCCTCCGCCTGTAACGGTTAACACCGTGTGTCTGTTAAGAGCGTCTGTTAAGAGTCTATTAATTAAGAGTCTATATATAGTCTGTTAAGAGTCTATTAAAAGTCGGTTAAGAGTCTATTAATAGTATATTAAGAGTCTATTAATAGTCTGTTTAAAGTCTGTTAATAGTCTTAAGAGTCTGGTAATAGTCTGTTAAGGGTCTCTTAAGAGCAACACCGTCGATTGCAGTGTCTTGGTTCCTTGCTTCCAGGTCTTAAGTATTTGTTTCTTTTCATGTTTCTGGAGCCAAACTGTCCAGTTGCCTAATGTCTGGTTAAGCCTGTGGTGTTTATTGGTCCCCCCCACTCACCGTAAAAATACTACAACAACAACAAAAACTAAACACCCAGCACTGATAGCGAAGAGGGCAGAATCAGGAGAGCTTGGTTCTTACAACTCTCTTTCTCTGCTACTCATACTTTTAAGCGGAACACAGCACTACACAGCTTTAGACACTAGGGGGCGGTGTAGGACAAATAATAACAACTACACCGCTTTAGACACCAGGGGGCGGCGTAGGTCCAGACACAACAACACTACACAGCTTTAGACACTAGGGATCAATGAAGGACACCATACATAAACACTACACAGCTTTAGACACAAGGGGTCGGTGTAGGACAAATACAAACAAACACTACACAGCTTTAGACACTAGGGGTGCAGTTTAGGATATGGTACAACACAATCCTGACCATGGCACGATGCAGTTTGCGTGCGTTACCCGGGGGAGGGAGGGAGGGGGGGGGAGGAAGTTGAAGTGTCGCTTCTGTCTACTGAGCTAAACGACCCCTGACCCCCAGCACCATCAAAGTGCCAAAGCAAGTTCTGCCGGGAGGATGGGCACACACACACACACAGAAGCACTCACACAAGCATGCACACACACACCCAGGATTACATATAGACATGCATAAGTATGCACACACACACACAGACAAGCACATACACAAGCATGCACATGTACACACATACACACACGCAAGCACTCAGACACACACAGGACCCTGCAGTTCTTTGTAGCCTTGTGTGATGATGCCTCCTCTTATTTCTAGCATACGGACGTATAGACTATAACCACGTTACTTAGGGTCCATGTTACTTAGGGTCCATGTTGCTTAGGGTCCATGTTACATAGGGTCCATGTTACTTAGGGTCCATGTTACTTAGGGTGTATTAATTGTTCCAATGTAATTTCCTTTCGTCCTCGCGTGGAGTCGGCCTGTCTCGATTTAGACGATTCTCTCTTTCTGTCGTCGAGGCAAAAAGTTTTTTGTGTTTCCGGTCCAATTATTGAAAAAAAAGAGTCAAAAACCGACAACAACGTTTCGCCAGAAATGACGAAACGTTGGAGCCGTAGAATATGAATTAATTTGAGCCAGACTTGATCCGAGCCGTCCTGCTCCTCTGCCTGGCTGTTTTATCTCCAGGTGATGTTTCAGAGCCCTATTTAAGACGTGTTTAAAGTTCCAGTTAAGGTGATATCTAGAGCTCTAGTCCAGATGGTATTCAGAGCCCTATTTAAGATGTGCTTAGAGTTCTAGTTAAGGTTATATCTAGAGCTCTAGTCCAGATGGTGTTCAGAGCTCTAGTTAAGATGTGTTTAGAGTTCTAGTTAAGGTGATATCTAGAGCTCTAGTTCAGATGGTATTCAGAGCTCTAGATAAGATGTTTACGGTTCTAGTTCAGATGATATTTCGAGCTCTCGTCAAGATGATGTTTTAAATTGTATTTAGGATGCTTAGAGCTCTATTTAAGGAATTTAGTGTTCTAGTCCAGATGATGTTTAGAGCTCTGGTCAGGGTGATGTTGAGAGCTTTATTCCAGATGATGTCGAGAGTTCCAGCCTATATCTGGTCTAGAGTTCTAAGATGATAGAGATCTATTTAAGATTATGTCTAGAGCACTGGTTATGATAATGGTTAGAACTCTAGTGAGGAGGATGTTTAGAGCTCTATTTAAGATCACTTTAAGAGGTCTATTTTTGAGATCGTGCCTAGGGCTCTAGTTGAGCTAATGTTTAGAGCTCTATTTAAGATGAGGTCTAGAGCTCTAGTTCAGGTGATGGTTAGAGCTCTATGATGATGTTTAGAACTCAATTAATGTATGTAGAGCTGTATTCCATGTGAGGTTTAGAGCTCTATTTAGGGTGATTTTAAAGGGAAGAGGGGAGGTGAGAACAGACCTCTACGTACTGCAGGACTGTTCCCTTTTGGCACTCTTAACGTGCCAAAGATGTTTTTGCCTTGTAATGAAAACTTTTAAGTTTTATTTATTTATTTATGTATTTATTTTGCCAGGTAAGAGCTATCTGTCAGATGACCTCTGGGTGCATAAAGAGTCTCCCTCCAAATATGTCATCCATTTCATAAAGTATTCCAAGAAAAACCACAAATCCCAGAATGCACTTGTTACTGGTCAGTGAGTCCCCTTAATGAAGCCAACTATTAACAAAGCCATGATGTGTGTGAGGACATCCCCACATCCACAAGAAAAGGGTGTGGTTTGGAAGGAGGCTCTGGGGCTCCAGTGGAACCGTTAGAGCCAGGAGTGGCCACACTGGTTCCAGACTTTGTTCTAGAACGTTCTTCAACATTCTTCAAAGGTCAACTGAAAAAAGGGAATGAGTTTCACTTGCTGGGAATTTTTCTGAATGTTACGACAGAGTTCCACATTTGCTCCTTATTTATTTTTGATTATTGATGATTTATTTATTCATGACTTTGTATTAAAAGCTTTAAGTTCTGTATATTTTCCTGGGAAAGATTACATGATTGTATGTTTATTGTAAATATATTAAATACTATTTTTGTTTTTATTAAGATCTTTGTAGCGTGTTTATTAAGCTGACCCTCAGACTCTGATAGAAGCCTGATGAAACGACATTGGATACTTTTAAATATTTGGGACAGTTAAGCAACATATGCCTTCAAACAATCACAAACTAAATAAACAATCACAAAGTGAGCTGAAAACCATTAAAGCATAATCAATATCCCAATTTGGACATTTAAAGAAATTGAACAGCCCATTAGTTTGGGATGGTACCTTTCTTTGATACAACTATAATAGACAACAATAATTCATAGATTGTAGATAAAAAAAATACACACACACACACAATCATTTGGAGGTGTTATGTAAATTACTGCATTTAAATGAGAAAAATGTAATATCTAAGACGAGGTGGCCTCCGCCCAAAATACTTCACCTTTTTCGAACACACCGAAAGATGTGTTGCCTGTCCACATTTCCACCAAGATTATGATATTTGACAATGCATTTCATATATCTTACCTTAATTCACTAGAGGGCGACATGGGTTATAACTTTTTTGCAATTTTTATTTGTAAATGGAAAATGGACGGCCTTTATATAGCGCTTTAACCCAAAGCGCTTTACAATTATTGCCTCACATACCCCCATTTATACACCGTCGGTGGTGTCAGTCTTGCAAGGCGATAGCCAGCAAATCGGGAATGTGACATATTGTCGTTCCACTGCCTGGACATTCTTGATGAAGATGAGGATGTTCTACAGACAACAGATGTCCCATTGACTCCACAATTCCACCATCAGACACGCAGTGAAAAAATATTTTCTTTAGACATTGAAGGGTTGCGAGATTGACTCTTGACAGCACACCTCTCCTCATCACTGGCTAAGTATTACCAGCGCTAGGCTTGGGCCCGTTTATCGGACCCCTCGGATCAGTATCATCTGGACGGATCGTTCTGTGAGTGATCGTCGCAGCGTAGCCCGGAGTCCACGCAGGGGGAGGAGGTCGCGGTGTGCGATGGACCAGAAAAGCCCGCCATCCATGGCTGATCCGTCTGACGCCGAGTGACTCTGAGAGGTGTGTGTCACTGCGGTCGTCCCTGCGTGCGCTGATGCAGACAGACGTCTCCGGCTTGTCTTCACGTCTGACCTGACCACCCCCTCCCCCCCTCCTCTGTTCCCATCCTCCTCAGCACCCTGGATGCCAAAAGTTCACCTTTTGTCGACCTCACACTCGATGAGCCCTACCTACCTGTCCCGGAAGGTCCGCCCTACCCGTCCAGGAAGGTCCGCCCTACCTGTCCCGGAAGGTCCACCCGACGCCGCCTGTTTTAGTAATCATCCTCACGGGATAACAAGTCATCGCTCTGACTAACAAGAGGTCGTTAGTCGCCGCTGACAAACCGCCACACACCGCTGACACCATCACCGTCGGTCGACATCAATTAATTTGTCGTCGAAGCGCCGGTTCTCCGCCGACCGAGGAGGAAAAATGATCGTTGTGTATTTGCATGGCGTTCAGTCTGACGAGACGTGAGATGAGATGATCTGATTTATGACAAGGTGCCCTGGTCGCTGTGCACGACGCCGGCCCCAATTATCCAGAAAAAGGTTTTTTTATAAGAAACAAAATGTGAATTGCAAATCCAGCCGGCGCCTGTCTTGCGCTCCTCCAGTGACTAATAATGTGATCCATCATGTAACGGTGACACACCGGAGGCCTTCACGCCTAAAGATCACAGGGCTGCGGTGGACATCATCCGCGATGGCCTAGGTAATATCATCCCAGCGCACTGCACCGCTATTGACAAGGATTTGTGTTCAAAAGTTGAAAGCTGACGTTTTTGCAGGCCGGTACAAACCAAGGTATTGCTTTTGAGCTGCCGGTGTGAATCCTGGTTGACATACTAAACAACAGTTGACACCTATAAGCAGCCGCCCACACTAATGTTGGTCGGTGACTCGAGGAAACACAACGCACGTGCGTGTGTTTGTGTGTGTTAGCTGTTTGTCTCACAAAGTGTGAAAAAGGGAGGGAGGGAGAGCTGGAGAGAGTGAGAGGGAGACAAACCGTGAGTATGTGAGAGAGGGGAGAGAGAGCGCTAATGTGAGAGACCAGAGTGAGAGGAGGGGCCCTCATCTGTTTCCCTGATGAGGGCCCCTGGGCTTCTGACAGCAGGGAGCAGGCAGAACAGGGAGCCCACTGACACTGTTTTTTCTGCTGGAGCATTCATCACACTAATTACCCAGGGTGCCAAGCACCTATGGTGGAGCCTAGTTAGGATCTCTCTCTCTGTGTGTGTGTGTGTGTGTGTGTGTGTGTGTGTGTGTGTGTGTGTGTGTGTGTGTGTGTGTGTGTGTGTGTGTGTGTGTGTGTGTGTGTGTGTGTGTGTGTGTGTGTGTGTGCATCTGCATGTGTAACACTTAGTGTCCTGCACTGGGCTCAAACTGACGACATTCGGCATGAGAGGTTACGTAAGATACAAGATACAAGATGTTTTATTGGCCATTTGCCTCAAGTACTACGGAATGCTTACTCCCCATTCCCTCCCACAGTATGCATTTTTTTTTTAAATACTATAAAAAATACTATATACAAAAACAATGAACATAAAAATAACAATATAGTGACGGATAATATTTACATGTTTTGAATTGTGCAAAAAGATTTAAAAGCATTTAAAGTGCCAGTAGCAGCATCATGCAGTGAAGTCCAGCAAAGTATGATAGTGTAATGTTAATGGCAATGTTATGATAGTGGCAGCACTCTGCCTGTGGATAAAAACGATCCTTAAACCTGGTAGTCCTTGTACGGATGCTGCACAACCAGCTACCGGACGGTAGGGGGGAGAATAAATGGTGCCCAGGGTGGTTGCAGTCCTTTATGATGGACATGGCCTTCTTCCGACATCTGGGTGTTTAAGCCACTGGACGATAATCATTGAGGCATGTTACCTCGGTCTTTTTGGGTAACGACACAATAGTTGTCTCTTTGAAACACTCTGGGACAACTGTTGCAGGGATGCATTGATAGTCTCAACATGTATGAGCCGTCCGCCGCCGTCGATCAGCCACCATCTTCATCCGGATTGAACTCTTGAGGACCCGACGAGTGGCAGCCCAAATACGGTGGCATCTCTTAACGAGAGCGTGAGCAGACGGGACCACCACTTCCTTCTATGACTCCGGAAACAAGGGTGGTTGATAGCCATAGACACAGTGAAAAGGAGACAGACCGGTAGCAGAGGTAGGCAAGGAATTGTGTGCATACTCATCCCATGTCAAGTGCTCACTCCAGGCCGCGGGGTTCAGCGAGACTAGGCACCGCAGGCAAGTCTCCAGCTCCTGATTCATCGTCCTCTGTCTGCCCGTTGGACTGGGGATGGTGTCCGGAGGTGAGGCTGACGGATGCTCCCAGGATGGTGCAGAATTCTTTCCAGAACCTGGAGCTGAACTGTGGACCCCGGTCCGATACAATGTCTCTGGGTATTCCATGAATGCCAACAACATGGTCTAGCAGTACTTGAGCCGTCTCTTTAGCAGAAGGCAATTTATGCGGAGCAATAAAATGTACCATCTTTGAAAATCGGTCCACCACCGTGAGAACGGTGGTGTTACCTTTAGATGGGGGCAGACCCGTGACAAAGTCCATGGATATGTCGGACCAGGGTCTGCTGGGGATGGGCAGGGGCTGCAGAAGACCCATCTGTGGCTTTGACAAAGTCTTATTCCAGGCACATACTGTACATGCAACCACGTACGTTATATCTTTCACTAACGACGGCCACCAAAACCTGAGGTGTGAGACCAGTGAATGACCTGTGACCGCATGGATATAGGTACGAATAGCCTATCAGATGGGCAGCCACTAGGCTTCGGGCTCTCCCCACTGGCACGCTTCACCTGGGCTTCTATAGGCCAAGTCACCACTCCAACCACACGGGTGGAAGGATTGGCTCTGGATCTTTGGCTAGGAGACATCACCAAGTGCAAACAATAATGACATAACCAATCACAGGGGGCGGGAGGAAGAAAAAACCCTGGAACTAAACTAAACATAATACATAAATAAAACAGAAACTTGGCAAACATTGATAGTCTCAACATGTGTGATAGTCTCAACATGTGTGATAGTCTCAACATGTGTGACAGTCTCAACATGTGTGACAGTCTCAACATGTGTAATAGTCTCAATATGTGTGATACAAGATACAAGATATTTTATCGGCCAATTGCAACAGACATTGGAATGCTTACTTCCCATTCCCTCCCGCAGTATAATCTCCGAAACAATACCATAACAATTATATAGAATAGAGCAGCAAGTGACTGTTAAATGATATTTACATGTGTTGAATGTACATGTTTAGTTTTTTTGTTAAAAAGCATTTAAAGCGCCAGTAGTGCAGCAGCATCATGAATACAGTGACTGTAGTAACTCTAATGAGTCCAGAAAGTCCAGCAAAGTATGTAAGTGTAATGTTAATGACAATGTTATGAAAGTGAAAGTGAACGTGGCAGCCTTCCTAGCAGTTCAGTAGGCACACTGCCTGTGGATAAAAATTATCCTTAAACCTGGGTCTGTGTATGGATGCTGCACAACTGGCGACCAGACGGTAGGGGGGGAAGAGATGGTGCCCAGGGTTGATGCAGTCCTTTATGATGGACATGGCCTTCTTCCGACATCTGGTCCTACAGATCTCCTCAATGCATGGAAGTGCACACCCGATGATCTTCTCTGCCGTCCTCACGACCCTCTGGATTCATCTACCTCGGGTCGTGAGAGGGACAGTGGAGACTCAGTGACCTGAGGTCAACGCACTGTAAATCCTTTCACTGTCATTTTGCACTGTAAATTCAATTTCACTTTTCACTTTTCACTTTTTCAGTACTCATCTGAGTTATTTATTAGTATTTTATTACTGCCAATTTGCACTATACGTATTGTTGTATATTGTATATACCCACGTATTACTGTAATAATACTGTAAATTGTGCAATTAATCTGTCAGATTTAATTTAGTTATATTTTGTTTATACTAGTTTAGTTTAGTTTGTTGTTATTAGTTTTAGGTATTGTATATTTTTGTGTGCATTTATTCCCCCTGTTTCAACTGTTGCACCTTAATTTCCCTCAGGATAAATAAAGTCTCTTGAATTGAATCTTGAATGGCTTTCTTGTCCTGTGCAGTGGTGTTGCCGTACCACACAGTGACGCCACTCATCAGGACGCTCTCTACGGTGCCACGGTAGAAGTTCACTAGCCACCTCTGGCCTATTCCGCTTTTTCTGAGGCACCACAGAGCATAGAGGCACTGGTGTGCCTTCTTCAGTATGACCTCCGTGTTGCGGGTCCACGCCAGGTCATCGGAAATCTGTAGCCCAAGGAAACGGAAGCAGCTGACGACTTCCACCGGTGTCCCGTCCAGGCTGATGGTGGAGTGGGGGCCCCGGTGGCTCCTGAAGTCCACCATGAGCTCCTTGGTCTTGCTGACATTCAGTGCAAGGCTGTTGTCCTCACACCATCGCGTCAGCTGGACTACCTCATCTCTGGACTACCTCAACGTTTCGTTGCCCTCGCTTATCAGGCCGTTGACTGTGGTGTCGTCTGCAAACTTGATAATCCGATTATTGCTGTGCGTGGCAGTACAGTCATGTGTACAGCGTGTGTACAGCGAGTACAGCCGGGGACTGAGGAAGCAGCCTTGGGGTGCTCCGGTGTTGAGGACCAGAGTGGATGAGATGTTGTTCCCAATCTTCACCACTTGAGGCCTGCCCGTCAGGAAGTCCATAATCCAGTTACAGATGGGGGCGCCCAGACCTAGGTCCCTCAGTTTCAGGACCAGCTTGGAGGGAACGATGGTGTTGAACGCTGAGCTGTAGTCAATGAACAGCAGTCTGACATAGGTGTCCCTCCTGTCTAGGTGCTGCAGGGCTGTGTGAAAATGGCATCTGCAAACTGGAGTGGGTCTAGGGACTCAGGGATGGAAAAGTTTATATGTGACATTACAAGTTTGTCCAGGCACTTCATGGCTTTGGGTGTTAAAGCCACTGGACGATAATCATTGAGGCATGTTACCTTGGTCTTTTTGGGTACGCACGCTTTGAAGCACGCTGGGACGACAGACTGTTGCAGTGATGCATTGTAGATGTCGGTGAACACAGGAGCCAGCTGGTCGGCGCAGGTCTTGAAGACGCGGGATGGAACTCCGTCTGGGCCGGCTGCCTTCCCTGCCTTCACCCTCCTGAAGATTCTGCGGACCTCGGACTCGGACAGTTGTACAATGTAGTCCTCTGGGTGGATGTTCAAGTTGTTGATAGTCTCAACATGTGTGATAGTCTCAACATGTGTGATAGTCTCAACATCTGTGATAGTCTCAACATCTGTGATAGTCTCAACATCTGTGATAATCTCAACAGATTCTAATCTAATCTTTACTATCTTTGTTTTGTTTTTCTTTTGACGGTCCGTTGTTAGACGAATCGTGTTGTCCGTTCATGTAGTTAGTTTGTTTTTTATTTTTCTGTACGTCGATCTTGGTTTGAGTTTGGTGATTGTTTCTGCAATCACCGGGCCGGCGGGCGGAATGCCCGCAGGTGTGAGTCCGGAGGAGAGCGGGGGGGAGAAGCTGTCCCGGCGGCACGCCGTGAAGCTCTCCCCCGCCGCTCAGGTGTCGGTAGAGGAGTGCAGTTTGGCGGTGGCGGAGAAAGTTGGCTACAAGTATGTAAAATTCCCGGCAAGGATGAACAGAGCTGTGGTGGTCTTTCTTGATAGTATAGACAAAGTGAACAGTGTCGTGGAAAGCGGAGTCGCAATCCGCGATGTGTTCACACAGGTCATGCCACTGTTTAACTCGGCGAGGAGAGTTATGATCTCTAACGCTCCCCCGTTCCTCAGTAACGAGGCGCTGGGTAGAGAACTGGGCCGCTATGGGCTTCTAGTGTCTCCGATCCGGATGGTGTCTCTAGGGTGCAAGTCCCCACATTTAAAGCACGTCCTGTCGTTCAGGAGAAATACGTTTATGATTCTAAAGAATAACGAAGCCGATTTGGACCTAGTAATGAAATTCAAGGTTGAAAACTTTGATTATACGGTCTTTGCAACAACAGAGAATCAGAAATGTTTTAAATGCGGACTCGAGGGTCATTTCGCGCGGTTGTGTCTGCAGTTGAAAGAAGGCGCCGGGGTGGCCGGGGCGGTGGCCCCGTTGTCTGCCGCGGTGCCCGTCGCGGGGCCCCTGGTGGATATCGCGGTGGCCCCGGCGGCCGTCGCGGTGCTCCCAGTGGGGGCATCGGGGCGACCCCTCTGGGCGACTGTCACGGTTTTCGGGGGGGCAGTAGGGGTGCCCCCGGCTGTTGCGGGCGCTGGGGCCCCGCCGGCGGGGGCTCTAGATGCGGTTGAATGGCCATTGGTGGTACCAGCGTTAGGGAGAAACGAGGTGGCACAGGAGATGTTGGAGGAACGGGAGGTGAGGATGGTGATCGGAGATGAATCCTCCAAACCGTCGGGTAAAAGGAAAAATCTAACTGAGGAGAAAAACAAGTCTAAAGCCAAGAAAGTAGTAAGCTCGTCATCCGATGAGTCTGAGGATGAAAGTATGAGTGATTATGAAACCAAAGATGACACTGAGTATTCTTTTGAGTGCATTAAAAGTGTTTTAGACAAATCAAAAGGACGCAAAGTTAAAATAGGAAAGCATTTTTCTAATTTAACCGCTTTCATCGGATCAGTAAAACGTATAGGCCTAAAAAACAATCCCAGTGAAGCATCTGAAAATTGCTTCACAAGAAAGGAAACCTACAGGCTGAGGAAGCTGTTACAAAAGGCAAAGTTGGAGTTGGTCTCCAACGATAACGCCTTCTGAACAGTCTTGTTTTTTTTCGTTGTGTGGTTTTCTTGGTGCTGGACTGCCCTTTTAAAAATAACAAATGTGTGATTTTAGAATCGGCACTTTAAATGAAGTGAAGATGGTTTTTATCAATATTTATGCCCCAACCAGAGGAACGGAAAGACTACTGTTTTTAGACACTCGTAGTGAAACTATAAGCCATTGTGATAGCGATGAGTAT
>CM051000.1:18495948-18507289 GCA_027704905.1 Muraenolepis orangiensis | reverse complement strand
GAGGTCACTTCAAATGATCAATCAGACAAAGTTGTGTCCATAACCTGACTAGGACCACCTTCCTGGGGACTTGTCAGGTACATAGTTATAAGTGGGGTCCAGATACACACTTTCTGGGTTTTCTTTCTTCCAGAGTACCACTTAACACAAATATTCAGGTTGAACTAACTTTTTGGAACCACTGCATTAAAATGACAAAGGATCATGAATGGATCAGACCAAGAGGCTTCTGATTATCTACACACCGAGTGCTGTGTTGACAGCACAATCAAACAAGTGTGAGATGAGAGACCTGTCGTTGGATGAATCACACAGTTCAAAACTTTTATTTCAAGATTCAAGAAAAAACTATTTGAATCTATTATATGAACAAAAGATTAATTTCAAACTCACTTTGAGAAAATATGTATGTGTATGTAACTTAACTAAGAGAGTTAAGTTACATAATTGGCCTCACCCGGCCTAGTTCCAGACTGGGTGGGTGGGGCTACACACCTGTGGTGCATTGCCTAATGAGTGCACCACAGGTTAAGGCAGCCATCAGCACACACACTCAGGGAGTGCTAGCATGCTAGCTAGTTACCACCTGCTCCGAGATTTTATTTCATCATTATCTTGCAATAAACCAGACATTACCACCACTACCTGCCTATGTCCTTGGGGAACCCCAAATAAGCCACATGATGTGGCATTGTTGGAGAAGATCTGCTACATGTGGCCTCCGTGTAGCAGTCACCTGCCACAATGCCAAATTATGTAGCTTCTTTGGGGCTCCTCCAAGGGCACAGGCAGGTAGTGGGGTTGAAAAATATGGTTTATTGCAAGATTGTGATTAAATGACCAAATTAAATGATGGTAACTAGCAAGCATGCTAGTGCTAGTGAGTGTGTGCTGATAGCTGACTTAACCAGTGGTGCACTCATTAGGCAATGCATCACAGGTTTGTAGCCCCACCCACCACAGACTCGAACTGGGCCAGATGAGGCCAATCAAGCCAGCTGCCAAACACACAAAAAAACATGCCCTACAGAACCAGGGTTGATCTGGGAACATTGTTATCTATGAAGGATAAGATTTAACATGTAATACAACAAGCATTAACAGATGTCAGACATTCAAGTATCAATTTAAACCTTTTTCTTGAGAGCTGTGATTTGATTCTTAATGTAGGAGCCAACCAATGGCCAACCAATTTCGGTCTTTGAGAGATACTTTTTCTAGTTTAAGGCACTTATCACAATCGCTTTTCCCCGGAACACGACATGAAGTGATGAAAGACATCATGTGCTTCTCGACAGCAAGGATCTCGCATTTCTCCCATTTTTTTCTCCTGGAAGGTTGGCGACCTGTAGAACAATGAACACAAATACATACACAATACTCTGTGGAAGTGCTGTTGAAAGGTTATTTGAACAAAGGAACACACATTTTAACGCAGATTATTTTTGTCATTTGTTTGAAATTACCCCTCAGATTAGAAGATTAAAAGACTGGAAACCATGCAAGGGATTAGAAATGTAATACTATAATTAATTGTAATTTAATTAAAAGAGGTATAACATTAAACACAAAAAGTAAAGATGGTCAAAGTGGGGCATAGTGTGCATTTATCGCAATGCAGTGTCTCTGAGAATTTCTCTTTTGAAAACAAACATTACATCAACCTTACAGTAACAAAGTTGGATATAAAAACTTCACCTTTGACCCTTTTTGGTGATTGGCGGTGACTGGGTTGTGGAGGCATGATTGTGCCCTGTGCTGCATCCCTCTGCCTCACATCTGCCGTTGTCGCCTTGTTCTCTTCCCTCTGACTGGATGTGACCAGACTCTCTGAAAACCAGAAGAAAACAAATCAATTATGAAGTATTAGTCATACCACAGTAGAGAGGTCCCGCGCCAAACATAAGGATCGGAACCAGGGTCGATCTGGGAATATTTGAATGGTATATATTAATGGCATTACTAAAAATAAATCTGATCCAAATCCAATCCCTTCTCTGCATTCTACTGTGTTTTGTCCACCTCAGCGGACAGTGTTGCCGTGCAGCTCTCCTTTACAGGGCTATGCAGTGAGAGCATTCAGCTGCATACGAGTCAAAATGAAGAGTCTGAAAAATCATTTGGGCGCACCAGTTAGTGACCGAGTTTGGACACTGAGGTTGCACAAATTCGGAGAGCTCGGACAATTGTCATTAGCAGAACAGTGTACAGCAGCTTATCATGTCTAGCCATATCATCATTTGAGTTGGACCTGGACCTCCAGTATTTGAATAGTAGCTCATGAAAAATAACATCTGTTAGATACATGGGCATCCTTTTGGTCATATTTCAAATTATATGAAAATATTTACCTTGCGATTCTGACTCGCACACCACCTCAGTGTTGCTGTCCAGGTGCACATTCTCTACATGTTAGTGGGGGGTTGGAACAGGGGGTGGAAGGGAGGAGAATGACTGTTAGTGGAAGTAGAAGGCAATCCATTTGATTCTGACATGCCCAAGAAAAACACATAATACTAATACAATAAAGTATTGCTTAATCACTTTAGATAAGCACACTTTTTTATGCAGAAAAGATGGATAAATAATTAGTACCGTCAGGATCAATGTTGATCTCATCCAGGTTCTTGCCCTTGAATTCTGTCAAGCGCCCCTGTTCCAGAGCCATGAGAACCTTGCTGATTTTAGCAAGTTGTAGGGTGCCCTCAGGAAGCCTGTAGAACTGCCGGTGAACTCTTATGTCATGGCCAAGAAAATCTGCCAACTGATCCAGCTCTGTATTACTGAGGTTGAGAACTTGAGACAGAGTTCCTGTTTGTTTGCGCAGTTTTGTGGAGGTGAGACTTTCTGGACTTTTTTGCACCACAGATCCGGGCAAAGTGTAGAAGGCAATCAGATCCACGGTAGCAGGTAAAAACAGATGGTCTTGCAAATAAGTATCCGTTATCCTGAGGAACCCCACATTCCTGCCGTTTGCTGACAAGCAGATCCAATGCTTGCTGCATTGCTGGGGTCAAAAGCACAGGAACCTTTCTTCCCCTTTTTCCCCTTATCTCTATCCTCCTGAAATGGTTACAGAGTTTATTTTCCAAGTCTGTGAGGGCTACATTCACATCTTCCCGAGGGTCTGATTGATTTTGAGACAAATATGCACAGAGCTTCATTTTTGACACCTCCCCTGCTCTTCGTCGATTGAACAAGATTACTTCAGATTCAGATTCAGATTCAGAAAACTTTATTAATCCCGAGGGAAATTAAGGTGCAACAGTTGACACAGGGGGAATAAATGCACACACAAAAATACTAATACCTAAGCTAAAAACAAAACAACAACTAACTAAAATAAAACTATTATAAACAAAATAGTTAAAATAATTCTAAATGAAGTCTAAATGTATTGATAAATGAAGATAATTTACAGTATTATAACAGTAATACGTAGGTATATACAATACACAACAATACGTATTGTGCAAATTGGCAGTAATAATATATTAATAAATAACTCAACTGAAAAGTGACATGTGAAAAGTGAAAAGTGAATTCGGATTTGAATAGAATTTACAGTGCAAAGTACAATGAGATGATTACAGTGCGTTGACCAATTTTGTGACCAAACTTGTGTCAAAGTGACCTTTAACAGCATGGTCCATGTCTGGGGGGATGTCGCTGTGGACAAGTTACTGTGACTACGTTGTTGTTCCACATCTAAATAGCAATGCAGAGTCTGGACATCTTGTGTAAATGGCAGCAACAGAGGGACATTCCACTTAGACTCACTTCGTGTCCTCAGTGATGCAGCTGATATCAGTTCATTCCACCTCGTTTCATAAACTCTGCGAAATGTGCGAGCTTCTTTTGCTGCACTGTAATCGTTTTGTACATTGGCACGGCTTTCAACAAGCATCGATATCTTTGTTAAGCTATGACCAATTTTGAGAGCGAGACTTGGGCACTTGTATGTATCGTTTCCCCGTCATGGCCTGCCACTAGTTTCACAGCTCGCACAACATGCATGAAATTTGCAGGTGTGATGTGGTCATGTATTGACTTTAGAGGAGTAACTTTCTTCGAGCATAACAAAAGCCTTCCCAGCTCTCTAATTTTTTGCCTAATGTATTCATGTTTGCAAGCATCGTATCTAAGCCGGTTATACAGATGCTCACCAAACTCCATAATACAAGCATCAGATTTGACAGTGGAAAAAACATCATCTTGAATCATATGGCTCAAGAGCTTCCAAAATCCTTCTTTGACACCCGGTGGTGGAGGTATAGCAAATGCACAGAGCGCCTGGACACGGGTTTTTCCAGGGGTTTTTTGAACAGCTGGCTTGAATTTGCAACACTGCATGTGCCGCCAAAGGACTTTCTTGGAGAAAAAACCTTGACAATACACACAATGCAAAAAATCCTGTGGTTGAGAATCCCATTTTGGTTGTTTGCGCGGAACAAGACTTCCCACACCAGAATTTAATGCTTCAACATTGTGCGCAAAGTTGCCCCTATTTCTCAAATGTTCAAGATGCAGTCGTCTTTCTTTGGATCCTTTAGAAAAGGACAAAGCCTGTGCAACCTCTGGCTTAGCGTGATGAGCACGCTCCAAATGTCTTGCTAATTTTCCGACTCCTAACTTGCAGTATAAACAATATTGCTTTTTGTTATAGATTCTTGAACCGTTCGGATTTTTAGAGACGGCAGATATGGAAAGTGAACCAGACACTGCATCTTCAGTTTGGAGGGAAGAGACGCTGTCGGAAAGATCTTGCTCCAGATCCGGTGTAGAATTTTTGAACAGGGCTCCAGTGTCTCTCCCTCCACTAGGTTTTGAAGAGTGACCAGTACTAGTTGGTGTTGTAATACAGGATGCATTGCTTGAACATTGCCTTTTACATTTCGTACCCGTGCGTCCTCCGTTAAGCACATGCTTTGTAAAACCAGGGTCTACTTCTGTCGGTGAGAGACATCCATCTTGAATGCCATCCGTGGTCCTTACATTTAGGCACCCAAGCATGCTTGGTATCTCCTTGATTTAAAAAACTTCGCTCATGTCTGAATCGCTCATTGCTGTACCATCAGAAGAATCTTCACTTGTCTCAGGAATATATTCCTCTCCACTGCCTGAGCTGGGGAAAATCGGCGGGTGATGGTGGCCGAAGTGTCCGACGAAGAGGCACTTTTCTCGGACCCGATTTGAGCAAAGTGTCGGTACACCTCCGGAGCCCTGGAGGTCCAGCAATTCGGCGGTTGATGATGACAACTAGTCTGACGAATAGGCCTGGTCTCGGACCCGACTCGCCAAATGGTCGGTACCCCTCCGGAGCCCTGGAGGTCCCGTAAATCGGCAGGTGATGGTCGCCGAAGTGTCGTACGAAGAGGCACTTTTCTCGGACCCGATTTGAGCAAAGTGTCGGTACACCTCCGGAGCCCTGGAGGTCCAGCAATTCGGCGGTTGATGGTGACAAGTAGTCCGACGAATAGGCCTGGTCTCGGACCCGACTCGCCAAAGGGTCGGTACCCCTCCGGAGCCCTGGAGGTCCCGTAAATCGGCGGGTGATGGTCGCCGAAGTGTCCGACGAAGAGGCACTTTTCTCGGACCCGATTTGAGCAAAGTGACGGTACACCTCCGGAGCCCTGGAGGTCCAGCAATACGCCGGTTGATGGTGACAACTAGTCCGACGAAGAGGCACTTTTCTCGGACCCGATTCAGCCAAGTGTCGGTACCCCTCCGGAGCCCTGGAGGTCCCGTAAATCGGCGGGTGATGGTCGCGACTAGTCCGACGAGGAGGCCTGATCTCGGACCCGATTCAGCCAAGGGTCGGTACCCCTCCGGAGCCCTGGAGGTCCCGTAAATCGGCGGGTGATGGTCGCGACTAGTCCGACGAGGAGGCCTGATCTCGGACCCGATTCAGCCAAGGGTCGGTGGTCATGGACGCTCTGGTTTTTTTCTGTTTCCTTTTTGGACCACCATGGGTCGGTTTTTGACCACCATGGGTCGGTTCTTAAACGAGACCACCATGGGTTCGGTCAAGACTAAATTAGGCACTCTCCCAAGCCTATTTTATTCTTTCCCCCATGCCCGTTTTTGACCCCTGTCTTCGAGGAAACGTCCTCCAGCCTAATGTATAAGAGATGCCATGGAGCATGGAGGTGGGGCAAATCAGCGGTACATCGCTCTAGCTCGTCCGACGGGGGTGACCCATGTCTGACTCGATTCAGCCAAGGGTCGGTACACCTCCGGAGCCCTGGAGGTCCAGCAATTCGGCGGTTGATGTTGATGTGTGACTGTTGTGTTTAATCAGACTATGGACTACGACTTTTAGGTTGACCGTTTATTGTACACACTGCCATGGCGTCAACAACATCAACAACTCCCGGTCACACCGGATGTAATGCATACATAGCATTTCCCCCCCCCCCCACAAGGAACCCCATTAACTTTAAACTTTAACTCTAGATGAACTGGGTAGACTGCCAGTCACCAGCATAGCCATGTGGATTATTCTGCCACGCAACAGACTATGCTCTGAACATTTTCCCTGAGTCTGACCCGGACACGGGCCGGATGAGCTTCAGGACGAACCACAGGCTCAGCCTGCTCAGGTGGGAACCCGGCTGGACCCTGGGCCCGGGGAGGACGGGGACTTTGCTTTCCCTGATGAGCAGTTGCAGGGCACAATGGGGGCGGTGCCACCTTCCGAAGCCGGCTTGCGTGCCACCGTGATCCGTCGGCCAGACGAAAGGTGGCTGGCCCCAGTTGAGCGGTGACCTTCATTGGCACCGTCCAGAAGGATAGCAGCTTGTGGTCCCGGTTAGGACGGTGAATCCTGACCCAGTCCCCCACTGTGAAGGGAGGCGCTCTCACCCTCCGTCTCTTGTCGAAACGCTGCTTCATGCGACGCTGAGCCTCTACGACCCTGGCACGCTGGCAGGGTGCTGCTGCTGGTGTGACGGCCGCCGGGGCCCGTAGCCGATCCAAAGGAAGCTGCAGCTCACGGCCCATCATCAAGAGGGCTGGGGAGCTGCCGGTAGTTGAGTGCGGTGTCGCCCTGTAGTGAAGCAGGGTGCGGAGCAGCGCGGCTGAAAACGGAAGAACATCTGCCAGGTGAGCTCTGACCCCGTTCTTTAGGGTTTGGTTGAACCTTTCAACCCCCCCATTTGCTTGCGGGTGGAAGAAAGCTGTACGGATGTGTTTGATCCCCCTCTCCTCCACAAAAGTGGCCGTTATCTGTAGTGATGGCGTTGGGGGACTGCCCCACAGAGCAAACAGAGAGGCGAGAAAGTCTGTGACCACCCAAGCCGTTACGGACCCCGTGGCGACCACCTCTGGCCATTTCGAATGGAGGTCGTAGGCCACCAGAAGGAAGCGTTGGTGGTGCGGGACCATGGAGCTCCCCACAGATGTCCAGCTGGATGTGCTCCCAAGGCACGCGCGGCCACTGCAAGGGCTGCAGGGGTGGTGGGGGTGGCGGGCCAGTTTTGCCACTGAGCAGGCAGGCCGTGCACTCCTTCACCATTGTCTCTATATCTCGATCTATGCCCGGCCACCACACCAAATCCCTGCAGCGCTGTTTCACCTTTACGATACCCAGGTGGCCCTCGTGCGCCATAGCCAAAACGCGTGCCCTGAGGTCGATGGGGACGAACGTGTGGAGGCCCCGGGCCACGCAAACGCCGTTCCAGCAGGTCAGCTCGTCCTTGACCCGATGAAAAGACGCCAGCTCCTCTGGGACCTTTGCAGGCCATCCCTCCCGGATGTAAGTGCAGAGCCGGGAGAGCATGGGGTCCTCCTCCGACGCGAGCCGAAGGTCCTCCAGGGAAACCACGGTCTGGAGCGGGGCGTGGAGCATGAGTATGAGCTCTGACTCTGTTGTGTCCGGGCCCGCGCCGGGCGCTGGGGCGGGGGTGGCACGGGAGAGTAGGTCAGCCACCACATTCTCCCTGCCGGGAGTAAACAGTGTGGTGAAGTCATACGGCTGGAGTCTCTCTGACCAGCGGTAGATCCTCAGCGGTTTGTGCTCCGACCCCGATGTAGCAAGCAGGGCCGTGAGGGCCTGATGGTCAGTACGCAACGTAAAATGTCGCCCGTACACGTACATGTGCCACCGCTCGCACGCCCAGACGCAGGCCAGCGCCTCCCGCTCCCCCACCGAGTATTTCTGTTCGGCCGAGTTGAGGGACCGAGAGGCGAACGCCACCGGGCGTTCCGTGCCCCCTTGGATCTGGGACAGCACCGCCCCTATTGCCGTATTAGACGCGTCACAGGTCACGAACGTGGGGCTCGCCAGGTCAAAGAATGCCAGCACCGGTGTTGAGGTGAGCTGCGTCTTGAGCTGGCGAATAGCGGGAGTGGCCGGGGTCCACTCCCAGACCGCGTCCTGTTTCAAGAGCTCGCGTATTTGGGAGGTGGTCGAAGAGTACTGGGGAAGGAAACGCAGGTAGTAGGCCGTCATCCCAAGAAACGAAGAGATCTGAGCTGGGCAGGACGGCTCAGGCAGGCGCAGTACCGCCTCTACGTTTGAGTGTAGCGGGCTGAGGCCGTCAGCGGTCAGGCGGAACCCTACAAACTCGATGGCTGGAACGGCGAAGGTGCACTTTTCCCCATTTAGCGTGAGGTTGTGACTGGCGAGGACGTCCAGCACCCTCACCAGGCGTTCGTCATGAACGGCCGGTGTTGCACCATGAACCACTATGTCGTCCAGGAAAACGACCACGCCCGGGATGCCGGCGAAGATGGTGGTCATGATTTTTTGAAAACAGCTGGGGGCCGAGCTGAGGCCGAAGGGCATGCGGGTATAGCGAAACACTCCGACATGCATCACGAAAGCTGTAAGGCTGCGGCTGTCAGGGTGCAGCGGAACCTGCAGGTAGCCTTGGCGAAGGTCTAGTTTTGTGAACAGGGAAGAGCCGTAGAATTGTGCGGCTAGCTCCTCCACTGTGGGCAGCGGATACCTGTCCGGTATCACGGCCTTGTTCACCGGCCTGAGATTGATGCATGGGCACAGGCCCCCTGACTTTTTCTTCACCACCACCAGGTTTGAAATCCACGTGGAAGCATCAATGCGCTCGATGATGCCCGCGTCCAAGAGTTTTTGCAGCTCGGCGGTGACGTCGTCGCGCAGGGCGAGAGGCAGGCGGCGTATGGGCTGAATCACCGGATGTACCTCAGGCTTGAAGAGGGGCTGGTGGTCAAAGGCGGTGAGGCAGCCCAAACCACTGAACAGAGCAGGCCAGCGCTGTTGCCACGGCGAGCCAACAGACAAGATGGCGGCCCCAGAATTGTCCACCAGGGTGAAACCTATATCACAAAACAAATCAAAACCCATGAGGTTGGCCCCCTGGCGAGACACTTGAAAGGTGAATGCAGGGAGAGCCTTAGTCCCGTAACGCACAGCAAAGGTGATCGTGCCCGCCATTCCTATTTTAGAGTGTCCATACCCGTACAGATCCTCGGCGTTGGCGGTGAGTGTTCGGAGCGGAAAGAGCCGCCGGACCGTGGAAACATTCAGGAGCGACTTGGAGGCCCCCGTATCCAGCAGCAGTGGGAGGCAGACCCCATCCAGCTCAACTGTGCAGCACTTTAGCAGTCGGGAGGTGGCGGCCACTGAGTGGATGGTCGTCGGCGTGTGTGGCCCAGGCATACGTGGAGGTGGGCTGTCGGTTGAGGGAACAGAGCGACAGACCCGTGAAAAATGGTTTTGCCTGCCACATCGTTGACACCTCTGTCCCTTGGCAGCGCAGTTTGGAGCTCGACTCTGGTGCGATGATGAGCCACAATTACCACAGGCCCGGCGTGCTGCCGTACCCTGGCGTGCTGCAAAGTTCACGTCCAAGTAGTCCTCAGGGAAAACCTCCCCGGGAGGCTCCATGGGTAGCGCCACTGTTTGAGTTAGTAGCATGGGTCTGGGGGGAAAATAACTGGAGGAGGGAGCTAGCTGTGATGCTAAGGCTGCTGCTGACTCAAGCTGGAAAGCTATATCCACTGCTCTTGCTAAAGTTAGCTCGTCGGTCATCATTAGCAACTTTTCTCTGAGCTTTGGGCTATTAGTGTGCTCAGCCAGCTGATCCCGTATCAGTTCATCTTCCAGCACCCCGAATTTACAGAGGCTGGCTAGTCCCCTCAAATCAGCCACGTAATGGTGGATGGACTCACCCGCCTGTTGCCGACGTTGCCGAAAAACGATCCGCCGGAGCATAACATTTTGTGGAGCAGCAAAGTGTCCAGTGAGCAGTGTAACACAGTCACTATATTTCGGAGCGGGTCCGAGAGTCCGAAAAATCCGCTGTCCCTCGCTGCCTAGCGTGTGTATCAGCAGGGCTTTCTTCCGTTCGTCGTTAGCATCAGCTAGCCCCGCGGCTACTATGAACGTTTCGAAGGACTCAAGCCAGCGAACCCACGGGATCGGCGGTTCGCCCAGCAGTGCGAGGAACGGGGAGAGAGGTCGAGAGGACGAAGAGGCACTTTTCTCGAACCCGATTTTAGCAAAGTGTCGGTACCCCTCCGGAGCCCTGGAGGTTCAGCAATTCGGCGGTTGATGGTGACAACTAGTCCGACGAAGAGGCCTGATCTCGGACCCGATTCAGCCAAGGGTCGGTACCCCTCCGGAGCCCTGGAGGTCCCGTAAATCGGCGGGTGATGGTCGCCGACGTGTCCGACGAAGAGGCACTTTTCTCGGACCCGATTTTAGCAAAGTGTCGGTACCCCTCCGGAGCCCTGGAGGTCCAGCAATTCGGCGGTTGATGGTGACAACTAGTCCGACGAAGAGGCCTGATCTCGGACCCGATTCAGCCAAGTGTCGGTACCCCTCCGGAGCACTGGAGGTCCCGTAAATCGGCGGGTGATGGTGCAGTATGAGTCCGAGACGGTGGACCCTCTCGGACACTATTAGAGCAAATAGTCGGTGGAGAATGATTTGTTTAGATTTTTGTTACAAATTCTTTAACTTTATTCTGTTTTCTTCTGCTCTGGCCGTGTGGATCCAACAGTTGTCTTTTTGTTTTTTATTTATTTGTAATTATTTGTATTGAAATTCCGCATTGAACAAACATTTCCATGAGATGTATTTCACATACTGTGTATACATCATGCATTCATGCTTGACACAGATCTCACAGCAATACTTTTTAGATGAACACATAAGATAAACAAAAAGAAAAACAACAACTATGGAGCAGCTGGCAGTCTTTTCGATGCATATTTTCTGTTAGTTACCTTTCTACTTTTCTTAGTTTAGCGGTGGAGACCTTTGTCCAAAATGTCGATTCATGGTTTGATTGAGTTGTTCAGCTGCAGCCTACAAGTCCGTGTGTTGGTGTCTCTCTACGGCCAACGCTATTGTAAA
>CM051000.1:18480948-18490948 GCA_027704905.1 Muraenolepis orangiensis | reverse complement strand
ATTTGATATATATACAGTACAGGATACAGTATATATATCAAATATATATAATATTTGACATATACAGTATATATATATACAGTATATATATATATATATATATATATACTTATATATACTTATATAATACATTTATATATAATATATATATATATATATATAATATATATATATTATATTAATATGTGATTATATCATCGATGAAATACAATCATAGTCTCCTCGTGAAGATAAGGACCAGTTGTCCCGTCAGCCTATTTTAGTCGTCGCTCAGCGCATGCGCCCCAGCAGCCGTGACCGCTCATTGACCCTGACTGCATGGGCCTCGAGCTCTTCCTCTTCTTCCTCTAACTCTCCTGCGATACATCTTCCTCTTCCTCTCCTGCGATACAGCTCCCTCTTCCTTTTCCTCTTCCTCTCCTGCGATACAGCTCCCTCTTCCTCTTCCTCTTCCTCTTCCTCTCCTGCGATACAGCTCCCACTTCCTCTTCCTCTTCCTCTCCTGCGATACAGCTCCCTCTTCCTCTTCCTCTCCTGCGATACAGCTTCCTCTTCCTCTCCTGCGATACAGCTCCCTCTTCCTCTTCCTCTCCTGCGATACAGCTTCCTCTTCCTCTTCCTCTCCTGCGATACAGCTCCCTCTTCCTCTTCCTCTCCTGCGATACAGCTCCCTCTTCCTCTTCCTCTCCTGCGATACAGCTTCCTCTTCCTCTTCCTCTCCTGCGATACAGCTTCCTCTTCCTCTTCCTCTCCTGCGATACAGCTTCCTCTTCCTCTTCCTCTTCCTCTCCTGCGATACAGCTTCCTCTTCCTCTTCCTCTCCTGCGATACAGAGAACATAGTCATGTCAATCTGTTGCACACGGCGCGTTTGTAGTCCCCTAATTTGCGTTAATAAACCCCACCCAAAATAAAATAAGCGGAGAAACTCCATGCTCGTCGCCAAAGTTCGATGCGAATAATAACTCAGACACGGAGTTAGGACGACTGTCTTTACGGAAGGCTTAGTCAGAACACATTAACGGCCAGACTGTCGCAACACACGTACAGGTACCGTCGTAAAACCATAACATGTGCTCCGTTAGTTGTGACAGCAGACAGCAGTTATATATATATAGACATTATTAGAGATGGAGCATATACTTGG
Organism: Muraenolepis orangiensis; assembly: GCA_027704905.1. NCBI lineage: Eukaryota > Metazoa > Chordata > Actinopteri > Gadiformes > Muraenolepididae > Muraenolepis > Muraenolepis orangiensis. The sequence continues at coordinate 18,489,802 of CM051000.1, read as the reverse complement.
GCCATAACAAAACCTGAAACCATGAAAATAGAGATATTCTAGCCGATAACAGACGATGATGATGAGGATGATGATGATGATGATGATGATGATGATGATGATGATGATGATGATGATGATGATGATGATGGAAGATCTCATATCTTCTCTTAAACAGTGATTCAGTCATCTTAATCAGAATACCTTTATTGTCATTGTAAACGTACAACACACTTAAAAAACTTATTTGAAATAAGCCAAATATGAGTCATATATATAGATATCTATATATAGATATCTATATATATATACATATTGCAATGGCCCTGTGTACAGGAGTGCAAATTACAAAGAAAAAGAAAATATATATATGTGTATAATATATATATACAAAGGTGCGGTGGGATGTAAACATGTGAGTGTTATTGTGATATTGATGCAATACAGCATTAAAGTGACAGAGAACAGTCAGAGTTAGTGTTTGATAGCCCCTCCTCTTCATCTCTCAAACAGTGATTCAGTCCCCATCCTCTCTTCTTAAACAGTGATTAGACCGCCATGGCTGTCTTAAAAGGACGGCGCGTAGCGGCGTTGTTGTGTTCCCACGGCGGCGGGTATAACCCGTGTTTAGCACCAGAGATGGAGGGGGGGGGGTGGTCGTCACGAAACCTCGACGCGTCTCGTCTTGTTGCTTATTTTGTGTGTTCCTCTCCTCTCCTCCTTTTCCTCCTCCTCCTCCTCCTCCTCCTCCTCCTCCTCCTCCTCCTCCTCCTCCTCCTCCTCCTCTTCCCTTTAGACGCGTGTGGTCTGTCGGACGCGGCGCACGTCGACGGGCTGCAGGAGAAGTCCCAGTGCGCGCTGGAGGAGTACGTGCGCGGCCAGTACCCGCACCAGCCCGCCCGCTTCGGCAAGCTGCTGCTGCGGCTGCCGTCGCTCCGCACCGTCAGCTCGGCGGTCATAGAGCAGCTCTTCTTCGTGCGCCTGGTGGGCAAGACCCCCATAGAGACCCTGATCCGGGACATGCTGCTGTCCGGAAGCAGCTTCAGCTGGCCTTACATGTCCCTGCAGTAGACGGACAGGACCCCCAACTCCCCCCCCCAACCCCCCCCCCACACCCACACCCACGTGTCCTGTCCCAGTCTGGTGATGATATTTATTTGAATGTGTATTTATAGTGTGTCGGTTATGTTTTTATTCCCCACACTGTCTCGTGCGGCTGCAGGGGTATAGCCTCGTGTTGTTATGTTTGTTTTTGTTCAGTTTCTTCTTCTTTTTTTCGTTTTTCTACTGCATTGTTTTTCCAACATGGCACTTTGAATTATTAATAAAAATGAATGAAGCACCGACCGGCCCCCGCGCCTTCACCTCGAACGACCTCTTTGGCGGGGTTATGTTCTACTCCTCCCGCCATGATTGTGATTGTGATTCATGATTCTTATTTTAATTAATTCTGATTGTGATTCCGATTCATCGTCTGCATGCACGAGCCGTCACACCGCAGTACGATATGGTGGCAACTTCCGTGTGGTAATTATTCATGCTTATTTTGCATCCTATTCTATTAACAAGAGCGTTTTAATTTTTGGAATATTCATAACTCTCCATTTCGCTGAAGTTCTGTTTGTGGTCTATCACCCCCCCCACCCCCTCCCCCAAGAGAAATGAAGCAATAAGCATCACGTGACGTGAGCTCCACTTCACCTCCGAGGTCAAGGCAAGAATTCGGGCCCAAGCCGCTACTGTGCATGCGCGAGAACTGCCACTGCACTGCACTGCACTGTATTGTGTGTGTGTGTGTGTGTGTGTGTGTGTGTGTGTGTGTGTGTGTGTGTGTGTGTGTGTGTGTGTGTGTGTGTGTGTGTGTGTGTGTGTGTGTGTGTGTGTGTGTGTGTGTGTGTGTGTGTTTGACCACACCTCTTAGCGTACTGTGAAAACATACTGGTTTATCTTCCATGTGAAAAGATAACTCATGATTTATAAATAAAGCGTGTTTCTTGTGTTTATGCTTATATTAAATGCCGTTTGTGGTATAGAGATGTCAGTGTATTAATTAGGGGACGTGCATGCGCGGCCGCGCGCGTGTGTGTGTGTGTGTGTGTGTGTGTTCCTCGTAACGCAAAATGGATTACATTGAAGCTACAAAGAAAGTGAAAGAACTTTAAAGGGTTAATAATCCGTAGAAATGAGGCATGGGGCGTGTGTAGAAAAGAGAGAGAGAGAGAGAGAGAGAGAGAGAGAGAGAGGGGGGAGAGAGAGAGAGAGAGAGAGAGAGAGAGAGAGAGAGAGAGAGAGAGAGAGAGAGAGAGAGAGAGAGAGAGAGAGAGAGAGAGAGAGAGAGAGAGAAATGGGGGGGGGAGAGGGAGAGAGAGAGAAAAGGAGGTAGAGAGGGAGAGGGTAGGAGGAAGAGCGAAAGGGGTAGAGATAAAGAAAGAGAGGTGGCTGAGGAGAGGGCTCTCTCTCTCTCTCTCTCTCTCTCTCTCTCTCTCTCTCTCTCTCTCTCTCTCTCTCTCTCTCTCTCTCTCTCTCTCTCTCTCTCTCTCTCTCCTAGTTCTCTGCTTTGTCTTTACTCGCTGTCCCCCCCTCTCTCTTTCTCTTTCTCTTTCTCTTCACCCCACCCCCACCTCCACCTTCTCTCTCTCTCTCTATCGCTCTCTCATCTCTCTCTCTGCTCTCTCTCTCTCTCTCTCTCTCTCTCTCTCTCTCTCGCTCTCTCGCGCTGCTCGACTTTGGGGTGCGCTTCGGGGGGGGGGGGGCGTTTCCAGTGTCTGAGTTGCTCTTGCAGACGCGGTAACAAAACGAATCACTGTCGAGTGATTCTCAAGTCCTGATTGGATGGAGGAACGTTATTTGAAAGATATGAGGAAACTTTTATCATCGAGCCATAATTAGGATTGTTGGTGGCACGAGACCTATTAGTCTACTGGTCCAAAACGTTTTAATAAACAATAATAATAATAATAATAATAATAATAATAATAATAATAATAATAATATACAATCAATAAAATACAATTTAAATAATAATACAAATAATAATTTTAAACGAATGAATTAAATATATTATTATTATTATTATTATTATTATTATTATTATTATTAATAATAATAATAATAATAATAATAATACACATTATTGTATAACAGCGTTGACAAAGTGCTTTAACACACAACCATTAGGCAGGACTTTAAACATCAAACTGTCAGTGTGTGTGCGTGTGCGTGTGCGTGTACGTGTGTAAAACGTCGCGGTCTCTCCGCGGGTAGCCGCTGCCGCCACCGCCGCCGCCGCCGCCGTCAGTTGGTCGACCGCGCGTGAGAACAGTTGGTCGGATGATTATCCGCTCGGACATCAGACCTAATGAGGTCTCCCCCGGTGTCGGTGTCACTACCGTTTATCCTCTCGCGATGTCAGCAGCGCCACCACTAATAAAACACGCCCGGCGTGCGTGCGCGTGTGCGTCCTGCGTGCGCGTGCCCGCAGGACGCACACGACTGCCGCCAGACTGGCGCGGGCCAAACAAAACGGTTCTGCAAAAGTCAATGAATGAATAGGGTCGCGGGGGGGGGGGGGGCTATTGTTATCGGGGGTATTCAAAGAATAACATAATATTTGTTTTAAAATCACCTCTACACTTTATCTTAATCAAACCCTTCATTTGTTTGCGTCTATCTTGTATTTATTTGTATTTTTATGTCAGACAAGACAATATACATACAACTATTTAACATATTTGACCCGGAGACTATTCTGTTTAATTGAATCTTAAACTTATACCTCTGGACTTGTAATTTATAAGAGCCCAACCAAAAAGAGAATATCAAGGGATATTGTTTAACAAACACGATGTTAAAATGGGTCATATAGCACAGTGTAACAATCAAGCTTCAACATTGTATTGTATTGTAAGGACTATCATTTTTTTTCCAGGCCGATAAGTTGCTAAACAATGTAGGCCTGATACTAATAAATCGATTTTCAATCAAATTTGGCCTTAATAATCACAGTGTGATATATCTGTAGGCCTACATTTGAAACAAGGCATGCATAAGGCATGTAGCCACTGTACGGGACAGTTCACATGTAATAAGAGAGCAGAACATTTAATTCAGATATGTTTAAAACACGTTTAAATGTGTACACACGTTGTTTTTGCATTTCATGCGTAATCAACTTTGATGCTTTCCTAAATAACTGTGTTTTAGCAATGCTATTATTGGGACCCAATTGTGCTAACGAGGATAGGCCTGTATACGTAACGTTTTCATTTATTTATTCATTGTTTCATTTATCTATTATTATTGTCTTTTATTGTTGCTCATGACTGATTGTTCATAATTGTAACTGTTGTAACGTTAAATAAATAAATCGATACAAGATACATGATACAAGACATGTATTGGCCATTTGTAACAAGTATAATGCTCCCCATTCCCTCCATACAGCTCCTTTAAAACAACACCATACACATAATATATACAATAAACATGTATGTATGTATATGTCTATATAAATACAGTATATATATGTATATATATATATATATACATATATATATACATATATATATGTGTGACTATGCCATATATATAATATGTCATTTGTATTTTAATTGTTATTATAATTATAATTGGATCAACGTGATATATAGCAAAGAACCGTCTGCTTTGTAATTAGATAACCTTTGTAATTAGAACACTTGACCAATGGTCGTATTATTTAACTTGATATACTTTATATAGCCTATAGCAAACCTAACATAAAGTGCTGGACAACATGTAGCTTAACTAGCCAAACGCATTTACTCATGTTTAGCTGTACTGTACAATGACTGAATACATCACAATCTAATCTAATCTCATTTATAATGTCTAGGCCTGTATTCTATTATATTATATATAATATATACGATATAATATATATATATATGTTTATTCAAGATATATATATTATATATATTGAATAAACATATATATATATATATATATATATATATATATACGTATATATATGTTTATTCAATATATATTATATATATATCTTGAATAAACATATATATACGTATATATATAGATATATATATCTATATATATAGATATATATACGTATATATAATGCCACCATTGTTATAGCAAGCACGTCTTTGATTTAAGCACATTTGGTGTGCTTTCAATGCACAGTAAAAACAGTTGGATTCTATTTCAAAGGCAACACTAAATAAAACGTATCGAATGAAATAGGAGTTGAATCCGCATGGCGGAACACAACAAAGATATATAAGGAATGATTACACTCCTATATAGTCGTAGTTTCATGTGTTTCATTGATTATGAATTTAAATAAAGATGCAACATTGAGCTGAGATCTGATACACACAGGTTCGTTTGAACCTATAACGGGGTGTTCCCATGACGGCTAAACAACAATAAACACACAAACACACGTCCAAATGACACATGACCGATCATTTGTGTCGACGTTTCCTTTCCTTCAGATATGTGAAGTTTTAAAGAGTCTGGACCAGAACAAACAGCCAACTAATCCGACATAAAGACCACTTCACCTCCGAGTAGAGAGAGTATAGCCAACAATCAACTGGATGTTTCCACTCAGTCTTAAAGTCGATACACCCTTTTTAAGGAAGTTCAACATCGTCGTGGAAAACCTCAATTTAGCCCAAGTGATTTTCCAGATTAGGCCTCAAACTATATTTAACTTTCAGCCGATATGAATTATTATAAAAAAAAGTGTAAGTATAGAACAATAGTAGCAGAAAGAATATGATTTTAGGACGCAGGCCCATCCCGTAAGAGCGGTAGTTTATAAAGGCATGTGCAAACAGAAATCACTAAAGATCAATGAACTCGACACATGCATAATAATAATAATATTAATAATAACAATAATATTAATAATAATAATTCAATAAAAAATAATACCAATAATCATAATAATCATAATAATCATAATCATTTAAATGTAAGCACAATAATCGATCTATTTGTCCGTCTGTCTATCTGTCTGTCTGTCTGTCTGTCTGTCAATCTGTCTATCTGTCTGTCTGTCAATCTGTCGGTCTGCCTGTCGGTCTGGGTGTCTACTTTGGTGACATCTGACCTCCCGTGTTTAACCGTGTCCTCGTGTCCTCGCGCTCCACGCGGTGTAACGGAGTGTCGGGTGACTGTCGCTGCGGATCAAGTTCAGTCGGTCAGATGTCGCAGGTGTCGTAATAACAAATAACAGACCTAAAATATAAAATATAAAATACCTTGAAAGTTTAACAAGGGGGACACTTCCTAGACCCGTGTGTGTGTGTGTGTGTGTGTGTGTGTGTGTGTGTGTGTGTGTGTGTGTGTGTGTGTGTGTGTGTGTGTGTGTGTGTGTGTGTGTGTGTGTGTGTGTGTGTGTGTGTGTGTGTGTGTGTGTGTGGCGAATCCAGCTTCAGACTACCAACACAACTAGACCAAAAAGTTTAGACAATGAATTGTAAACACGTCGCAAAAACCTGAAAAATGATAACAAAAATCACACGAGTCTCAGATAATGTATTCTGAAGGTCTAATGTGAACCATATAACCTTATACATGACAATGTATTACCTAAATAATATATTTATCACAGCCCGTGATGAATAAATTGGTACCATAACTGCATGGGCCGGTAACATATTCATTTTAGATTTAGTATATAGGCCTATAATATCGTTTAGTATATTAGTAGTGTTATCCTCACAGGCCTACCCATATTTACCTACAAAATGTGACATCAACTTCATAAAGTTAAACTTACCAATTAGATACAATGTATAACATTGTCATAACATGTGGGCTATAGGAAGCCTGCATCATTAAAAACGATTCCGTACCACTCTCTCCGTTAACAACCAATCAGTGATCCGAACATGCAGTGGGCGGTACCGCTCTTCATTAACGACCAATCAGTGATCCGAACATGCAGTGGGCGGTACCGCTCTTCATTAACGACCAATCAGTGATCCGAACATGCAGTGGGCGGTACACCTGATTGATTGTTAACGACGAAACCCCCACATCATTCTAGATCAAGTAAAAAATGTTTATATATATGTCACCATTTTTATATTTGATATATATTAGATTAGATTAGATTCAAATTTATGCAAATGTTGCAGTAAAGTGCATGGTAATATATTATATATATATATCTATATATATATATAGATATATATATATAGATACATATTATAATAGATGTGTCCCAATATATTTGTAAAGTAGCTGAAACACTGACGCTAACCCTAACCCTAACCAACCTTACCTAACCGGGACACAGTCAAGCATGTATTTAAGAGACATAACTAAACACACAACTAAATCATTAAATCATCCTTTACGACCGTCGGTCTGTCGCTGAGCCCGTAGCAGCATTTCTAGCCAGAGGTAAGAGTGTGTTGCTTTAAAAAAATGTTCTCTTATTATTATTTGGAAGTTAACACTTGTCTTTCTTAATAGGAGGGGGCCTATGAACCAAGCTTTGACTCTAACCCTAAACAAAAAACCTAACACTAACCATAGCAACTAACCACAAAAACCCTAACCCTAAAACCAAACCCTAATCCCTAACTCTAAAACCATAAACCCTAACCCTAAACCCTGCCCTAAAACCTAACCCTAAACCCTAACCCTAAACCCTTCCCTAAACCCTAACCCTAAACCCTTCCCTAAAACCTAACCCTAAACCCTAACCCTAAACCCTTCCCTAAAACCTAACCCTAAACCCTTCCCTAAAACCTAACCCTAAACCCAAACACAAACCCTAGAACAAAACCCTCAACCCTTACCTATCCCTAAAACCAAACCCAAACATAACAAAAACCACACCCTTACCCCCACATGTTTTTTTTTTATATGTAATTGTTTTATTAATTTATATTTTGTTACAAAAATCCTGAGACCCATCTGCATGCCTGTGACCCCACATGGGGTCCCGACCCTAAGGTGGAGCAGCCCTGCTGTACAAACAGCAATACACGAGTAAAGGTAGTCACTGCATGAATGATATGGTGGGTGAATAAAGAAAGGTCTGGTGTGTCTGGGAGGTTGGCTGTGGGGAAGGGGCTGGGCAGCTGGGCCTGGCACCTAACCCTAACCCACTGAGGTCTCCTGGTCCGGGATCAGACGTACTCCTGGACACCCAGAGACCACAGTAACTATAACAAACTGTGGGCTCCGTCCAGGCCAGGGTCGGGGGCCACTGAGGTCAGTGATGAAGGGACGATGTATGAGAGCCAATGAGCTGGGTGGTTGTGGCTGTCAGTGTGAGCTGTTAGTTTATTGTTGATAATAATTATAACTGGATGTTTCTTCTTATTCGTTGTCATAAGGCTGGAGAACTCAATACATGCTGTTGTATCAAACCATGTTTGAAGGCAAACTATAGCCGATGGATTTGATTTGCAGGAAGAAAAACAGACATCAGAATATTATGTACAGAACAAAATATGTTTTCTGTACATAAAAAATATTAAAGAGAAAAGGAGAGGAAAGGAGAGAAGGAGAGGTGAAGAGAAGAGGAGAGAAGAGGAGGAGAGGAGTGACCTTCAACAGGGTCGAGGGACAAGGCCAACAACTGACATCTGTCAGTTCGATTCCATCAATAAAATAGAGTTGTGCTCGCATGTGAATGTGTGTGTGTGTGTGTGTATATGTGTGTGTGTGTGTGTTTGTGTATTTGTGTGTGTATGTGTGTGTGTGTGTGTGTGTGTGTGTGTGTGTGTGTGTGTGTGTGTGTGTGTGTGTGTGTGTGTGTGTGAGAGAGAGTTTGTGTGTGTGTGTGTGTGTGTGTGTGTGTGTGTGTATGTGTGTGTGTGTGTTTGTGTATTTGTGTGTGTGTGTGTGT
>CM051000.1:18465948-18473448 GCA_027704905.1 Muraenolepis orangiensis | reverse complement strand
CCCCCTCCAACAAACAGATCCGGTCGGCCCTCAGACCCCCTGGCTCGAGAGGTCTCTGTGGTACCCGGAACACAGGCAACACCGCCCCCACATCACCATCACCTGCTGGGCGCCGTGACAACCGCCAGAGGAAGAAAAAAGGCTGTGATTGGTCACCTGCACGGCAAACAGCCTCCTCCACGGACTGGGAGCAGGCCGCAGGCAGCAGATGGGGCTCCCCATCTTCCATCCCAGGCTGGACATCCACTGCGTTCCTGCTGCCAGGACCAGGGGCCGTGAGGACAGAAGCAGACGCTCCTCCAGTCTGGGCAGAGAGCTGCTGCTGCTGCCGCTCACTCTGTCTCTAGCCCCGGCTGCTTCTACCTCGGCATCACGGGAGCACCAGGTCAACCGCTCTCTGAGAGACAGACTGCGTGTGTCTGCACACACACACACACACACACACACACGCACACACACACACACACACACACACGCACACACACACACACGCACACACACACACACACAGCTTCACAACGAAAGACTAAGGCCCTCGTCTGGTGTTGCCTGGCAACAGGACAGACCGAGCAGTCGAATACAGTGCGTGTGCGGTTGGAAAATACTTTGTGAAGTTGCGTTTTGTTAGGAGAAGGAAATGCAGCAACACCACCCTTCACCGCCACCACCACCACCACCACCCAGAGAGGTGGTGGTGGTGGTGAAGGGTGGTGGTTGTCCTGAGGTCAACACTGATCGCGTTCGGACAGAAACTTCACAGGAAGATGGGTCGGCTGTTGTGGGCAAATATAAAAACTAAACTCACACACATGAAACATTTACACTTACCATTAGGTTAACTAAATTAAGTTTCTTTGCACCTCAGAGAGAGAGAGAGTATCAGTGTATCTCGAATGTACCCCAAATACACTATTGTTCATTTTAAATAATTTATATCAGAATTCTTTTTTTTAATTGCAAGAATGTCATGAATGTCATGCTTTACCATTGTGTTGTACTTGACAATAAAGTCATTCTGATTCTTATTCACAAGCTTCCAACTCCAACTGAAATAGGCGGCTGCATGTTATCAAGACCTCAAAGTTTCGGGATTCAGATCCAACATCTTTAGCAGGCGTTCATTAGTTTGTTTAAAACGGGTCTGGAGGGAGACCAGACTTGACCAAATTAAGAAGTACAACTCCAACACAAATACATTTCTAATAGCGAGAACTTCAGAAGATAACATCCCTTTCTGCCCACATGGAGCCTAATACACCTTGCATTTTTTATGTGTCTGTGTCTGTGCACCGGCTGACACACACACACACACACACACACACACACACACACACACATCCCCCAACACACGCACACACACACACATCCCCCAACACACACACACACACACACACACACATCCCCAACACACACACACACACACACACACACACACACACACACACACACACACATCCCCCAACACACACACACACACCCCCCACAGACAGTACCCTGGAGGCTGAATATTTTGGGGTTTGATACGGAGGTTTAACTAGTCAGAACACACAAGACACGTTCCCCTGCCTCCGCATCCTTCCTGCCTCAGCCCTCATTTCACTTGGTAATTTCTTGGGGGCGTGGCCCCGTCCATACATATTCATCCACCGCATATACATGTATATATATAGAAATATATATATGTATATGTGTTGTCAAATTGAGACGTCCTCTGCACGTCCTTGACAGCAGGTTATTAATAGACAGATAGGGTTCTGCTCTCTAGACACACACAAACACACATGCGCGCACACACACACACACACACACACACAACAGCAGCTTCTGGTCCCCATAAGCTTGTGGAACCTCTGTGAGTTTTGGTCCCTCCATAAACCTACAGAACCTCGCTGATCACGTCAGGACAGAACAGTACTGTTCTGTTAGTCTCAGTATATACATTCTGAGAATCCCCCTCTGGCCTCCTAAACCCGGAGAGCCACCAGAAGTCTGTCTCTCTCGCTCTGTGCTAGTTTTAACTGTCTGTCCTGCCTGTCTCTCTCTCTCTTGGAGCTAGTGTTAACCGCCTGTTGTGGTCACACTTTTTTTGGCTCTGGTTCCGGATGCTTCCTCTAGTGAGAGGAGGTTTTGGGCCAGCGGTACTGCTGGTATTTTGCAGTCGCAGGTCCCAATGTGGGGTGGTGATGTAGAGCCAGGAACAACTCCCACAAGGCTGCACAAGAGCACAGCTGCAGGCAGGGGACAGAGAGAGAGAGAGAGAGAGAGAGAGAGAGAGAGAGAGAGAGAGAGAGAGAGAGAGAGGAGAGAGAGAGAGAGAGAGAGAGAGAGAGAGAGAGAGAGAGAGAGAGAGAGAGAGAGAGAGAGAGGAGAGAGAGAGAGAGAGAGAGGAGAGAGAGAGAGAGAGAGAGAGAGAGAGAGAGAGAGAGAGACAGCACACCATAAGGAAGACTCAAGAGATTCAAGGTTTACGATCATACTGTTTATTGCGGTTAGAAATGATCAGGAGAGAGATATCCATGAATAAATAATGTTTCCCCCACAACAGCTGGATTGTCCTAGAGCAAGGTACAACACATGAGTATAAACAGACACACAACGTCTTGCATAGGAGGGAGAGAGAGAGAGAGAGAGAGAGAGAGAGAGTCTCTTCAACACACACACACAATCAGACTCGGGACATTTCTGTCATGGGATCAGAGCCGATTGTCGTAAGGACTTATGTACATAACGTATGTAGTAAGGTTTTTAGGAGAGAAGGACCACACCTGATTCTGTATTCCTGAACACACACACACACACACACACACTTACAACCTCCCAATCTTGGAATCTTGAAACACACCTTGTACTCATTCTTAGGTTGTTTTTAACGCATACTTTATGTAAATATAAAAAGTCCAGCCTGGGCAGCTTCGATGACATGCTGCAAAGAAAAAACCCAGGATTCTGGTCCTGATTGTCGTTCCTCCGGTGTACATTCAACTGCGCTTTTAAGGCACACATTATAAAACAACTAAAATGTAGGTTTTTTTATAGAGTAGAAACTTTGCTATAAAATATAAATGTACATTCATACTAACAAAGGTCTCCCGTTTGGGAACCCTGTGGGAACCATGTCCAACGGAACAGATCAGGACCAATGTTCCACCAGAGAAGAGAGGGTCCCTCCAGCCACATCCATGTTCTGTAGAATCTTCCCCCGGGTTCTCTGGGTACCTGGGAGGCGTCAGGAACCCCCCAACAGAACCACCACCACCCCAGCAGAACCACCACCCCCCCAGCAACAGCTCATGGCATGGAGGGGGGGGGGGGCTAGGAGGTCTTCTTCTTCCTGAGTAAAGTCTGCTGGTGCGGGTTGGACTTGGCTCCTCTGTACTGGGCCTGATGAATTCAAAAGCATCAACACACACACACACACACACACACACACACACACACACACACACACACACACACACACACACACACACACACACACACACACACACACACACACACACACACACACACACACACACACACACACACACACACACACACACACACACACACACACACACACACACACACACACACACAAAACCGAGTGAGAAAGAGGATGAGAGGAGGAGAGCAGATGAGAGGAGCCACAGTATCACCATCACCACCACCACCTCCTCCTCCTCCACTTCCACCACCAGCATCACCATCACCATCACCACCACCACCACCAGCATCACCATCACCATCACCACCACCACCACCACCAGCATCACCATCACCACCACCACCACCACCACCACCAGCATCACCATCACCATCACCACCACCACCACCAGCATCACCATCACCACCACCACCACCACCACCAGCATCACCATCCACCACCACCAGCATCACCACCACCACCACCACCAGCATCACCATCACCACCACCACCACCATCACCACCTCTACCTCCACTACATCCACATCCACCACCACCACCACCACCACCCCATCACCTTCACCTCCAACAACTCCTCCTCCTTACCTCCTCCTCCACTTCCTCTTCCACCACCAACAGATCCACCACCACCACCACCACCACCACCACCATCATCACCACCACCATCATCACCACCACCATCACCACCCACCATCACCACCACCATCATCACCACCACCACCACCACCATCATCACCACCACCACCATCATCACCACCATCATCACCACCACCATCATCACCACCACCAGTACTTTCACTGTGTTCCTGGGCCTGGGAACGGTGCGTGGCTCCCCGGAGGTCGCGGCGCTAACTAACAACAAGCGGGGAGGAGCAACCCAGCAGGAGATCAGACACAGAGGAGGATAATTATACAGGCAGGGGAGGGGGGGGGGCTAATTACACAGCCGGGGGCCCGGGACTCCAGAGAGCCGCTGGGGGACGGGGATCGGAAGCTTCCTGGGAGGGTAATCCAGGAGGGAGAGAGGGGCTTTACCTTCTCCACATCTGACGGCACCCTGGACAGGAAGTCTAGCAGCTCGTTGTTCTCCACGGCGAACGGCTTGCGGAGCTTCTTGGTGAACTTATTGATGCCTGAACCAGAAGAGCAGGGAAGGGAAGTCACTGGAGGTCCTCCCCGCAAACACATGATTATAGAAATAGTCTGTGGTCGCAGACACACACAGAGGCACACACACACACACACACACACACACACACACACACACACACACACACACACGCGCACCCACGCACGCGCATACACACACTCACACAATATACGCTCTGCATACACAACACACACACACACACACACATACACAATACACAAACACACAAACAACAACGCACAATCTGCATACACAACACACGCACACACACATACACACAAACACAACACACGCTCTGCATTCACAACACACACACACACACGCACGCAGGCACGCACAGATGCACGCATGCACACAACACACAATCTGCATACACACACACACGCACGGATGCACGCATGCACACACGACACGCTATGCGTACACAACATACAATCTCGTGCGCACGCCTGCACACATATACAACACACAACACACACACATAGACACACACGACACACACAAAATACACACACACACACACACACACACACACACATACATACACACTATTCATAGATCATAGATCAGAATCTGACTCACTGTGCTGCTATCACCTTGTTGTTTTCTTACATAACCAACTGACGCGGTCACACATTCATTGACAACAGGAAACCGGAGGAGACGTTTTTGGATTTAAATTCAGTTTCAAAATGAAGGGACATCAGGGGGGGATGCATCGGATCAACGAGGACCACGGTTCTAGAACCTGTTATTAAACGATTTCCATCAAAAGCCAACGTACCCCATAATAGTACGAGATACCGCAGGGGGACGAAGTAACAGATGATGGTGACGACCACAAGGACCAGAAACGCCATGTTGGACAGGAAGGGAACCGACCAGTTGAAGGTGCTGAGGAACCACAAAGGACCGTTTTCAAAATAAAAGCCTGCACTGCTGAGATGCGAAGTGCAACATTCAAAAGTCGCCCTATACCAAATCACACTGTAGAAAGTGTGAATTAAAATACTGAAATGATCAATAAATACTGTACTTCAACAGAGAGTGTATCTCTATAGTGCCACCAACATTCAAACACAAGCGGTTCATGGTGTTTTAGATGTTACATTACATGACGTGTCATTTAGCAGATGCAATAAAGGAAGCAACCACATTAAAAGGATGAGCATTGAAACAGAAGGAAGATAATCAAGTATTTACTTCTTGATCCTCTCCCCGAAGCAGGCGATCTCATCCAGAACGGTCTGGACCGTGACGATGGTGTCCTGCACCATGTGGATCTTCTCCATCAGCCCCTTCCGCTCAGAGTCCTATAGAACGTGGGCAGAACCACAGTCACAGGAAGACACCCTCTCTCACCCTCATGAGTACTACAGCTTCAAGAAGCTGTAGTACTCATGTACTAACAAGCACAAGAACTGCTATTTATAGTAACACTATAGAACTACCTAACAGACTATTCCAATGTTCTACCGTAGCATGTAAGTCTTGGTTCATTGATCGTTAACTAGTGAGGGTGCAGGGTTGTGTAACCTGTTTGGCTTTGTGTCACCTTCTCACAACTAATTGTAGTGTAGTAATAGTACTAAATAAGTGAAATAATAGTACTAATAGTAGTGTAGTAATAGTACAAATAGTAGTGTAGTAATAGTACTAATAGTAGTGTAGTAATAGTACTAAAAGAAGTGAAATAATAGTACTAATAGTAGTGTAGTAATAGTACAAATAGTAGTGTAGTAATAGTACTAATAGTAGTGTAGTAATAGTACTAATAGTAGTGTAGTAATAGTACTAATAGTAATGAAGTAATAGTACTAATAGTAGTGTAGTAACAGTACTAATAGTAGCGTTGAAATACTACTAATTGTAGTGTAGTTTTAGAACTAATGGTAGTGCCATAGTACCAATGGCAGTGTAGTAGTAGTATAGCACTAGTCCAAAACTGTGTAGAACCTCTACCTTATCATCGTCGTCATCTTCGTCTCCCACATCTATGTTGTCCTGGAAACAAGGCCATCAAGACGATGAATTCAAAAAGCATCAACACACACACACACACACACACACACACACACACACACACACACACACACACACACACACACACACACACACACACACACACACACACACACACACACACACACACACACACACACACACACACACACACACACACACACACACACACACACACACACACACGAGGAGGGGAAGAGGAGAGGAAGGAAGCAGAGCAGAAGAGAGGAGAGGAAAAGAGGAGCAGAGGAGAGGAGAGGAGCAGCAGAAGAAGAGGAGGAGATATTGGAGGAGATAGGAAGGAAGTGTAGAGGAGATAAGGGGAGAGGAGAAGGGAGGCGTGACAGAAGAGTGAAACGGAGAAGGAGATATCAGAGGAGGAGTTCGAGAAGTTCCTAGAAGGTCCTAGGGGTTCTAAAAGGTCCGAGAATGTCCAAAAAGTTCATACAAGGTCCTAGAAGGTCCCAGAAGGCTCTAGAAGGTTGGAGAAGGTTCTAGAAGGTCCAATATGTTCATAGACGGTCCTAGAAGGCTCTAGAAGGTCGGAGAAGGTTCTAGAAGGTCCAAGAATGTTCTAGAAGGTCCTAGGAGTTCCTAGAAGGTGCTTAAAGGTTCTAGAAGGTAATATGACTTTCTAGACGGTCCTAGAAGGTTCTGGGTACCCACCAGGTCCTGGGTGACACGTCTCGAGATGTGGAAGTAGTTCCAGGAGAACAGCAGCACCAGGAAGAAGGGGAACATGTAGAAGTCGCAGTACCACACCGTCAGCAGGAACACCTGGCACGGGGTCAGAGGTCACACAGGTCAGAGGTCACAAGGGGACGAACAGGACAGGTCTGCCCAGGAGCCCATGAGCAACACGTCGTCCTGCTCCGCCCTCACAAAGCACCGTCTCACCCTA
>CM051000.1:18375948-18463448 GCA_027704905.1 Muraenolepis orangiensis | reverse complement strand
TTACTGATGATGACCCACTGAAAATAATAACACATATTATCACACATAGTGCATGTTAACACAACTGCTAAACACACCGACACATCCACACCATATTAACATATTAACGCCAAGATACACTGAGACACATTCTCTTCAGAATATTAAGACAACTACCAAATATTAAAACAAAACGAAGGAAAGCAAATACATCTACCAAATCGACCAAATGCACTACACAATACCTTAGACTCACTACACACATGAATACACCTACCATGTATTCTACCAAATACATGACTACAATATATATTATATTATAAATGTCAATACATGAATACATATAAGCATATCTACAACATCTATGTTAACACATTTAGCAAACACCGTGCAAACACATCTACAAGCACAGCTAAATCAATCACATATTAACAAATCTACCAATACATCTAAAACGTAATACCAAACACCTGGACCAAATATAAAGTATATATATGTACCCACCCCCCAAATATTCATACACCTACTAAGTAGAAATACCAAATATAATGAGTCATATGCCAAATATCAATACATCTCCCAAATATCATAATGTCCTAAATATGAACATGTCTGCCTAACACTAGTGTGAAAACAGCACAGATGGCCTCGAGACAACAACAACACCCAAATAATCTGTGTGTGTGTGTGTGTGTGTGTGTGTGTGTGTGTGTGTGTGTGTGTGTGTGTGTGTGTGTGTGTGTGTGTGTGTGTGTGTGTGTGTGTGTGTGTGTGTGTGTGTGTGTGTGTGTGTGTGTGCATTCAGAGCAATGAAATAATAATTGTGTCAGGGAGAAATATACATTTTTAATGTTAACTAGATTTGTATTTGCACTGGAGTGCATATTTGTGTACATATCAGATTGTAAATATATTTATTTACGTTACTATTTATGATTTTATTCCTATTGATTATTGTCTATTTTGGTTCCCCTGAGTTAATCAGTAATTATGTTCTCCTGTGTTAATCAGTAATTCTGTTCCCCTGTGTTAATCAGTAATTCTGTTCTCCTTAGATCAGTAATTCTGTTCTTCTGTGTTAATAAGTAATTCTGTTCTCCTGTGTTAATCAGTAATTCTGTTCTCCTGTGTGAATCAGTAATTCTGTTCTCCTGTGTGAATCAGTAATTCTGTTCTCCTGTGTTAATCAGTAATTCTGTTCTCCTTAGATCAGTAATTCTGTTCTCCTGTGTTAATCAGTAATTCTGTTCTCCTGTGTTAATCAGTAATTCTGTTCTCCTGTGTTAATCAGTAATTCTGTTCTCCTGTGTGAATCAGTAATTCTGTTCTCCTGTGTGAATCAGTAATTCTGTTCTCCTGTGTTAATCAGTAATTCTGTTCCCCTGTGTTAATCAGTAATTCTGTTCTCCTTAGATCAGTAATTCTGTTCTCCTGTGTTAATCAGTAATTCTGTTCTCCTGTGTGAATCAGTAATTCTGTTCTCCTGTGTGAATCAGTAATTCTGTTCTCCTGTGTGAATCAGTAATTATGTTCTCCTGTGTTAATCAGTAATTCTGTTCTCCTGTGTTCCATGTATTTATGTTCCAGTTCTTCCACAGTTTTTCGTTTCCTTGTTTGTTTCCATCTGAAGTAAAGGTCCATCTGAAGTTGCACTGACCCTGAGTATACATATATTTTTACATATATTTAGAAATCATGCATGCTACTGTTACAAACAAATGTCAGATCGATGATGAATCCAATAAGCAAATTAAAATCTAGACTACAGAGCAAATTTTGGCTCTGGCGACACGGGTTCTGATTAGGACTGCCTGGTGGTTCTGATAAACCAGAAGCAGTGTGGACCAGACCACACACACAGCCAACAGCAGCAGCTGGACCGTTTTATGTCTTCGGGAAAAAACTTTCCTGGAAGAAATTCTCCGGGGTCACGTATATACAATACCAGGCCCTCTACCGCCACCTGCTGGACAGCCAACGCAACAACACTAAGAACTCTGTGTGACCCCTGCTTCGTATGTAGGGGTCCGCTCTAGGTGCCTGGGGGCCATCGATAGCCTCGACCCCAACGAGATTGCTGTCCGTCTGTCTGTCTGTTCCTGGGTCATGACGCTTTGAATCGGGGCGTTTCTGCCTGGTGTTAATTTCCGTGTGTCTGGACCAGACTGATGTAATGTGTTGCCAGGGAAAGAGGCGTAAAATTTGACTCTCCGCTGGGAGGACCGTCTCCAGATGAGACTCACAGCGGCTCTGCCTCGCTTACACAAACTAGCACTTAAACCAAAGCATGGTCTGTCTGTCTGTCTGTCTGTCTGTCTGTCTGTCTGTCTGTCTGTCTATTGTCTGTTCACCTGTGTACCTTTGTCCGTCAGGCAGATTTTCGTCGGGTATTGCACACAAGATTTTCATATCACTGCTTTATACTTGTGTAAACTGTGAAGTGACAATAAACTTGACTTGACTTGACTTGAGATGGACAGAAGTGAAAGCTGACACAATTAATTGAATAGGAGCCAACTGTCCTATTTGTCGGGGGGTAAATACAGGATTGTGAAATCATGGTGACAATGGCGTGATTCGTCAGCAGTTGTGATGAGAAGAGGGAATCCAATGCGTCGCTAACGCCGTCCAGTTAACTAAGCTTACTAACCAAATTAAGCTCATCTCTATTGCCTCCGCTGCACCTGCACACCATGGTTTACCTTACTGTACCGCATGTTTACACTATCCACTCACTACACTAAATCAGACAGATGAACAGCACACAACTACATAATAAATCATGTGTACACATAATACATGTATTATGAGAGAGAGAAAAAGAGAGAGAGAGAGAGACAGAGCGAGAGAGTGAGCGAGAGAGAGAGAGCACGAGCAAGAGTGAGAGAGTGAGACAGAGAGAGCGAGAGCGAGAGCGAGAGCGAGAGCGAGAGCGAGAGAGTGAAAGAAAGGGAGAGAGCACCAGAGAGAGAGAGAGTGAGACAGAGAGCGAGAGAGAGACAGCAAGACAGAGAGAGGGAGAGAGATGGACGGAGTGAGAGAGGGGGAGAGCGTGCCAGAGAGTGAGAGAGAGAGACACACAGTGAGAGCAAGAGAGAGTGAGAGACATGGAGATGGGCAGGTCTCCTCACCAGGAAGGAGGTGATGCTCCTCTGGGTGCTCTCCCACTGGAAGCAGCTCTTGATGTAGCGCAGCGTGGACCTCACGGCCCGGATCAGAGTCCGGACACGCAGGATGTTCCGTGCCAGGATCTGGTCAACAGTACAGTTAGTGAACCATCAGAAACATCTAGTTTTACCTGGTCAAATAGTCATTTCTCTTCTCAAAAGGTCACTTTTGCTGGCTCTGGGGCTTCTGTTCCAACTGTTGTTCTTGTTGGGGGGTGAACCACCAGTATTTTGTGCCTTTAATGTGACCCAGAGCAGTTTGATTTTGGAGGTCAGAGATGTAACACCGACAACAAACATTATTATTATTATTATTATGTTACAGTTTGCTTGTTTTGGTGGTCGAACCTTTTTAGAGAACTTGGGATTGTCCTCCATGAACCTCTTCTCCTTGGGATTGAAGGTCCTCACACCAGCTCTGACCTGTCAAACACAGATAGATCAGACACACACACACACACACACACACACACACACACACACACACACACACACACACACACACACACACACACACACACACACACACACACACACACACACACACACACACACACACACACACACACACACACACACACACACAGTCAGCCGTGACACCGTATTTAGACACCAGAGCCATGTCATCGACACTACAACTAATCTACTAGCGGCTTAGCCTCTAGCAGCTCCTCCTCCTCCTCCTCCTCCTCCTCCTCCTCCTCCTCCTCCTCTTCCTCCTTTGCTGCCGCGCGGCTTAGCTGATATCCATGAGATGAGCTAAACGTCCATCTGTTACTGATCCATGTACCCCCACCAGACTCTCCAGGTGGCCATTTACCCTGGAGGTCCTGGTCTAGTCTAAACAGGTAACCATCACGTTAGGATCTTACTGGCTATAGGTCATCTTCATAGTTTGTATTTTGTACAATCCTAGTTGACAATTATACATCATTAAAAGGTTATTAACAAGCAAATATCAATGACTTCTGGCCCTCTCTGAGCCAAATATGGATCGTTCCTGCTGCTGGTTGCAAAAATCTCAACCAATAGTGACGCTGAAAGAGTTGTGTAAACCAATGGCTGAAGTCAATGTGAGGGCTCCACCTACAGGGTTGAACAGAATGTCCAGCTCCAGGTAGATGGCTCCCTTGGAAAGGGAGCCCAGGTCCTCCTTCTTCAGGGGCAGGGTGATCTGCTGCCTGTTAGGGGCCTGCACCACGGACAGGTGACCAGAGAAACAGACAGATAGGTTACTAGACAGACAGACATGTTACCAGACAGACAGACAGGTTACCAGACAAACAGACAAACAGGTTACCAGACAGACAGACAGACAGACAGACAGAGAGACAGGTTACCAGAGCAACCGATAGACAGACGGGTGACCAGACAGAAAGACAGACATTATACTGTTCCATCCATTTTTTCTGGAGCGTTCTAGAGTTTATTCAACAGTTCTGGAAGGATGTCTCACCAAGGGAACATAGACTAATCTCACTAGAATGCAGTAACAATGACACCTAGTGGCAGCTACAGGTCCCAGACTAAACATACCTTTGACAAACATGTAAACCATGTGTATGGAGCAGATCAGTGGGTTCAGTTGTAGGTCTTGCTTGATATTATAACTCAGTTTAACCTCAGAATGACCTGGTGCAAGAAGCAACAGGCAGAGTGGTCTAAACTAAATGTGCTGAACTAGCTAAGAGTTACCTGGACTATGGGCTAGCTCGACTAAATGTTAGCTAAGTGTTCGCTAGACTATGAGTTAGCTGGACTAAGTGTTAACTAAGTGTTCGCTAGACTATGAGTTAGCTGGACTAAGTGTTAGCTAAGTGTTAGCTAGACTATGTTGTCGTACCAGCAGGAGGGGGAAGGACTATGAGTTAGCTGGTTACTGAGTTGTGGTCTTACCAGCAGGAGGGGGATGGCAGCTTTCCCCAAGAAGTCGGGTGCCTTGTCTCCGTCCTCGTCGAAGACGGTGATCTCCAGCACGTCATGGATGTCCTTGATGGGACTGAAGAAGAACGGAAATAATCAACATCCCTGTGACAACCACACAACAACAACAACATCAACAACAATACAATAACTTCCTCGTCAACACCACCACCACACCACCACCACCACTATCATCCTCGACTGTATCTCAATCAGTAAGTCACTGTGAATGACTGTATCTAAAACAGTAAGTCACTATGAATGACTGTATCTAAAACCGTAAGTCACTATGAATGACTGCATCTAAAACAGTAAGTCACTATGAATGACTGTATCTAAAACCGTAAGTCACTATGAATGACTGTATCTAAAACCGTAAGTCACTATGAATGACTGTACCTAAAACAGTAAGTCACTATGAATGACTGTATCTAAAACCGTAAGTCACTATGAATGACTGTATCTAAAACCGTAAGTCACTATGAATGACTGTATCTAAAACCGTAAGTCACTATGAATGACTGTATCTAAAACCGTAAGTCATTATGAATGACTGTACCTAAAACAGTAAGTCACTATGAATGACTGTATCTAAAACAGTAAGTCACTATGAATGACTGTATCTAAAACAGTAAGTCACTATGAATGACTGTATCTAAAACAGTAAGTCACTACGAATGACTGTATCTAAAACAGTAAGTCACTATGAATGACTGTACCTAAAACAGTAAGTCACTATGAATAGAGGAGACTAAAATCATGCCAGGAGACTCAAAACATAGTGACACTGCTTAATAGCGACTGAATGGGGGAGCAGAAGGAGCCGCGCCGGACGTACAAGGTGAACACTTTGTTCCACTCGGGATACAGAGTCTTGTAGATGGTGTGGGTCTGCAGTATGTCGTTTCCCAGCTGAAGAACGCAGAACGGATCACTCTTTCCTGGAGGAGGAGAAGAAACAAACACAGGGAGACACCAGATTCAGAAGGTGAACATCCACACAGGAGGAGGAGGAGGAGGAGGAGGAGGAGGAGGGTGTGATGTTCAGAGAAGATGTTTCTGTACCGTTTAGATCGGCGGCAATGAGGTCTTCAGCCTTGAGGATCTTGACCTGAAGATAGCCGACATCGGCAAGGTTCTGGAAGGACTTCTTCAATCCCTGATGGACACACACACACACACACACAGCGTCACACAGTAGTAGTTTGAACACACCTCATGGACCACAGCTAAGTCTTCTGTAACCCCACCACTGGAGCTCCAGTACGCTGTTACCCACACCAAACCTCAAATGTTTAGCTTCACCATCCAAGATGGAGGGAAGGTTATGTTTTGGGTTATGTTTAGTTTGTTTGTTTGTCTGTTAGCAATATAACTCAAAAAGTTATGTACGGAACAAAACTTGTGGTTGGATTACTGGGAGAGGGAACAGTTCATTAGATTTTGGCACAAATCCAGATCCAGGGGACTTCTTGGTGTGTGCACTCTACTGAATCCCCTCTAGTTTTCTATGAATGATTCAGAATATCATTATTAATATTGAATATTGAAACAGAAACAGAAGCTGAGGCATACTTCTACTTCAGGTCCTAGCTTTTGTTTAGCAACACTCCACATCATACTTTCTGACTTGAATTAAGCACAAACAAATCAACGTCAATCCTAGGACATCTCATGGACTGGAAGCAGACTCACGTATTTCTCCAGCTGGTTGTCTCTCTCCTGCCGGTCGGCCAGCGGTGCGGAACATAGGTCGGAGATGGAGACCCCGGTGCACTCGCTCTGCGACACCAGGAACACCAGCTGACCGCTTCCCAGGTCCAGCTTCTGGGTGAACAGGTGGCACTGATTCACAGAGAGGATGGAGAGGTCCACCTCAGACCTGTACGGGCACACACAGAGAAACACGTTGTGTGTTATGAGCACGGTCTCTCCAGGCACGAGATAGACAGAGGACCGTCTCCTCCTGGTGGAGGAGTGGAGACGGAGGCACACAAGGAGGACCTACAATGCCAGTATCTCCTGGCTGCGTCCCGCCTTGTAGCACAACTCCACCCCCAGGATAACCACCCCGTCCAGGAACAGGTTGAAGCTGAACCTCTCCCTCCACTGGGGGTTGGCCGACATGAAGTGGTTCTGCAGAAAGGCATGGTGGGAGGGTTTTTTTTAACACAGGAGGTGGAAGAAATATGTATCAACCTGTATGTTATGTTATTTGATATTGTATTGTGCTGACGTTAAATGTAGCATCTCATGAAACACCAGAACCATATAAATATTATGTTGGTCAAACTAAAACAAAGCTCCAAATTTGGGAACACAAGATCAATAAAGTCCTCTGAAGCTTTATGAAACGCGTTGTGAGAGGTTCCTTTCTCAGTGTGTGTGTCAGTACTCTGCTCTTTGTTGTCTGTTTATCAGTGTGTTTGTCAGTACTCTGCTCTTGTGTCTCTGCTCTCCGAGCCGGAAGCGGACGAACAGGTCCCCGGGTCCTTCCACCTCCAGGTTTTTGGCCCCGACCAGGGTCACCATCACCACACGGGTCCACATCTGGTTCTTTTTCAGCAGCTCTGCCAGACTATCGCTTTGATAGTTCTGGGAGAGGAGGGGGAGGATAATGAGGAGGAGGAAAGGTGGGGTGAAGGGTTGAAGAGGAAGAGAGGATTAGGGGTGTGTGTGTGTGTGTGTGTGTGTGTGTGTGTGTGTGTGTGTGTGTGTGTGTGTGTGTGTGTGTGTGTGTGTGTGTGCGTTTGTGTCTGCATGTGTGTGTGTTTGCTTAAGTGTACGTGTGTTTGTGCATGTGTGTGTGTGTGTATGTGTATGTACATGCATGTGTGTGTCTGTGCATGCATGGGTGTGTGTGTGCATTTGTGTGTGCATGTGTGTGTTTGTGTTTGAGTGTGTGTGTGTGTATGTGTGTGTATATGCATGTGTGTGTGCATGCATGGGTGTGTGTGCATGTGTATGTGTGGTCTTACCTTGGAGCTGAGCTTTCGTCTGTGAGGCCAGCGCTGCAGGGAGCATGCATGTTAGGTGAACAGAATAACATGCTGGTTAGGAAGCCACACAGGCACATACACACACACACACACACACACACACACACACACAAAGAAATGCATATGCATGCAAAATAGACACACACCCAAAACACACCACTTTTTCATGCACAAATGCAAAGATGCAAACACCAAGAGGTCACCATTGACATGAGGGTAGCGACCCCTGACCCCTAACCCCCGATCCCTGGCTCGAGACCGCTGACCCCCGACCTCCGACCCCTGGCCCCCCGACGGTGACTCACAGATGTGGCGTTCCCGTTGGTGTCCCGCCGGGAGAGCTTCATGTCCAGCAGGATGGTCCCCATGTCGTCCTCCAGGCTGTTGGGGTCGTCCAGGGCCAGGGTCACCTCCGCACTCCTTGGGCCCCGGATACAAACGGGAGGTCAACTCTACTCCTGAAGACAACACGCTAACGCGCTAACCACCCCCAGGTTTGATTCCCACCTGCGGCTATGTGCTACGTGTCATTCATCTCTATTTTAACCCACTGTCATGTCTCTCTCTCCTGTCTCTCTCCACTCTTCTGTCTCTCTCTCCACTGTCCTGTCTCTCTCCTACAACTCAACGTTCAACTCACTGTTTACTATCCATTCAAAGAAGTGTGAGTGGCTCACTTGTTCATCTCCAGTTCACTCAGCAGGACTCTGGCCGAGCCCATGAAGTCATCTGAGGTCAGGTCGCGGTCGAACACCTAGCAACATGTAGCAAGCCCCCCCCCACAACATTAACACACAGAAACACACATCACGCTGGGTAGGAACTATGGAAACATGGGGCCAGTCGTCCAGTGTGTCATGAAAACGTTCCTAGTGTGTTCAAAAAGATCTGGCAACAAAACACACTTGTTTCTGTTATTGGGCATGTCTAGCTCAACTGGCAGAGCAAGGCATTAACACTGCAAGGTTCAAGGTTTGATTCCCTCTGGGATCACCCATGCTACGAATGTAGGGCATATATTTGGCGCCAACAAAATGGTATATATTACAGCATTTGTTGACTCTCCAACGCAGACCAACTGACCAGCAGGTCAGTTGGTCTGACCAGCAGGGGGCAGCAGACTCACGTTGACGTGGAGGCTCTGCCCCAGGTCCTTGACGGGCAGCACGAAGGCCTCGTTCCACACGGGGTCCAGGTTCTTGTAGATCACCCTGCTCTTGTAGAAGGTCTTGCCCTCCAGCTTGAACTTCACGTATGGGTCGCTGGTGCCTGGAGGAAACAAATAATACAGGGGTTTGAGGTTTGAAGAGACCCATAGGAATCATGGACCATGGATAATGTAATGATGATGATGATGATGATGATGGTGTACTGATGATGTAATGATGATGAAATTATGATGAAATGATGACGGTGTAGTGATGATGATGATGATGATGTATTGGTAATGACGATGGTCAAAGTGGTGTTGGATCAGAAGGTTCTAGGATGTTATAGGAGGTTGTACCACAGCGGTCTCTGATGACCAGGCCATGGCCTTCCTTTAGGGTGATGGACAGCAGGTAGGAACCGGAACAGCTCCGATGAGAACCGGCTGCCTCCCCGGCCACGTCACTCTGGACACACACACACACACACACACATAGAGAGAGAGAGAGAGACACACACACACACAAACACATAGAGGAGGCAGACACACACACACACGCACACACACACACACACACACACACACACACACACACACACACACACACACACACACACACACACACACACACACACACACACACACACACACACACACACACACACACACATTGGGAGAGAAAGACACACACACACACACACACACAGACACACACACATACACACAGACACACACATATAGACACACACATATAGACACATACACACAGACACACACATATAGACACACACACACACACATATAGAGACACACATTAATTGGATTTGTAATATGGACTATTATGAATTGTGAATATATGTTTCTGGCGAATGGGTCTATTAGCTTCTACAACATTCTACAGGACGGGGGATAACTTACCGGAAGGTCCTCAGCATCCTGGGACAGCTGTTCCTCGTCATTCTGAGAAGGAGGGGAGAGAAGAGGGGAGAGAGGAGAGGGAGAGAGGAGAAGGGAAGAGAGGAGGATGGAAAGGAGAAGGAGAGAGAGAAGAGAGTTGGGGAGAGAGGAGATGAGAGAGAGGAGAGAGAGGAGAAGGGAAGAGGGGAGAAAGGAGGGGAGAGGGAAACAGAGAATAAGGGGATAGAGGAGAGAGAGCAGAGTAAAACGAAAGCTTTATTTTAGCAACATTTGAGAATTCAAGATTCAAGATGTTTAATTGCCATATGCACGCACACACACACACACACACACACACACACACACACACACACACACACACACACACACACACACACACACACACACACACACACACACACACACACACACACACACACACACACACACACACACACACACACACACACACACACACAAGAAGGCCAGAGGCAGGGATAAAAGGGAGAGCGTGGAGGGAAGAGGAGAGGAACAGTATGTGGTAAGAGGCCGCAGGCCAACCCGGACTGAAAGCCGCGGCGCGCTATGTGGACGTTAATGCCGAAGCAGGATTGTTAACAGGGATTGTGTCTATCTCCAGCCTTAACCCCTGGCGGCGGTGTTGCTGCCCTAATGGGAGCACCAGGAGGCGGACCAACAACCCCGAGCCCCGGCCCAGGACAGCTACCCCGGGACGACCAAGAGAGAGGGAGACTGTACCCCAACCCGGGAGGACCGTTTGATTTAACGTTATCCCCTTTCCCCCCTACCCCCACCTGTTTAAGGAAATAAAACCATTTGTTACACCCGCAACCGCTGTTGTCCTCCCTCTGCCAACGGGTGCATGCCACAACACACACACACACACTATCAGATGTGTCCAGATCAGGAGCCTCCACTGGTCTTGAGTCTGAAATCAAGACTTCAGCAGAACACTGGGACCCCCCACCACCCCCAGGTATTTCACACAATGGTTGTACCTGTTCAGGTACATTCCTACCTGACAACATGGACGAAACAACATACTTTGTGTTGAGATATTTATGACCTTGTTATTAACCTTTACTGTGAACTTGTTGAGCGTGAACAGTTTTCTTACCTAAAGGATCCCAGCCAGCACCATAAACAAAAATAGTCTCGTACTCACCCTAAACCCTCCCTGGAAGGAGGGATCCACCACGATGCGTTCTTCCTCCATCATTAAGGGAGTTTGTTCTTGCATTTTGGGGGGGCTAGGGTTGGGGGGAGTGTTGTAAATATGTGGCCTGTGAAGCCTTTTAGCAGACGGTGCGGAGGACACGCTGTGTGTGTGTGTGTGTGTGTGTGTGGTGGTGTAGACAGGGTTTCTCTGTGAAAGGTTAGCAGCCCGGATGCCTGACTGTTGTTTGGAGAACACCTCATGCGGTCTGGCTAAACACACACACACACACACACACACACCCTGATGGGGACGACAATGGAGAGGACAAACAGTCGGATCTCCTGGGAAAGGTATACAGTCATGCGTCACTTGATGTATGCGATGCTGGGCCGGATTTTGTAGTGGTTCAGCTGTTTGATCCTCTGTGTTCAAGGCCTACCAGTAGACATCCTACAGCAGGATGCCCCTGACTTTACCTGCTCCTTAATGACCTTGTTTGGGATAGAAGTGTCTGCTAAATTAGTGTGTAAGGAAAATCGAATCTAAACCATCACTAGTCTGAAATCCCATCCAACACTTACATCCAGACACTTATATCCAGTTGCGGTGTTAGCATTAGCATTAGCGTAGCCGGGAAGAGGGTACCTGCGGCGGAAGCCATCCCGATGGACTGTCCCTCAGTGCATCCCCGGCAGGCTGCCCGTTCGCCATCACCAGCCCACCTTCCTCCTCCTCCATCTCCTCTTCCTCCTCCTCCTCCTCTCTCTCCATACTGCCCTCTCCGCCCCGATGGTGGTACTCCTCCCCCGGAATGTGGTCCCGGTCCTCGTGACCTGAAAGGCTGCCGGTGCTCCGGGCGGAAGGAGGCCGGTCAGGGGCGCCGGGGGAGTCCGTGGTGGAGATGTTGGGGCTGGAGGAGCTGATGTGGTGCTGCAGCGGGTGCTGCTTGTCCCCGGGCCGGGAGCGCCGCAGGTGGGCGATCAACGGGCTTGTCTTCCTTTTCAGCTGGCTGAACATGTTCGCCTTCTTGGACTCCATGCCGATGGATGGACAGGAGGCGGGTGAGGGGGACGTACAGACTGGGGGTGGTCAGGCACTGGCTGGGAGCTGGATGCTGTTGGTGCTGCTGCTGGAAGGGGGGAATGAGCAGAACATCACAGGGACGCTTTTACCAGACAAACTGTATTGACACACTGGGGAGGAGTTTCAGTAAAACAACTCAAGGTCTCAGCTTTCAGCCTGTCCTGCTGACCCACCCGCTGGGAGCTGCCCGGTACAACCACAGCCTACTACTGGTTCTACTGGGAGCTGTCCGGTACAACCACAGCCTACTACTGGTTCTACTGGGAGCTGTCCGGTACAACCACAGCCTACTACTGGTTCTACTGGGAGCTGTCCAGGACAACCACAGCCTGCTACTGGTTCTACTGGGAGCTGTCCAGTACAACCACAGCCTGCTACTGGTTCTACTGGGAGCTGTCCGGTACAACCACAGCCTACTAGTGGTTCTACTGGGAGCTGCCTGGTACAACCACAGCCTGCTACTGGTTCTACTGGGAGCTGTCCAGTACAACCACAGCCTGCTACTGGTTCTACTGGGAGCTGTTCAGTACAACCACATCAAATCAGATGTCTTAGCCTGCACTGAAGGAAACACAAACACACAAACACACACCAGCCAGACCTTGACTCTGTTGCTATGGTGACAGTATGACGGTGGGCGAGAGGACAAGGTGCGTGGAGTCAAGGTGAGGTACGACACTCCTGTCCCACACCTCAGGTTAAACACACCAGCTTATCTACAACCAACAGGCAGCTCTTTAAAGAACTACAGATAGAAACACAGGACACACAAACAAGAACCATAGGGCCCTCAGTAGAGAGCAAACCTCCGCCACACCATAATGTCCCCTGGATCCGGATCCGTACCAAAATTGTTAATTGGCCCATAAGTAATATAACCACCAAGTTTCGTCCAATTCCGTAGATCACTTTTTGAGTTATGTTGCTAACTGACAACCAAACATTCCCTCCTCCTATCTTTGATAGTGGATATCACATAGCAATATCTGGTTGGTAATCAACCACATATTTACTGTACACCATCATCTATAATGACCATAATTTTGTTGACACTTTCAGTGACGTGTCTATTTCTCATATTGTGCATATTAACACCATTTTCGGTATTTTCAGCCGTTTTTAATTCTTATTTTTTTCCCTGAATCATTCTGTAATCCAATCTCTTTATCAATCTTATTTACCAATAAAAAAATAATTAAAAGTGCGTGTAAACAGGTTGAACAATGCATCCGCTGGTGCCAGATGTGTTGTGTTTGAGTGACAGCAGCAGATTGGCATAAGGCAGCTTGGTTATGAGTTACAGACATCCTCTGTATCCTCCTTCTGCTAATACAGACACACCTTAGGAGTATAGGGAGCTCATACTCTCCCACCTTCCCCTGCCCTCCCCTGTGAGCTAGCTGTAGGAGTACAGCTAGCTACCTTTATTAATCATCTAAATCTGGAGGATTAAATCCTCTTTATTGGTCACATGTATGTGTACACACACAGTGGAATTTGTAGCAGTGTAGGGGTGTGGTGCCTTGCTCAAGGGCACCTTGGCAGTGCCCAGGAGTTTCGGGGACTTAAACTAAACAACAAGTCCCAACAGACTGAGCTATCCTGCCACCCTACAACAATCAGGGAGAGTGCCTTCTTGATCATGGTATCTCCCTTGCCAGGTAAGTATATGATATAACAGCTAGCTACCTTTATTAATACAGCTGTACTGTGCAGGTATCTTATTAGTCCCGGTACCATTACAGCTAGCTAACAGCTAGACACCGCTCTTTCTTGGTTTGAGTCTTACCGGAAAAAATACGTGACCATCAGTGACTGCAGCCCCAGTCAACCAAGGCGTGCCTCAAGGCTCTGTGTTTGGCCCCCTCCTCTTCACCATTTACATGCTCCTGCTTGGTCAAATCATCAACCACCATGGGCTCAGCTTCCACTCCTACGCTGATGACACTCAACTTTATCTCAGCACAAAACCATCCACCAAGCTACCCCCTCAATCTCTTGTAAACTGCCTGCATGACATAAAAAACTAGATGTCATCAAATCCTTTCCGTGGACGGCTGCTCCATATCTCCATCCCCTGAAGTCCGCAACCTGGGTGTCATTCTGGACTCCACCCTCTCCTTCCAGGCTCACATCAAATCTGGCACTAAATCAGCTTTTTACCACCTCAGAAACATCTTAAGTCTACGGCCATCCCTCTCGGACTCTGTGGCAGAAACCCTTATCCATGCCTTTATCACCTCCTGCCTGGACTACTGCAATGGAGTCCTGTCCGGGGTTCCCAGCAAAGCCCTGGATAGGCTCCAGTATGTCCAGAACTCAGCCGCCAGGGTACTCACCCGCACATCACCCATTACAGTCGTTACGTTACAGTCATTTAGCAGACGCTTTAATCCAAAGCGACTTACAATAGTGTGTTTCAACAAAGGAAGGTAAGAGAACAACTCGTCACCAGAAGTCAAAAGTGCATTTCATTTCTAACAAGTCTCCAATAACTGAACCAGTGCTCAGGTAGAAGTACAATAATTCAGGCAAAAGTGTAAGGGAAAAAGTACAATAAGTTGGCAAACAATATGCAACAATATCTAGAACAATATCTACCTATATATAATATGTTATCTACTTTTGACTGACTTACCCCCAACCTCATCCCCCTCCACTGGCTCCAGGTCAAGTTCTGCATATAAAACGCTCCTCCTCACCTACACGTCTCTCCATGCCCTCGCCCCCCAGTACCTAACAGACATCCTCCCCCCCTATACCCCTTCAGTACCTAACAGCCCTCCTCCCCCCCTATACCCCTTCAGTACCTAACAGACCTCCTCCACCCCTATACCCCTTCAGTACCTAACAGACCTCCTCCACCCCTATACCCCTCAGTACCTAACAGACCTCCTCCCCCCCTATACCCCTTCAGTACCTAACAGACCTCCTCCACCCCTATACCCCTTCAGTACCTAACAGACCTCCTCCACCCCTATACCCCTTCAGTACTTAACAGACCTCCTCCACCCCCCTATACCCCTTCAGTACTTAACAGACCTCCTCCACCCCTATACCCCTTCAGTACCTAACAGACCTCCTCCACCCCTATACCCCTTCAGTACTTAACAGACCTCCTCCACCCCCATATACCCCTTCAGTACCTAACAGACCTCCTCCACCCCTATACCCCTTCAGTACCTAACAGACCTCCTCCACCCCTATACCCCTTCAGTACTTAACAGACCTCCCCCACCCCCCTATACCCCTTCAGTACTTAACAGACCTCCTCCACCCCTATACCCCTTCAGTACCTAACAGACCTCCTCCACCCCTATACCCCTTCAGTACCTAACAGACCTCCTCCACCCCTATACCCCTTCAGTACTTAACAGACCTCCTCCACCCCTATACCCCCTCAGTACCTAACAGACCTCCTCCACCCCCCTATACCCCTTCAGTACCTAACAGACCTCCTCCACCCCTATACCCCCTCAGTACCTAACAGACCTCCTCCACCCCCTTATACCCCTTCAGTACCTAACAGACCTCCTCCACCCCTATACCCCTTCAGTACCTAACAGACCTCCTCCACCCCTATACCCCTTCAGTACCTAACAGACCTCCTCCACCCCTATACCCCTTCAGTACTTAACAGACCTCCTCCACCCCTATACCCCTTCAGTACCTAACAGACCTCCTCCACCCCTATACCCCTCAGTACCTAACAGACCTCCTCCACCCCTATACCCCTCAGTACCTAACAGACCTCCTCCACCCCTATACCCCTTCAGTACCTAACAGACCTCCTCCACCCCTATACCCCCCAGTACCTAACAGACCTCCTCCACCCCTATACCCCTTCAGTACTTAACAGACCTCCTCCACCCCCCTATACCCCTTCAGTACCTAACAGACCTCCTCCACCCCTATACCCCCCAGTACCTAACAGACCTCCTTCACCCCTATACCCCTTCAGTACTTAACAGACCTCCTCCACCCCTATACCCCTTCAGTACTTAACAGACCTCCTCCACCCCCCTATACCCCTTCAGTACCTAACAGACCTCCTCCACCCCTATACCCCCTCAGTACCTAACAGACCTCCTCCACCCCCCTATACCCCTTCAGTACCTAACAGACCTCCTCCACCCCTATACCCCTTCAGTACCTAACAGACCTCCTCCACCCCTATACCCCTTCAGTACCTAACAGACCTCCTCCACCCCTATACCCCTTCAGTACTTAACAGACCTCCTCCACCCCTATACCCCTTCAGTACCTAACAGACCTCCTCCACCCCTATACCCCTCAGTACCTAACAGACCTCCTCCACCCCTATACCCCTCAGTACCTAACAGACCTCCTCCACCCCTATACCCCTTCAGTACCTAACAGACCTCCTCCACCCCTATACCCCCCAGTACCTAACAGACCTCCTCCACCCCTATACCCCTTCAGTACTTAACAGACCTCCTCCACCCCCCTATACCCCTTCAGTACCTAACAGACCTCCTCCACCCCTATACCCCCCAGTACCTAACAGACCTCCTCCACCCCCCTATACCCCTTCAGTACTTAACAGACCTCCTCCACCCCTATACCCCTTCAGTACTTAACAGACCTCCTCCACCCCTATACCCCTTCAGTACCTAACAGACCTCCTCCACCCCCCTATACCCCTTCAGTACTTAACAGACCTCCTCCACCCCTATACCCCCCAGTACCCAACAGACCTCCTCCACCCCCCTATACCCCTTCAGTACCTAACAGACCTCCTCCACCCCTATACCCCTTCAGTACCTAACAGACCTCCTCCACCCCCCTATACCCCTTCAGTACCTAACAGACCTCCTTCACCCTATACCCCTTCAGTACTTAACAGACCTCCTCCACCCCTATACCCCTTCAGTACCTAACAGACCTCCTCCACCCCTATACCCCTTCAGTACCTAACAGACCTCCTCCACCCCCCTATACCCCTTCAGTACCTAACAGACCTCCTCCACCCCTATACCCCTTCAGTACCTAACAGACCTCCTCCACCCCTATACCCCTTCAGTACCTAACAGACCTCCTCCACCCCTATACCCTTCAGTACCTAACAGACCTCCTCCACCCTATACCCCCCAGTACCTAACAGACCTCCTCCACCCCTATACCCCTTCAGTACCTAACAGACCTCCTCCACCCCTATACCCTTCAGTACCTAACAGACCTCCTCCACCCCCCTATACCCTTCAGTACCTAACAGACCTCCTCCACCCCTATACCCCTTCAGTACCTAACAGACCTCCTCCACCCCTATACCCCCCAGTACCTAACAGACCTCCTCTTCCACCCCTATACCCCTCAGTACCTAACAGACCTCCTCCACCCCTATACCCCTTCAGTACCTAACAGACCTCCTCCACCCCTATACCCCTCAGTACCTAACAGACCTCCTCCACCCCCCTATACCCCTTCAGTACCTAACAGACCTCCTTCACCCTATACCCCTTCAGTACTTAACAGACCTCCTCCACCCCTATACCCCTTCAGTACCTAACAGACCTCCTCCACCCCTATACCCCTTCAGTACCTAACAGACCTCCTCCACCCCCCTATACCCCTTCAGTACCTAACAGACCTCCTCCACCCCTATACCCCTTCAGTACCTAACAGACCTCCTCCACCCCTATACCCTTCAGTACCTAACAGACCTCCTCCACCCTATACCCCCCAGTACCTAACAGACCTCCTCCACCCCTATACCCTTCAGTACCTAACAGACCTCCTCCACCCCTATACCCTTCAGTACCTAACAGACCTCCTCCACCCCCCTATACCCCTTCAGTACCTAACAGACCTCCTCCACCCCTATACCCCCCAGTACCTAACAGACCTCCTCTTCCACCCCTATACCCCTCAGTACCTAACAGACCTCCTCCACCCCTATACCCCTTCAGTACCTAACAGACCTCCTCCACCCCTATACCCCTTCAGTACCTAACAGACCTCCTCCACCCCTATACCCCTCAGTACCTAACAGACCTCCTCCACCCCTATAGTCCTTCAGTACCTAACATACCTCCTCCACCCCTATACCCCTCAGTACCTAACAGACCTCCTCCACCCCTATACCCCTTCAGTACCTAACAGACCTCCTCCACCCCTATACCCCTCAGTACCTAACAGACCTCCTCCACCCCTATACCCCTTCCCGGAGTCGCCGGTCCTTGGACACGGGCCTGCTCTCCGTTCCCCACTCCCGTCTGCGAGCAACACAGAGCGTTCTGTGTGGCGGTCTCCACCCTCTGGAACTCTCTTCCTGAAGTGATCTGCAAGCAGCCTTTCTGGACATTTTCAAAATAACCCTCAAATCTGTTCCCCATGGCCTTTGACCTCTAACCCATCCCTTTCCCCTCCTTTCACTGCTACTTTTATTTATTTACTTTATTTATTCTGGTATTTGCCTTAGCTGTTTGCTTGTTTGTTTTGTTGTTTGTTGCCCTTGAAAGGCGCTGTATAAATTAAACTTATTATTATTATTATTATTATAACTAGAGCTAGCTACATGTACTACTACAGCTTGCTACCTATATACTACTATAGCTAGCTGGCGAAATGACTTAATATAAACATGTTTAGAAGTCTACTATGCAGTTACGAAACATGACATCGTCATTCATGTGAGCCCAACAAGTTTGAACCAAAGTGAATGTTTGTGGAACAGAACCTGCCAGCCAGCGTGTAGCGACATGAGGAGAACCAACGCTGCGGGACCGGGCTGCCGGGTTCTGACTCCCACAGAGAACCTTGGTGTTGTTGTTCTTGTGGTCGTCATGGTGCCCATGGCAACAGATGACTCTGCTCTGATTTAATCCGATTTGTTCGTCTTGTTCGTCCTGTGTGTGTGTGTGTGTGTGTGTGTGTGTGTGTGTGTGTGTGTGTGTGTGTGTGTGTGTGTGTGTGTGTGTGTGTGTGTGTGGTGTGTGTGTGTGTGTGTGTGTGTGAAAAAAAGACACAGACGGACTGAATTCTTAGCAATGTCAAGAAGAGGGACAGTCCCCACTAACCAGGAAACATTCCTCCATATAACTTCCCCTTTCCGTTCTTCCTGTCTGCCTCTCTTTCTCTCTCTCTCTGTGTCGGGACCAGGATGGAGGTGTTTGTGAAGTTGTGTGTGTGTGGCTGGTCAGGTGCTTCACCGATGGTGTCCTAAACAGACATCCGTGAAACACACACACACCGCAGGGCTGGACTCAGGCCAACGTTAACCAACACTAATATCATCCTGCTGTTGCACAACACCCCAGCAGCGGCCAAAGTGAGGAGTGGGGCGAGAGAGAGAGAGAGAGAGAGAGAGGAGAGAGAGAGAGAGAGAGAGAGAGAGAGAGAGAGAGAGAGAGAGAGAGAGAGAGAGAGAGAGACTTTTATAAGATGACTGACGTGTGTGTGATCTGACGAAGGACCTGGAAATAATTTTTGAGTCATCAGAAAGACAGTTCTCTACTCTCTTTCCCTTTAAACCAAGAGAAAGACATTATTATTGGTCTGTAACCACAGCTCGCTCTCTCTCTCTCTCTCTCTCTCTCTCTCTCTCTCTCTCTCTCTCTCTCTCTCTCTCTCTCTCTCTCTCTCTCTCTCTCTCTCTCTCTCTCTCTCTCTCTCTCTCTCTCTCTCTCTCTCTCTCTCTCTCTCTCTCTCTCTCTCTCTCTCTCTCTCTCTCTCTCTCTCTCTCTCTCTCTCTCTCTCTCTCTCTCTCTCTCTCTCTCTCTCTCCAAGTCTGGTATGTAACCATGCAGCTTGACTCTTTGAACCAAGAGAAAGAATTTTGTCTGGTGTGTTAAAAGGAAGCTAGATAATGCTTCAACACCCTCAGACACACCCACCAATACACACACACACACACACACACACACACACATTACAACACACACATTATATAATACACACACACACCGCAAATTATAACACACCTGCAGACACACACACACACACACACACACACACACACACACACACACACACACACACACAAATACACACACACACACACATTATATAATACACACACACACACCGCAAATTATAACACACCTGCAGACACACACACACACACACACACACACACACACACACACACACACACACACACACACACACACACACACACACACACACACACACACACACACACACACACACACACACACACACACACACACACACACAGGAAGGTTCACAGCCATAATAAAGTACTGTCTGACAAATCCAAATGCATATTTAATCATATTTCAATCACATATAGTAATATACAGCAATACATCTGCCTCATTGTACATGTATACAGTTGATCCTCTCCACTTCTCTCTCTCTCACTGCCTGTCTGTCTCTCACTCTCTCAATACCTGTCTCTCTCACTATCTCTCTCGCTACAAGTTTATCAGAGATGTGTTGTGTTGACTTACTCTGTCTCTGAGTGAAGTCATTTCAGGAGGAGAGAGAGAGAGAGAGAGAGAGAGAGGAGAGAGCGAGAGAGAGCGAGAGAGAGAGCGAGAGAGAGAGCATGCCGGCACATGCTGCCTACCTTACCTTACACGCACCTATCTTAGCAAGGAGCACAGAAAAGACAAACACCTCTCAATCTCACGCAGTTCTAAACCTATTGGTCAGCTGGACAGATGTTCATTGTAATGGTAGTGTCCTTTCCTAAGGTTAAATAAAAATAATAAATAAATAAGGTTAATAAAACAGACGTCGGCTTGGTGGCTGCCTCTTTTATGGAGAATCTACTGCAGGACACGTTTAATCTGTATATAAGCTATATGCATTTAATTCACCCTTGTGGCCGGATAAGCGACCTGTATTCTCGGTTGTCGCTGGGTGGAGAAACACGTCGTCACCTCCTGACGCCCTGCACTTCTCGTCAGCACAAAATACGCGGTTTCCTGACTGAAAGCAGCTGCCCACTTACAATAAGAGACAGCGACTGTGTGTGTGTGTGTGTGTGTGTGTGTGTGTGTGTGTGTGTGTGTGTGTGTGTGTGTGTGTGTGTGTGTGTGTGTGTGTGTGTGTGTGTGTGTGAGAGAGACAGACAGACATATATATATATATATCCGCGCCGTTGCCGTATACCAACCATAACACACAAGGAG
This sequence comes from Muraenolepis orangiensis, assembly GCA_027704905.1. Classification (NCBI taxonomy): domain Eukaryota; kingdom Metazoa; phylum Chordata; class Actinopteri; order Gadiformes; family Muraenolepididae; genus Muraenolepis; species Muraenolepis orangiensis. Next base: position 18,441,948 of record CM051000.1, on the reverse strand, counting down.
AGGACCCTACGGTCGGTCCTCCAATAGTTTAGTTGAATTGTATAGTTTCCTCTTTGTTCATCTTAATCTGATGCAGAAATCCCACAAAAAGTGTGGGATAGAATGGCGTCGGGACATCACAAATGTTTCAAATTTAGTGACGATCTTGAGTTCGTCAGAGGTTCGAGGTTCGAGCCTAACTTTAGTCCCGGTGAGTCGACTGAAGGTGGGCTCGATCTATGTCACCCAAAAGCACCACCCAAAGTTCACCTGAGCTGGTCCCACCTGCCTGCGCACCCCACTCACACCTCTTCAATGGACCCATGATTTAGAACAACTCAATACATCAAAGAAGTATTACCTTCGGGACTGAGGTTCCAGCATTCTCGATAGCGTCCGTTTCCAATCTGTTCCAGTGCGTGAGAAATAAGCAAAGAAAAACAACTGGCAGACTGCGACGAGACGCGGTCTGCGATCCACCGGCGGTGTTACAAGGCGGGCGGCGGGGGGGCTTCTCCGCCCCCGGACGGCAGTAGTGCTCAGCAGTCGGTGAATACAAGGCCGTGGAGAAAAAAGCAAAAAGCTTGGCCGGTAGATAAAGAGGTATGTTGCGTGCTGTGTGTCACACTCCTCAACATACTTGACGGATTAGCCGCCGCCCATATTGTCTCGCATAGCGGTGTGGTGACACACACACACACACACACACACACACACACACACACACACACACACACACACACACACACACACACACACACACACACACACAGTGTTGTTCGGCTTTGTTTATTTCTCATTCAGACATACTATTAGGTTTCGTCTAGGGGTCCAGTTACAGAACAAACACACACCCTTTTATTGCGGAAGGTCCGTGATGATGATGAATAATATGATAGCATATTGGTTATTTATATACACACACACTGACAAAGGTTAAGTAAAGGTCGGCCTATTGTTGTTGGATGACCCGTTTCTAATTCTCCTTACTAGTCCTATTATCTTGCAATCGCATCCGAAGTCCCCTTCACCGTGGTTCAACTTATCATTTGTGCTTCCTTGTTTGACTGAATTATTCAAGGGACAGAGACTTTCTGGTTGCCACTACTAAACACGTGTATGGTGATACTAGTTCGGGGAATATGTAAAGCAGGTCCTAAAACACAAGTCCAAACCTTTTTCTGTAACTCGGTCACAGAGCAGGACGGTGACTTCACAGCTGCTGCAGCCGCCCCCTGGTGGCGAATACCAGTAAAAGATCCCGAATTGTGACCATTTATTCCAGAACTAACTGCATGTAAGTATATAGGTACTACTTCGTACACCGCCAGTACAATAAATTACACCGTAAATCCGGAGTAAATCCTGGTAATTACTATGTTGTGGACTGTAATAGAAAGCGTTAGCCTTTATTCAATTTTATTTTCACAACAAAAATGATTGTTTTATTTGCTAAATGTATCCATATCCATAATAACATTACAATTCATTAAATTAGTTATTTAGCAGGTAGGCAATATAACTGCCATTCACCAGAAGTCAAACGTGCATTTCTCCCGAACAAACAATTATATAAACATACATATTCACATATATGATAACATAATATATAATACATACAATATAATATTACATTTCCTTCATGACAAGCCTCGAGGAGCAGAACCAGTGCTCAGGTAAAAGTACAATAATTTGGCTCCCTAGATTTAACCCATCAAACATAATGCATCATCATTGATCAATCTACTTCTACAGAAGATAACTGGTAAAACTGGTAAAACATCAACTTACGATTTTAGCGCTGAAAAAAAAAAAGTGTTCACTATAACTTTCAGAGAAAATAATTGTAAATAGGTCGAGTCTTGAATGGGGTTTGGCTCAAGTGTAAGCTAAATCGCTTCATATAACAGGCACCGTACTGATACCAGCTCAAAGTGCTGTACTGATTATTGTGTAAATGTGTTACATTTCACGCCACTGTGATTGACAGCCAAGATGGATTCCCCGAGGGAATCAAGGAAGAGACATCCCCTGATTGGTCAGAAATGATCAGGGAGCGATTCTCACATCTAAACTGTCTGATGCAGAGGCAGCCGCAGTCAACTAGAAACAGATATTCTCACAACAGTTTCACTCACTGATAGCTGACGGCTGGCAAGGTCCTTTCTTACAAATTACACTCAAATAAAACCCCTAAATCTTACCTACAGCACCTTTAAAGCTGCATTTTAAGACAAAGAGACGCTACTCAATACACACACACACACACACACACACACACACACACACACACACACACACACACACACACACACACACACACACACACACACACACACACACACACACACACACACACACACACACACACACACACACATTAGGCGACCCCTATGTCACCCAGCTGTCTGCACGCATACGCTTCGCCGAGTGTCTATCCATGCCCTCTGACCCCGCCCCCTGGTGTCTGACCACGCCCCCTAAAGGAATGCAGAGGTCGGTCCGGTTGGCCCGGCGTTGGCCGCTCCGAGTGCCAGCCCCGCCCCCCTCGGCTGGAACTCTGCGCTCTAATTGGCCGTCACGGGGGAGAGGCAGGGAGAGTGGAGTTGCTTTGCTTTGTCGGAGGTGGAGGGAGGAGCTTCCTGACCTGCAGAAAGAGACAGTCACTGATGACCTCTGATGACCTCTGATGAGGATGTTGTAATGTTGCTTCATATCTTTATATCTTTAATGCTTCGCGAAGCATATTCCCCGATGGTTATGGTGGCTTTGCTCCTCATTGGTTGGGTCAGAGTTGAAGTTGAAGCTAAGCAGCCAATTACAGGCATGTGCATGCTGCTACCACTACAGCAGCTGACGCTGGTTGTGATTGGTGTTTTCTATGTTTTGGAGATGTGTAGTCAGTAAAGTAACCCTGAGGTACGCCCTTTATACCCACACACACTTTTATACCACAAGGTCAACCATAGGTGATTTGGAGCTGTCCGTTACCAGGCCAGAGGAGGCGGGGCTTACGTCTGTGGCCAAGGCGCGGCCCTGGTCAGCCAGTGGAGTTGCCATGGCAACAGGCAGGCGAGCGAGGAACAGAAGTGATCTGCTCTGCCGAGGGTGAACTCTGATGACGGCACAAAGAAAACGAATTATTACAAAATATTTTTAAATTGTTATTATTATTGTATTGTCATATGAAACAAACTTTGCCAGGAATTGCAATATAATGCAGGGTTCATCAAGCACACAGACACGCGCGCGCGCACACACACACACACACACACACACACACACACACACACACACACACACACACACACACACACACACACACACACACACACACACACACACACACACACACACACACACACACACACACACACATGCACACACAGAGGCACATATATTCTCATGCATGCACACACAAACACCGACACACACACAAACGCACACATACACAGACACCCCCCCCCCACACTCTCTCTCTCTCTCTCTCTCTCTCTCTCTCTCTCTCTCTCTCTCTCTCTCTCTCTCTCTCTTTCACTGGGGGTACCTGTGCGAGGGGGTCTGGGGAGCAGCAGGTTCTGGTGGATCTGATCCGGACTCTCCGAGGAGGAAGAAGAGGAGGAGGATGGTGTCAGCCTGATGTCTGCCAGACCTGAAGGGGTCCCTCTCTGCCCTTCCCCTGCTCCTCCCCACACAGGGCTGGGGACCAGGGGGCCCAGGGAGGCCAAGGAGGGGCCCGGGAGGACCACACGACTATGGTCCTGGGGGGTAGGGGGAAGCAGAAGACGGTCAGCATCTTGTCACAGGGTTTTTTTCTATAGGTTTCATCATTTGTAGCTTCAGGGGAGCAGGAAGGAGCATGAGATCAACTTCCTCTTGTCTACCTGCCTCCCTCCCACGATGATAACAACATCCTCCTAATCATATCATAACTAGAGGGGCACAAAGGAACAGACAAACAAACAAACAGGGGTGAAAACATAACCTCCGGTCCATCTTCAATGGCGGAGGTAATAATCAATGCCATTCATTTACAATGGTCATCTTACCATGTGATGGTGTGTCGTTAGCATGGCGTTGAACTGGCGCGCTGGCGGCGGCCCAGCCTGATTGGCCGGTCGGGAGGTCAGCTGACCAGGAGGCTCACAGCGACCATGCTCCTTCTTACACAATGCCTTGGGACCAGAGACACTGGGATAAGAAACTACAACTCCCACTATAACTAAAACTACAACTCCCACTATAACTAAAACTACAACTCCCACTATAACTAAAACTACAACTCCCACATTAATAATGACCACAGTACTGTATCAATACAAAGTAGCAGTATATCTCCAAAACTTCCACTGTATACTGTACCAACATGATATGCTTTAAAAATTATAAAATGTACTCAGTACTAATAAATATTGCCTGCATAGTGTGTACTGTACACCTACTACTGAACACTGTCCTGATAACTATGTAAAGTATGGAGTCTAAGGACCGGGCCGTGTCGGTTGGTATAAAATTTGCGGCTAAACGCTTCGGGTAAACCACTCAATCATGCAAATCAGGTCGACGGAATAAACCGACTTCATGGAAGGCTGCACTTCACGATGTTAGTCATTATTACACCACCCGATTTTAATGTTGATTTGCATTTGGCGAGAAATCCGAGATTTTGTGTAAGCGGCCCAACCTGTGGAGCACCGGATAAAATAGTAACATGAACCTGTGTTCACACACTGCCAACCACACACAAACACACACACACACACATACACACACAAACACACACACACACACACACACACACATACACACGCAGGATATGGCAGTGCGGTGTTACCCAGATGTCTGCCCACCAGGTGATGACCTGTTTACACAGGTAGTCAAATACCCATAATACCCAAAGCTAGCTAATATCCATTAGCTAGAACTCTATGTTGCAGACAAAGCTGCCCTACACAGCTGTCTACCTGACTGTCTGTCTATCTATATGTCTATCTGAATGACTGTCTGTCCGTCTGTCTGTCTGCCTGCTTGTCTATCTGACTGCCTAGCTGTCTGTCTGTGTGGTGTTAGTAGTTTAAAACACAGACTAGTAGATTAGTCACATGGACCGCAGCCTAATACTATGATACTGTGGTACTACAGTATGTCAGAACTGTAATACTGTGATACTGTGGTACTGTCATACTATGTTAGTCCTGCAATACTATGATACTGTGGTACTATGTTAGTACTGTGGTACTATGTTAATACTGTGGTACTACGTTAGTACTGTGGTACTACGTTAGTACTGTGGTACTATGTTAGTACAGTCATACTATGATATGGACGGCAGTAGCTCACTCTGTTAGGATTTGACTTGGGAACCGAAGGTCGCTGGGCACTGCCAAGGTGCCCTTGAGCAAGGCACTAGACCCCTACACTGCTCCCCCACAGATGGGATATATGCAGAGAAATACAAATTTCACTGTGTGTGTAAATGTATGTGACCAATAAAGAAGATTCAATCCTCCAGATTTAGATAGATTTAGATACTATGTTAGTACTATGTTAGTTGGTACTATGTAAGTACTGTTATATTATGATTCTGTGGTACTATGTCAGGACTGTCATACTATTATACTGTGATACTATGTCAGTACTGTTATACTATGATACTGTGGTACTATGTCAGTACTGTAATACTGTTACTTTACTTTATTAGTAGTGCAGTACTAGGTCCTCCCTTGTCGCTGCACCACATTATACTGTGTATAGAAACTCAACCTTCCCAGCCAACTAGAATCCAGCTTCCTAGCGACACCCAGCTACACCCCCCGGAGCCTGTAGGCCAACGGTCTGCCCTCACCTGCAGGATGTCTCCGTTGGTGAGGCTCTGAGTGGCCGGGCCGTGGTCCGTGAACCTCAGCAGGGTGCGGTCCATGTCTCCGCTGGCGTACTGGAACAGCTTGCCGGAGGCGCTGAAGACCATGAGGGCCACCTCGCAGTCACACAGGACGCTGAGCTCATACGCCTTCTTCATCAGGCCGAACCTGCGCTTGGCGAAGGTCACCTGGTGGGTGAGACTTTAGCTGTAGCTTAAAAGAACACATTTTCACTGGCTCCGCTTTTTGACCTTTCAGAACCAACCAACCCAACTGCAGTCCTTCGAAAATTGTTTAGCAATGAATCATTAAAATATACCACCCCTATGTCAGACAGAAATATACAGCAATGGAATAAAAAACAACAATGGAACAAAGGTGAATAATTTCAGCCCAGCCTATCACACGTATCAGCAGGAGTTTGACTGTGGTTGTACTGAGCAGCTCCCATTAGAACCAGTAGCAGACTTGTACTGAGCAGCTCCCATTAGAACCAGTAGCAGACTTGTACTGAGCAGCTCCTCCCATTACAATAGCTTACAATAAACCCAAATGACATGTGTTACACTTGTTCTGATTGGCTCCAATTAAATGATGGGTGTTTTATACTCTCTTCTGATTGGCTCACCTGTCGGGTCCTCTCGTCCAAGATGCGGGAGATGCTGATCTTCTTCCTTCCCATGTTTGAAAGCTGCTGACCAGGCGGTCGTTAGGTTTCAGGTTGTTGATCTGTCTGTTTCTATCTTTTCAGATGGCTATAAGCAAACATGAGGCCACAAATATGTATTGTATTGTAGACTATATGCATTAATACACATAAAGCCCTTTCAAACTCTTTTTTATTGAATTATATCAAAGCCTTTTGATGTAAGAAAAGCACTGAATGTTGCATGAGAAAAGTAACTTCAATGATTGTTGAGGATGGTTGACAATGTTTTTTAGTTTTTTTAAGTTTCTATATCATTTTAAACTTAACAGCTCTTCACATGCGTTCAGAAAGCATCCAAACTCCATCCACCATATATGATGCTGTCTTTACAAGGAATTCATCTTTGAGGAAAGCAATGTGTGCAGAATAGTTGTAATATTGCATTGCATTATTTTACTCAATAAAACTCCAAAAACGGTGTCTCTCGCTTTCTCTATGATAGCTTAAAAATACCAATGAATTAACCCACCTGATGGAGTCCTGGAAAGACGAGTGAGAAAAGGAGCGCTTGTGTGTCTGACCGCTGCGTGTTGACGTTAAAAGGCTCCGTTACTGTCCTCTGATTGGTCGGTTCAGAGCGTTACACACCGCCCTCTCCATCCCCACGCTATTGTGATACTGTATGGGTATGGGTTCTTCAGGTCTGCTTAAAGGTGCTGTGGGTACGATTTAAGTAAATGTAAGTGTAATCTGTCAGAAATGCCACAGCCCCTGTCTGTCCGCTATTACAGTGATTGAAATATCAGTTAAGAGTTGACTGGGCCTGTCTCTCTGTATGAGACCATTAGACCGTAGACCGGTCCCAGATCACGGAGGAGGGGGAAGCAGAGAGGGAGGGAGTGGTGTTTTGGTCGTCTCAAATCTTGCTCGTTTCTAGTACTCGTCTCTTTACAACCGAATCTTACCTACAGCTCATTTACGTGACAATGGTACTGATTGTGTTACCAATCGGCTATTATTTATTAATGGTGGTATTCATATGATTTCTGGTTGTAATGTTAAGCCCACCGGCATGTACTTGTTATGTTTTGTTAGATATTAACGTGCCGACGAAAAAGTACTATTTTCAATTTGAACTTATTTCAAAGATCACATGCAACTCTACAAATGTGGATAGTTTTTATGTGGCACATATATTCAGCAGCACAGACGTCACTTTATGTAGGCCCACGACCGATACGTCTGTCCTTCCAACAGTGCGTTACATACATGTTATGAAATGACACGACCTAGAACATTGTGGTGATAAAACCCATCTTAGTTCCTGGTTGGTTTTGAATTGAGTTGAAGGGAATGTTTTTCCCCCACTTTTAGGGAAACGTTGTCTTGAGGAAATGGTGTGCTCCTACATACCTATATGGCCTGCTTTGTTTCCCCTTGAAATATGAATCCAAGTGTGTTTACGTTTATTTGTGGGCACGGAGCATTCAAACATGAGCTAATCAAATCAAGCGGTGTGTTTTGTATGGAAATTGAACACACACACACACATATTTTAAACTCACACACTTATTTCCTTTATTTCCATAAGCCGAGATCAGGACTCCAGGAAGAAGTCCTCAGGTTTCAGAATTCAAAGTTAAACCAAATTAGTCCGTTAAACCCAGTCTAGTTGAACAAAACACGTTCTCCCGAAAGGCAGAAACTACCCAAGTCCAGGAGTTCTCGAAAATCCAATCTGAGACTGGGAGGAGTCTGAGTCAGGAGACAGTGATTTTGGGGTGAGTTTCTCACATTCCCTGATCTCTTGGTATATATATCGTCATATGGAGTGTGGACGTATTGCACACACACACACACACACACACACACACACACACACACACACACACACACACACACACACACACACACACACACACACACACACACACACACACACACACACACACACACACACACACACACACACACACACACACACACACACAGGTTCAAACACACACTGAACAAAACCATCTGATCTAGAAACCGGTTGGCCTTCATCCCTTCACACCACCAGTGTTCCTTCACACCACCAGTAAGACACTGGTGGCCAACCGGTCTAGCCCCATAGGGATGAAGATGGGAAGCACGGGCCACTCCCACCTCACAACAGGCCACGCCCAATTATAATAGGCCCACCCCCCACCTCACCACAGCAGTCTGCCCATCAATGTGGCTTCCTTCATATGATTGGCCGCTTCTGCTGGCGTCACCGAGGTCCTCGAACCACCCTCTGTGTTTATTGTTGGGATGTTACCGGCCAATCGGGCAACAAAAAAAATTGACAAAGAGGGGAGCTAGAGTGGCGAGGGCGGAGCCAGAGAGGAGAGGTCATCCCTGGAGGTCGAACATCTGCAGGCAGCGGCTTGAGCAGCAGTAGGCAATGAAGCTCACTGTTGTTCTGGAGGGAGAATCACACACACACACACACACACACACACACACACACACACACACACACACACACACACACACACACACACACACACACACACACACACACACACACACACACACACACACACACACACACACACACACACACACACACACACACACACACACACACACACAGCTTTAGATGTATGTATGGTGGTGTATATATACAGTATATATCTATATAGCGATACATCTTTACAATATCTATATAAACAGTATCTATACATCTATACAGTATAGATATATATATAGATATATATATATATATATTGTAAAGATGTATAGATATTGTATAGTAGATATATATAGTATATAGATATTGTATAGATGTATATGATATTGTATAGATATATAGATATGTGTACAGTGGTATAGATATATAGATCTAGATAGTATAGATATATACCTGTGGTGCACCCCAGCCAGGGCAGTGTCTCTGAGAGGGAAGGCTTTAGGATACACGGTGGTGAACATAGGCTGACTACAGCGGTGACAGTGACCCAGAGGACAGGACACACGCTCCTGGAGACTCCTTGGGAGGAGCAGGTCTGGAGGACACCCACACCACACACACACACACACACCACACCACCACACATTTCAACTCACCGATAATGTCCATCCCTCAGAGGAATTGCAAGTGTTCAACTTCTTTACTGAGAAAGCGTTCTACAGCCAATCAGAAGATCCGTAACATTACTCAAAAAGCAGATCCACCAATCAGAAGGAAGTATAACGCTAGTCCGGTTTGGTGGAGGTACAGTTGGAGCGGTGGACCAGTATATCAAATAGCTGCCCACTGCTCCTAATACTGGGATGGGTTGAATTCCACTGTGTGTGTGTTCATGTATGGGACCAATAAAGAGGATTCAATCCTCCAGATTTTGATTTTGATCAGGTTCCAACCAACCACAGGCTGTGGTTGGTTGGAGGTACCGTACAGGTTCTGATGTGGTTGGGTGGAGGTTCTGATGTGGTTGGGTCGTGGTACCGTGGGTGTGGTGGAGGAGGAGGTTCTGATGTGGCTGGGTGGAGGTACCGTGGGGGTGGTGGTGGTGGAGGTTCTGATGTGGCTGGGTGGAGGTACGGTGGGGGTGGTGGTGGTGGTGGTTCTGATGTGGCTGGGCTGAGGTACCGTGGGGCCGGTGGTGGAGGTTGTGATGCGACTGGGCGGAGGTACCGTGAGGACGGTGGAGGTGATAGAGGAGGTGCAGGCTCCTCATGGCCAGCTCCTCCAGGGGAACCACCCGCTCCGACTCCCAGCCCAGCAGCTTGACCTCGTGGGGAAGCAGAACCTCGGGCCCCGCCGGCCCTGGAGACCGGAACACCAGGCCTCCCTCGGGAACCCAGTCTGACGTACCACACCTGTGGGATGGACACACAGTTACATGCACACGGCATGGTGTGTGTGTGTGTGTGTGTGTGTGTGTGTGTGTGTGTGTGTGTGTGTGTGTGTGTGTGTGTGTAATTACACACATACTTAGACACACACACAGCACGGTGTGGGTGTCTTGTGTGTGTGTCCTGTGCGTGTGTGTCTGTCTTGTGTATGTGTGTGTGTGTTTGTGTGTTACCCGTTACAGCCGATGACTTTGTTGTACAGGAAGGACGGCAGTCCCTTCAGCTCCACATTGTTGTCCACAAACACAAACTGAAGCTCCCGGGAACGGCCCAGGTCTGACACACACACACACACACACACACACACACACACACACACACACACACACACACACACACACACACACACACACACACACACACACACACACACACACACACACACACACACACACACACACACACACACACACACACACACACACACACACACACACACACACACACACACGTGAACTTGGGTAGACGGTTATTATCTACATATTGCTGTTTCAAAATATTTTTAACAGTTATTTGCTGTACAATTGTGATTGGAACAGCGCCACTCTGCCCCCCCAGCATCCGTACAACGACAACAAGGTTCAAGGATTTTTTTTTATCCACAGGCAGTGCGCCTATTGAACTGCTAGGAGTGCTGCCACGATCATAACATTGTCATTAACATTACACGTCATACTCTGCTGGACTTTCTGGACTGATTACAGTTACTGAACTGTATTCATGATGCTGCTGCACTTTAAATGCTTTTGCACAATTCAAAACATGTAAATACATCCATCACTATATTGTTCCTTTTATGTTATTTATGTTAGTATTTTTATTTATTAAAAAAATTCATACTGCGGGAGGGAATGGGGAGTAAGCATTCCATTGTACTTGTTGCAAATGGCCAATAAAAAACATATTGTATCTTGTATCTATTGGGTACATTCAGCATTAGTGTGTTCTGGCAGTGCGGTTCCATATGTGACCAGCAGAGGGCGACGCTGACCTGGAGGCAGGGTGACCAGGCGGTTGGCGGCCAGCGACAGCTCGTTGAGGCTGCCCAGGAGACACAGCTGTCGGGGCAAGTGTCTCAGCTGGTTCCGGTCCGCCGTCAGGTACTGGAGGGACAGACAGCGGTGGAGCCGCGCCGGTAAGGAGGTCAGGCAGTTACGAGACACATCCAGAGATTCCAACTCCTGGAGGTCCCCCAGCTCTGAGGAGAGAGAGACAGAAAGGTAGACAGACAGGTAGAGAAACAAACAGTGAGAGAGACAGGAAGAGAGACCAGAGTAGAAAGATTTGGACAGGCAGACAGACAGGTAGAGAGACACACACAGGAAGGGAAACAAGATACGATTTCCTCACTATTAATCCCAGAAAGTAAATTAGGGTATACAGACAGGTAAGGACAAAGAGCCAAAAGGGTACATAGACAAGTAGAGAGAAAGACAGGTACATAGACAGGTAGATACAGAGACATATAACAGTGGATGGGTAGAGAGAGAGACAGACAGGCAGGCAGTCAGAGAAGGCGGTACCTGAGGGGAGGGTCTGTAGCTGGTTATTGGCCAATCTGAGGTGGCGGAGGGAGCGGAGTCGACCAATCTCTGGACAGATGATCTGGAGGGCGTTATCACTCAGATCCAGAGACCTGAGCCTGGACAGCTGTCCTATGGCTGGCACACACACACACACACACACTGAATTGAATCTGGTATATTTATATTTCTATACAATGTTTACCGTGAGGATGACTTACCTTCTGGAACCATCACTATGTTGTTAGAGTGTAGGTATCTGAAATAAACCAAAAAACACATTTATACATATGTATTAAATATATATATATACATACAGTTTATATATACAACAATTATTTATTTGTATTATTATAGTTAGTTTTTTACTCATATTTGGAAATTTAACTGAGTCTAAGTTTATTTTGTTGTTCTTAAATAATTAGTATTTTGAAAGAGCCGTCAGGATTGCTACTTAATGTCTTACGTACAATAAAGTTATTCTGACTGATTCTGGACACTGGCTGCTTTGTGACGCTATGGTGACCCCTGCTGGCCACATGCTAGAATACCATAACACTATAACATCGAGGGTTCACAGATAGTCACAAGACGTTCTACATCAACAAGAAGCACGTGTTTGTTCAGGCCTGCCCAACGAAGCCAACCGATTTCAGGGAATAACAAAAAAGGACTTTGTCTACCTATGTTGAATGAACCTAAATTTGAACCTACATTGAGCTAAATGACTAATGTTATGTGATTTACTTACAGCTCAATCAGATTGGGAAGCTTCTGAGCGAGGTTGTCAGGCTAAGGGAGTGGGAGAGGGAGACAGACAGACAGACAAAGAAAACTTTTAGGTGACATGTTGAAAGACTGATAAAGCGAGATTGATAAAGCGAGACTACACAAGTGACATGTTTGTGTGTGTGTGTTGTAATGTGTGTGTGTGTTGTAGTGTGTGTGTGTTGTAATGTATGTGTGTGTACCAGCGTGGTGAGAGAGTTCCTCTTCATGTACAACCTCTCCAGGAACTGCAGGCCCTCGTCCTTCAGCAGCTCAACAGGGAACTTGTTGAGGTTGCGGTAGTTGAGGAACAGGTTCTTGTGGCGCTCCTGCTTGGCCATGCTGATGGTGTCGTGGAGTTCACTGGCCATGGCTGCTCCCCAGAGAGAGAGAAACCCTCAAAAACACCTTCTTTGCGTTCTATGACATGATGGCACTGTTAGGATTACAAGAAAAAAGGGGAATCTAACTAAACCAAGAATAGTAAATCCCCGCACTGAAAGTCTGCATGTTTTTTTCAATTTAATTTATTGAATTACAATGATCATCTCTCACATCATAATTACTAGCTCTATATACAACGAACTGCATGTGTTGCATTGCATATTTACTCTGTATACAATACAGACAGACAGTTCTATAGAGCCGTCTGTATTGTGTATCTAGCTCCATAGAGCTGTCAGTCTGAATAGTGTGTCTAGGTCTATGTCATATAGCTGTATATAGCTCTACATAGCTGTGTGTCTGCATTGCAAATCTAGCTTTATAGAGCGGTCTCTCTGAATTGTGCATCTAGCTCTATAGAGGTGAATTGTGTACCCAGCTCTATGTCGTGTTACTCCATAGAGCTAGTAATTACTGTCACCACCATAACAAAGTAAGAGTGTTTGACAATGAAGGCCCTGGCATCGGTGGTGATCGGCGTCATAACGCCACACAATAACACACGGGACTGTCATGTTAGTAGAACGTGATTATAGTTGGTTCATTTGGATTATAGTTAGAACATAATGACAGTTGGTTGAATATGAGTGGGCTCAAGGTTCACTCACCGCTAGCTTAGTGTAGCACCGCTAGCTTCCTGTGGAGTTGAAATGCAACACTATGAACGACACAGAGGCCAACACACGCTGACCTTCATATACACATATAACAAACATGGCTTGGACCCATCTTCATATTTATATTGATATCTAACCCGGGGCGAGAGACGATGCTGCTAGCCACGCAGCGTAGCATCAGCTGATGAGCCGCAAACGTAAACAAGACGTCATCTGCGCTGCCTCCACAGCACGATGGGGATTGTAGTTTTTACAGTTTAATTCGATTCGATTCGATTCAAATTGTCATTGTACAGCACAAGTACAGTACAGCGAAAATAATTTAGCATCTAACCAGAGTGCAAATGTTGCAGTAAAGTGCATGGTAATATAATATAATTTACAGTTAGAATTTACAGGTTAAAACTAAAAGACAGTCTACTGGGTATTAAATGGGATATGAACAGCATACTAATAGGTATATGTATATACAGGTAAGTGAGTATTTAACAGGTAGTAATCAGGGGTATGCAATTATTGAAAGCAGGATACAAATATATAAATGTACATATATGGGGGCTGTCTTCATGGTGCAGAGTTCAGGGAGATGACAGCTGAGGGGAAGAAGCTGTTCCTAAGCCTGCTTGACTTGGAACAAAGGTTTCTATAGCGCCTCCCGGAGGGGAGGAGGGCAAACAGTCCATGGTTGGGGTGAGAGGGGTCATCCACTATTTTTTGTGCCTTCCTCAGACACCGTTTGTGGTGGGTAGTGTATATTGCAGGGAGGGGTAGTCCAACGATGCGTTGGGCGGTTTTCACCACCCTCTGCAGCGCTTTCCGGTCAGAAACAGTGCAGTTGCCATACCACACTGTGATGCAGTTGGTGAGGATGCTTTCAATAGCACACTGACAGGCACGATGGTGGACCTCTTGAAGAACGCGGGAACAACAGCCTGGGACAGGGAGAGTTTGAAGATGTCTGCAAAGACTCCTGCCAACTGGTCTGCGCATGCTCTGAGGAAGCGGCCCGGGATGTCGTCGGGGCCTGCCGCCTTACGGATGTTCAACCGCTTGAAGGTGCGGCGCACATCCGCCTCCGAGATGTTCAGCAGGCTGGTCTCCTCAATACAATACAATTGATTGATGGATGTAGGCCGAAGCCTATATATCCATATCAAAATATTACAATAGAAATCGAAATTGAAACTGGAGACTAGATGACACTGATGTGCTTGAAGTCCCATTTCAGCGGGTTGTTCTCCCAGTACACGTCGAGGCGCCGCTTGAAGGAGTCGACTGTAGGAGCTGTGACGACATCTTCTGGCAGTTTATTCCACGTCTTGGTGACCCGTACAGTGAAGAAGTAGTGTCTCATGTCGTGGCCTCCTTCGGCTCTTCGCACATCAAGTTTCCTACTGTTTCCCCTTGTGTTCGGACGGTCCATCATGTTGACTGGCTTCAAGTCTGGAGCTGCTTTGTGGTCGTACTTCCCCGACACGATTTTGTACGTCTCAATCATGTCGCCTCTCGCTCTTCTGTAGGCTAGTGTGAAGAGATTGAGCTTCCGTAGGCGCTCTTCATAACTCAGTTCCTTCATGCCTGGGATCTGTCTCGATTGCTTCTTTGTCTTTCACCAAATAGGGATTCCAAACTGCATTTGCATATTCTAGGTGGGGTCTTACTTGTGAGTTGTAGAGGAGCATGAAGATTTCCTCATCCAAATATGTGAAGGTTTGGTGGGTAATGCCTACATTGCGATTCGCTATGTTAACTTTGTCTGCCAGGTGTTGGTTGAAGGAAAGCTTATTATCAAGCAGAACTCCCAGGTCCTTTTCTGTCTCGCAGTTAGTGAGCTTGACTTTCTGGTTATTGATGGTGTCGGCCATATAGTACTCCCTGGGACTTCCAGTGTTGCCAAGACTCATGAGTTTGCATTTATTTGGATGGAAGAGAAGTAGCCATTTCCGAGACCAGTTGTCCAGTATCTCTAGGTCTGCCTGGAGGGTCTTTCTGTCCTCGTCTGAGTTGATCCTGCGGTAAATCTTGGTATCGTCTGCGAATAAGTAGATTTGGGATCGCACCGCCTCTGGGAGGTCGCTAATATAAATAACGAAGAGCAGAGGTCCTAATACAGAGCCTTGGGGGATCCCACTCGTGACCGCCATTGGAGTAGATTTCACACCATTCACAACTACCTGTTGGGACCTATCCTTAAGGAAGTCTTCAAGCCAACCCTTGATGGAATCTCTGATACCGTACGTCTCGACCTTCCCTATTAGCCTCCGGTGTGGGACCTTGTCAAAGGCCTTCATGAAGTCGCAGAATATGCAATCTATCTGGCCTCCTCTGTCAATGATGTCGAATGACTTTGAGTAGTTGGAGCGATGTGGATCGGCCACTTATGAAGCCATACTGCTTGTGGCTGAGTAGATCATTTTCCTTCAGGAAATCAACAATTTTATCTCGCAGTATCGATTCCATGATTTTGCACGGAATACTGGTCAGGCTCACTGGCCTGTAGTTGGCAGGTATCTGCTTATCTCCTTTCTTGAATATGGCGGATATGTTGGCCTTCATCCATTTCTCAGGTAGTTTTTGGGACCTTAGCGAAGTCTGGAAAATGTGGGCAAGCGGTTTTGGCTAGAGATGGGGCAGCTTCATGTAGCACTCGTGGTGATACACTGTCTGGTCCTGGTGACTTTGATGTATTCAGGTTCTGAAGCTTTTTGTAGACCATATCTGTGCTGATGTCAAGCCTCTCAAGAAGTGTTGTGAGCTGCAGATGAGGCAGTCTTGGTATCTCTCCTGGTGGCTCCTGAGTGAAAACTGAAGAGAAGTATAGACTAGTAATTCTGCTCTCTCTAGATCACCTGATATCTTTTCGCCAGTGGCTGGGGAGATAAGATCTGGGATGACTGATCTTGTTTTAGTCTTGGATTTCACGTGTCTCCAGAACTTCTTTGGATTTGCTTTAGACTGCTGTGCAATGGACTTTTCATACGCTTTTTTCAGCTTCCTTGTCAGGTGTCGGACCCAGTTGCGTTCACGGCAATATTTTTGGTGTTCTTCGCCCTGCCTGGTTTCCATGAAGCGTTGCCATGCACAATGCTTCTTACGGACTCTGCGAAGAGTGTTTTGGTCAAGAGGAGTTCTCCCTTGGGAGCCAATGTTGGTGAATGTCTTTCTGGGAATCCACTCATCCACGGCGGCATTGTAGTGGTCTAGATAGAGCTCGTATTGTTGCTCGACGTCATCTTTGCAATCATGAAATAGCTCATCCCAGTCATGGTCCAGGATCTCTCTTAACTTGGCATAGTCCCCCTTGTCGTACACATATCTGGTCTGAGCTGTTGGAGTGAGTGTGACGTAGCAATTGAGATCATGCAACAGTACGCAATGATCACTAGCTCCAAGGGCTCCTAGATGCGTATCACTGGCAACCATGTTTTCTTCATTGGTGAGAACCAAGTCCAGTAGGTTTGGTTGGTTACCAATTCTATTTCATGACATGTTGATGAAGGTAGCTGTCCCTACAGGCCTCAATAAATGTGTAGTCTGCTGCCTCAGTACTCTCGCCCTTGGTTGCCCATCCGACCCAGTTTACACCGGGATAATTAAAGCCGCCTGTGATGAGAACATGGGAGTAGTACTTGTCCCCAACTTTGCGCATGAGGCTGTTGAGTGCATTGTTAGTCTCTACTGAGGAGTTAGGACTCCTGTAGATGCATCCTACAAGTAGTTTATCACCTTTGTCCAGCTCCACAGAGGTGAAAACAGCATCCTTGAAGCTGGAACCCTCAATTTCATCCTGGATATGTGTGGCCGGGTTGGCTTTCAGGCATGTTGCGGTGTATATAATGGTTCCCCTGCCTTCCTTCCCATATTTGATTGCTTCCAGATTATGCCAAAGGTTATATCCATCTAGTTTCAGTTCTGCTTCAGTGATGTTGGATCTGGATTTTTTTTGGGCATGACTTCAGTAATGATGATGTGGGGTTTGTATAATTGACTGTAGAAACTAAGCTCTGCCAATTTATTTGTGAGACAATCTGCATTTGTTGACAAACAGGTGAGAGAGTTCAATATTTTCTGCTTGGGTTTGTTACTTTCTTTCTTGTTTATATGTTTGTTTCTTAGTGGATTGTCTGTTGCAGGTGTGGTGTTTGAGTCCATATCGTCATTGTGGTTATTCTTAGTATTTAATTCAATGCTCTCAACTAATTCAGTGACAATACTTTGTTCCTCCTTACTTGCAGTTACGTACACATGTTTTTGTGGCAGATCGGCTGTTGGATTCTGCTCTCTTCTTCAGAAACACTGAGCTTATCTCGGGATTTTGATGATTTTCAGGTTCTCCGGTGGTCCGCGTACCCTGTACCAGAAGTTTTTTGAAGGGTCTGCTTCCTCTTTAGCTTTGGCCTCAGTAACCTTAACTCGGATATTTTCTCTGTCCTCTTTGGTGTGATCATGGGTAACACTGATGGATTTATATTCCTCCTCAGCATCTTTGAGTTTGCTCAGACTACTCATAAACTTCTCCTTGGTCTATTTGTTATCCATGGTGATTTTCAGAGGACGTGTATGATTGTCATCTTTTTTTGGCCCAAGACTAACTATTTCCTTTGTTCGACAAGGTCCAATTTGCAAGACATCCGTACACAACGCATCAAAAAAGGCTGTGTCATCCTGGGTGCGCTGCTCTGGGCTGGTTCCATCACTTTCTTTGGCTCTGAAGATCACAATGTTATTTGCTCTCAACTCTCGATCGCCATCAGCCTTCTTTTGTTCTACAAAAGCTTCCCGCACTATATTTCTGTCAGGAGGATGGGCCTTGTCCTGAGAATCTGTTGCAGCCTCCGCTGCATCTGCTTTGGGATCTCTCCTGTCACAATTTCAATGTGTTTGATCATTCTCTGCTCAATCTTCTGATCCATTTCTTCAAATTTTTTCTCAACCAGTGCTAGAAATTATTGTAAATTAGTGCTGCTATCCTGCTGGTCTGGGGTCAAACCCTTGCTCAATTGTGTTGTTTTTCAAGAGGTCTTTCATGTATGGAGTACATGTTTTACCAGTCCAAACCTTCTTTCTTCGTTAGCACTTTATAATCAGTAGCGTTGAGTTTGGCACACTTTGCACACAGATAATGGTGACAATAGTCACACAAAATGACCTGGCTATTTTCATCTGTGAAAAGCTTCTTGCAAGTAATACATGTCCACCCCTGCTTCATTACCGCCATCCTGAGGTGATTTGATCATAAGTTTGTCAATTGAGCGGGTCTCAAAACGAACGCTATCTAGACTAGCATCCATTAACCTCCAAATGCTAGCGGTAGCTAGCTTAACTAGCCGACTGTTAGCCACTGTGGTGTTATTGTTAACACTAGCCAGGCTAACTGGCTAGGGATACGATGAACTCACGACAACGATGTGCGCGCTCTTGCTGCTGCTCCTCAGGCGGCGCTGGATTCGGCGGGCTGCCGTTCACGTCGAACCGAGCAAAAAAATGATTTAGCTCTCCTGGGAGGGAGGTAGAGGAGTTCTCTACACAACTGGTTCTCCCTCTGAAGTTCGTTATCGTCTGTAACCCCTGCCACATACCCTTCACGTCGTGGCTCTTGAATTTCTCCTCCACTCTGTCCTTGTACTCCCGCTTGGCAGTGACGATGGTCTTACGGAGGTCGTAGCGGGCTCTCGTATATTCCCGGAGCCAAAGGCGGAGTTACGCACGTGGAGGGCAGCGCGAACATCACCGTTAATCCACGGTTTCTGGTTGGTATATATCCAAACCGAGTTGGTCAGAACAACGTCATCTATGCACTCTTGGTGACCGAGGACGCGTACTCGTTTATGTTATTGTCCGAGGCAACCCGGAACATGTCCCAGTCAGCGCGATCAAAACAATCCTGTAGCATAGTAGAGTCCGATTGGTCCGACCAGCATTGGACCTCCCTCACAGCGATCGGTTGCTGCTTCAGTCTCTGCCTATAGACGGGGAGTAGCTGGATAGAGCGGTGGTCTGATTTGCCGAACGTTGGGCGGAGGAGGGCCTTGTAGCCATCACGGAAGGGGGTGTAGCAGTGGTCGAGAATCCGCTCACCCCGTGTGTTGCTCGTTATGTGTTGGTAGAACTTCGGGAGAACCTTCTTCAGGTTCGCCTTGTTGAAGTCCCCCGCCACAATGAGAGCAGCCTCAGGGTGTGCCGACTCCTGTTCGCTGATAGCCCCATACAGTTCCTTCAGCGCTGGGTCCGTGTTGGCTTGTGGGGGAATGTAAACAGCGGTCACGGTTACCCGAGGTAGCCAGTGTGGACGGCACATAAGCATCAGGTACTCCAGGTCCGGGGAACAGAAAGACTTGAGGGGATGTACATGACTTTGGTTGCACCAAGATCCGTTTATCATGAGACATAACCCCCCCCCCCTCCACGATCTTTACCGGAGAGAGCCTTTGTTTTGTCCGCCCAGCGGACGGAAAATCCCGTCGGCTCGATAGCTGCGTCGGTAACCCCCTCCGACATCCATGTCTCCGTAAGGCAGATGATACAATTGTCCTTAGTTTCCCGGTGGAATTGAATACGAGCCTGTAGCTCGCTTAACGTATTGTCCAGAGACTGTACATTAAGCCAGTAGAATGGTGGGTAGTGGGGGGCGATCGGATCGACATCTCAGCCTGACTAGCACACGCTTCTTCCTGCGACGCTTGCACGTAATCGTGCCCAAGATGGTCGGAGATAATCCAGCTGTGACTTCAGGCGGGACGTCCGAGTCAAAATAATGAAAAAACTCTGGCAGGCGGCGAGCGACTGTCGATCTGATCTCCATAAGTGTCCATAAGTCATAAATGAACGTGCTGCTAACTTTCTGTACAAAGATAGTTGTGATAAAAATAATAAATAACAAAAAACTGCATCGTCGTGCGGGAGCTCGCAACACGGCAGCCATCTCGTATGGCGCATACGTCCGGAGATGTCGACCCCCAGGAATTTAAAGCTGGAGACATGCTCAACCTCCGCCTTGTTGATGAGGATGGGGTGTGCGTGCAAGCTCTGGTTTTTTTGAAGTCCACAATGAGCTCCTTGGTTTTCTTGGTGTGGAGGGCCAGGTTGTGGTTTGATGAGATTGTCTAACCTGACAGACTGGGGTCTGTTGGTTAGGAAGTCCAATAACCAGTTACAAACAGAAGAGTTAATATCAAGATTCTTGGTTTCTATAAGGTTCTAACCAAGTTTGAAGATGAGTTTGGAGGGAATGATGGTGTTAAATTCTGAGCTGAAGTCTGAAGTGAACAGCATTCTAACATGGGTGTTGCTCTCATCCAGGTGGGAGAGCAGAGTGAAGAGCTGAGGAGATGTCATCCTCCGTGCTCCTGTTCTCACGGTAGGCAAATTGGTGTTTATCCAGTGAGGGTGAGAGGCCAGATTTGAGGTGAGCCAGGACCAGCCTCTCAAAGCACTTCATGATGATGGGGGTGAGTGCAACAGGGCAGAAGTTCTTAAGGCTCGAGTGTTTTGGCACTGGCACAATGGTGAATGAGGTGGTTTTAAGGCACGCTGGGACTGCCTGAGCTAATGACGTTAGGTCATGTTATGTAATGTAAGTTAGGACCTCAGTCAGCTGCTCAGCGCAGTTCCTGAGCACCCGACCGGGGATACCAGCTTCCTTACGTGCATTTGTTCTGCTCAGTTCTACTCACACATGTCTCTGGGGGTGAGGGGTTGGTGGTCAGCGGGGAGAGTAGCCTTGTGGGCAGCTCGTGGTTGTCCCGGTCGAAGCGGGCATAAAATATATTGAGCTTGTCAGGGAGGGATGAGTCAGTTTGAGGGTGGTGAATGCTGGAGTTGATGTAATCCAAAACAGAAGCGGTGTAGAAGTCAACTTGGAGGCAAACAGACTCTAATCCGTGTGGAGGAACTGTTCTGTAACTCAGTCTGCTCCCTCAGGCCACACTTTCACTGTCCCAATGGTGGGCTTCACACACTCGATGAGTGAAGCCCACCATTAGGACCATAGGGTTCTTTATTTCCAGAGGAAAACCACACATTTAAACAGTTTTGCAGAAGTTTTTATTCACCTTAATTCTTGTGGTAAACTTAGAAAAAAAAGACAGCAATAAATCATTCTGTCAGCTACTCAGTAACTCCCAGAATTCCCAGCAGCCCGTCGACAAGAAGACCTAATTTCAAAAGAAACGTACGAAACAGAAAAAACAAGAAAAATAATAATATTCTTTTGCTGCTCAGTCACAGGTCGCGTATACAAAACCGCCGCCATTAGAAACGGAAACAAAAACCCAACAAGGTTTGAAGGATTTTAAAAAGGTTTGATTTTAAGTTTTTGTGTGTGTGTGTGTGTGTGTGTGTGTGTGTGTGTGTGTGTGTGTGTGTGTGTGTGTGTGTGTGTGCAGCAACCAATCAGAGCAGAGATGTCTGGTCATCACCCAACTACTTTGAACATACATATATATCCATGTTATATATATATATGTTCAAATACAGATGTAATGAAAAAACACCAATCCGGCCTGGATTCTGGTTGGCCACACAGGTGGTAGATGATAGGCAGCCAGTGGACACATTCTCTTCTGCTCCACAAACATATTTAAACCTTTTAAACGTTCCGTCTATAAGAACACAATGGAATTGTGAACTGGTCGTCGTCGTCGTCCTCCACCACACACACACACACACACACACACACACACACACACACACACACACACACACACACACACACACACACACACACACACACACACACACACACACACACACACACACACACACACACACACACACACACACACACACACACACACACACACACACACACACACACACACACACACACACACACACACACACACACACACACACACACACACACACACACACACACACACACACACACACACACACACACACACACAGTAGTCCACCAGGGGGCACTCTTTCCACCACTTCACCAACAAAACATGAAGTCTAACTGAACAGGACAAGTCAAACTGCATCCAAACGGACACTTTCAACCACAGAAGATATATTTATGCTTTTATCATATATATTTATATAAAAAAACGTAAAAACATCTGTACAGAGCAGGGAGGTTTTTTGTTTTAATCAGGAAATTGTTGAACAAAAACCCCCCAAAAAGATTACCTTTCCTTAAACAATTTCAAAAATTACAAAAACCGAAACAATGAAGGGTCTTTTGTTTTCCAGAGGAAGTGGAACTCTCCTTCCGAACCGCACCACAGCATATGTACCTCAACAATGCTATAAAATATCCAAACGCTTTTACCTATATACTCCTTCCATATACTCCTCCAGTGTGTTTCACCACACTGGATCAGAACCGCCCAAGTCTCCAGAACAGTGGGGGAAGCTGACCTGACTGCAGGCTTCTCAGCCCCCCACCCCTCTGAACACCCAATGTTACGTTCTGAGCCTGCTACAGCTACACCAGCAGGGTCCACTTTTACAATTTACCCGTCGGATTGGAAGAAAAAAAATCTAACCGGCCAACAATTTTTACTTAATTTTTGATATGTAAGCCTGCATTTCGTGATACCTGCCAAATGGTAAAATGAATCAGCCCATTGGCTGGTGAGAGTGGTTTATTTTGGACACTGTCTACAGGTGAGAGTAGTGTTGTTGACCAGTTCCATTGGTTCCCCCTGCTGGCCAGGCTGTGTGGCTGCGGGCTGTGTCTGTGTGTGTACATCCGTTTCTGAGAACTAAACATCGAGGTAAATGAAGAGCACAAAACCAAAGGACCGAGGAGGAGAGACCAGCAGGTCATTTACATTTACAGTGATTTTACACATCCTGAAATAAAATACTAAATACATACAAAAGAAATAGGAAAATAAATATTCCGGGTTCTGAAGTGTTTTGAGGTGAGAAGAGTCTAAAAATGATTAATTCCCTGGTGTCTCTCTG
The DNA here is from genome assembly GCA_027704905.1 of Muraenolepis orangiensis. NCBI lineage: Eukaryota > Metazoa > Chordata > Actinopteri > Gadiformes > Muraenolepididae > Muraenolepis > Muraenolepis orangiensis. The sequence goes on along the minus strand of CM051000.1, from coordinate 18,418,304 downwards.
TGTGGAGCCAAGACGGAACGGAAGGAAAGGAAAGGTCTGGTTGAGCTCTGGTTCCAGTCAGTGGTCACAGAGGAGGGAGCGGGAGCCGGTTCCTTCCCTAGACCAAGAGCCATACATGGGGTGCAGGGGAGGCAGCCCCCGCCTCCCCTTTTTTTGTGATGATGGCCAGCCAAGCTTTCGGAAGGATGAAGACACAGCAGTGACTACAGGTCGCCACATAACCCGACAACATCCCCCTTTTAAGTTTGAATTAAATCAAAAACCAAAAGAAGAAGAAGAAGAAGAAGAAGAAGAAAAGGGAGGCCATAGCAGCAGATTTGTAGACACAGAGCCCCATGGAAAGGCTGGAGGAAGAGCAGTGGTGATCTGGGTTTAGAGCTCCGAGGAGGAGTGAACTGATTCTCTAGGGTGTTGATCTGGATTAGGAGCTCTAAGAAGTGGTGAATCGCTAGGGTTGTGATCTCGGTTGAGAGCTCTGAGGAGTGGAGTTATAATCTGGGTTTAGAACTCAAAGGAGGAGTGGAATGATTCCCTAGGATTGTGAACTGCACGGTAGATGCTTCTCTGTGTGGTGTGTGGTGTGGACTCTGTATGGTGGAGTGGTAATATGGGTTTAGAACTCTTCATGTTAAGACCATTCTCTTGAGTTTCAGAGCTCTGCAGGGTGCAGTAATAATCTGGGTGGTTAATCTGGTAACGGTTTCAAAAAGCCTATGTCTATGGCGCACTTTTCACGCAGGCTCTCAAGAGCAGTCTCTACAGTGGCGGTGGCCAACCAGTCCGCATTGAAATGGAGGATCAGAATACAGTTTGGCAACAATAAGGCAGAACTACTGTCTGTGTGTCAGTCCTTCACTGGAGAGGGTCTGAACAACTGTCTGTGTGTCAGTCCTTCACTGGAGAGGGTCTGAACAACTGTCTGTGTGTCAGTCCTTCACTGGAGAGGGTCTGAACAACTGTCTGTGTGTCAGTCCTTCACTGGAGAGGGTCTGAACAACTGTCTGTGTGTCAGTCCTTCACTGGAGAGGGTCTGAACAACTGTCTGTGTGTCAGTCCTTCACTGGAGAGGGTCTGAACAACTGTCTGTGTGTCAGTCCTCCACTGGAGAGGGTCTGAACAACTGTCTGTGTGTCAGTCCTTCACTGGAGAGGGTCTGAACTACGGTCTGTTTGTCAGTCCTTCACTGTCCTCCACTGGAGAGGGTCTGAACTACTGTCTGTGTGTCAGTCTTTCACTTCCCTCCACTGGAGAGGGTCTGACTGAAGACTCAAGCGGGGAGTTCATAGGTCAGCACGACCTTCTCTATCAGCAGGAAAACCCTTAAGTCAAGACCAGAGAGAGGGAGAGAGAGAGAAACAAGCCTCTCTCGTCCCTTCCCAGTTGATGCAGTGTTAGTCTGAGTAGGAGGGAGGCAGGGGGGGGGGGGGGGTCAGCAGTTGCTCTTGCGCCCATTCATGTGAGCATACGACGGCAGCTCCTCCTCAGATGTTGGCGGCCTAAGCCCCGCCCCCGTCTCTCCATTGGCCGCTGGCTGCGTGTCCGGCGTGGGGCCCGGCGGCGTGGCGGGCGTGGAGGGGGCAGAGCCGGGGGACTGGGGGCTGTGCGGACCCAGCGAGGGGGCGGGGGGCAGGTCTGTGTGGGTCGACTGGTTGTAGAAAAAGCTGAGGTCGCGGAAGGATGGCTCTAGCTCCGCCTCCACGCTGAGGATAATCTCCGGGAAAGACGGACGCATTTTGGGATTGAACTGCCAGCACAGACGCATGAGCTCGAATCTGGTGTGCACACACACAGACAGACACTGTTAGTAATCTGTACAGTCGCCATGATTGTTTTATGATAAATGAAGAGAGAAAGTGTGTGTGTGTGTGTGTCTCTCACATCAGGGGGGGACAGTGCTCTGGTTTCTCCAGGACTCCTCCGTCCATAACGAAGCGGAGGACCTGCTCGTTTGACATCCCCTGGTACGGCTGCTCAGCCAGGGATACCACCTCCCACATCACCACGCCAAACGACCTGCACGCACGCACGCGCACACACACACACATTATATACACTGTAACCACACCAAACAACCTGCACACACACAGACATTAACACACATTATACAGTATACACACACAAACACACATTGTAACATATACATTATATATAGATACAACATATATTCTAACATAGTTTGTATGATATTATATATTTAGGAGACACACGCAAACCGATTACACTTTTAAAAGACCTTGACCACCTTCTACAGTATTATAATACCTATAATACCATGTGTGTGTATATATAGTGTTTGTGTGTTGTTGTGTACAGACTGACCAGACGTCAGAGTTGGTGGTGAAGACTCCGTCCTTCAGGGACTCTGGAGACATCCAGCGGACCGGGAGCAGACCCTTCCCCCCCTTACGGTAGTAGTCCGTCTCATAGATGTCCCTGGTCATGCCAAAGTCTGAACACACAGGCGCACACACACACAGGCACACACACAGGCACACACACACACACACCATGTTAACTATCTTATGTATTTTATTAATTTGTTCAACTTTGTAAGGACCTGCCTCCTTATCAAACTCCTTCCCTTCGTTAATGATCAAACTCCTTCCCCTCGTTAATGATCAAACTCATCCCCCTTGTTAATGATCAAACTCCTTCCCCTCGTTAATGATCAAACTCATCCCCCTCGTTAATGATCAAACTCCTTCCCCTCGTTAATGATCAAACTCCTCCCCCTGGGGAACGACCAAGTTCCTCCCACTTGTGAATGATCAAACTCCTTCCCCTCATTCATTCACAAACTCTGCCTCCTTGTTAAGACTACATCCCATAACACAAACCCAAACACACAGACAGGAGGAGGAACAAACCTCCTATCTTGACGGTGAAGTCGTTGGCCACCATGCAGTTCCTGGCCGCCAGGTCGCGGTGGACGAACTTGTTGGCGTGCAGGTAAGCCATGCCGTCGGCGATCTCCCCCGCCATCTGGATCATCTTCTTCAGGGGAGGGAGGCACAGGGTCTCCGTCTGCTGGAGGAACAGAAACACCACAACGTCCGACAATGAAGGAATCCATCTCCAAGGGGTGGTTTGGGGTGAGAGGTCAAAGGTAACTGGGGGGGAGGGTGTACCTCTTTGGGCCGCAGGGAGCGCAGGTAGCTCTTCAGGTCTCCCTGGGTCATCAGCTCCATGATGACCAGTGTGGGCTGGCCCTGGGAGACCACGCCCAGCAGACGCACCTGTGGCCAACCACAGCACAGCCTTAGCAACCACTCTTAGCAACCACAGATGACTCAGGCATTATTAACAAGACGCTCCGAAAACACCTGTGCTCTTCTGAAAAGCTTAAAAAAGGCTGAAATTATTAGATAAATCGGTAACCGGTTATGAATCCCAGATGATGTTGCCTGTGTGCGTGTGTGCGTACCACATGGTACTAACTTGGCATGTGTGCGTACCACATGGTACTAACTTGGCATGTGTGCGTACCACATGGTACTAACTTGGCATGTGTGCGTACCACATGGTACTAACTTGGCATGTGTGCGTACCACATGGTACTAACTTGGCATGTGTGCGTACCACATGGTACTAACTTGGCATGTGTGCGTACCACATGGTACTAACTTGGCATGTGTGCGTACCACATGGTACTAACTTGGCATGTGTGCGTACCACATGGTACTAACTTGGCATGTGTGCGTACCACATGGTACTAACTTGGCATGTGTGCGTACCACATGGTACTAACTTGGCATGTGTGCGTACCACATGGTACTAACTTGGCATGTGTGCGTACCACATGGTACTAACTTGGCATGTGTGCGTACCACATGGTACTAACTTGGCATGTGTGCATACCACATGGTACTAACTTGGCATGTGTGCGTACCACATGGTACTAACTTGGCATGTGTGCGTACCACATGGTACGGACTTGGCGTGTATGCGTACCACATGGTACTGACTTAGCTTGTGTGTGTGCGTGCGTACCACATGGTGACAGTTGAACTCCTTCATGACCGACGCCTCGTTGAGGAACTCTATCCTCTCCCTCATGCTGGCCGACTCGTTGACAGTCTTGACCGCCACCCGGGTCTCCGCCTCGTCCTTGACCACACCCTTGGCCAGACCCTCGTACACCATGCCGAAGGAGCCCTGGCCCAGCTCACGGGCCAGCCGGATCTTCTCCCGGGCCACCTCCCACTCGTCAGGGACGTACACTGGACACAACCACAACGACCGGTTAGTGCCAAAGAAGAAGAGAAGAGAGTACTATGTACACCGGACACAATCCACCACTGGTTAGCAGCACAAAAGAAGAAAGAAAGAAAAGAAAGCACAAAGGACACAACAGTGGCCGGTTAGCACTACAGAAGAAGGGAGCACAATGGAATCAACCGCGACCGGATAGCACCAAGGATTCGGATTTAGGAAAGTATCTAAAGACAATTCTTATGAAGTTTCCGAAGAACACATTTTACGACTTTAAGTTCCAAAAAATGTTCTTAACTGCAACTTCCTCTATATGTTCTTAAGAACCTTTCATTTACTTAACAATGTCTTACATTTATTTCTTAAGAAGTTATTTCATTCCATTCTTTGCATGTAGTCTCACTTTTGGGCCATGTGTGGATGAAAAGCATAAAGAACAAACCTTTTTTCCTAAGATACTATTGTGAATCCGGCCCCTGGTTCTGGTCTGGTTATATGTACAATCGAATGGAATTATACTTGATATCTAAACGGATACGTCAACAGGTATTTCAAGCGATTCTCTAGAAGCAAACAGCTCCTGTACAACTCACTCTCCGCTGCGCTGAAGTACTCTGGATTCACCGACGCGTACAGAACTCCATTACCCAGACGATCGCTGTTCCTGGAACACACACACAGGCTTGTTTTACATATATACTGTACATACATACAGGGTTGTTTGTTTCACACACACACACACACACACACACACACACACACACACACACACACACACACACACACACACACACACACACACACACACACACACACACACACACACACACACACACACACACACACACACACACACACACACACACACACACACACACACACACACACACACACAGTTTCATGACCAGACAGACATCTTCATAGACAGACGACGGCTTCATAAATAGACAGAGAGACATCTACATAGACAGACAGTTTCCTAACTAGACAGACATACCTCTACATAGACAGTTTCACGACAATACAGATGGCCAGAGAGACAGACTAACGCAGACTGACCTCTTCTTGTTGAAGATGAAGAGCAGGGGGATGGAGGTACATAGGAGGAGGATGAATATGGGGACCACGATGAGGATGTACAGGATGCTTTCATATCCTGTTGGGACACACACAGACACACACTTAAATAAAGGTTTGAATCAGCTTGAATACATTCTACTAGGATGAGAGTGCGGTGAGGTCATTGTAGCTCCCGGTTCTCCAGGACCACCTAAGAGAAAGTATATCTTCTTCAAAAAACACAACGCAGATATTTGCACACTGTCCATAAAAGGCTTATGTCAATACATCTGGTTAAATGTGTGAACTTGCAGTACTGCAGCACCTGAATTAACTTAATTTAGTCATTTAATATTGCTCAAGTGTCTCCGACCTAAGTCATATGAATGTAAATATGGATGTCGCTCCTACGTTCTGCCACGTAGAAGCCCACAGGCTGGGTCCAGGAGCCGTTCCCAGCCAGGGAGGTGGCCCTCACCCGGGCAGAGTAGTTCCCAGGGCTCAGGTTGGTCAGACGGGCCCCTCGATGCTCTTGGTACATCTGACGGGACACACAATCATGCTTCTCCGCCTGACACACACACACACACACACACACACACACACACACACACACACACACACACACACACACACACACACACACACACACACACACACACACACACACACACACACACACACACACACACACACACACACACACACACACACACACACACACACACACACACACACACACTTAACATCGAGAGACAGTGGTTTCTAGAAATGTACTTGGTCCCACAAAAAACTGTTGACACCAGCCAGACCAGGTTTGACACGAGGTAGACCAGGTTTGACACCAGGTAAACCAGGTTTGACACCATGTAGACCAGGTTTGACACCAGGTAGATCAGGTTTGACACAAGGTACACCAGGTTTGACACCAGCTCTAGACCATGTCCGACATAAGCTCAAGACCAGGTCTGACACGAGGTAGACCAGGTCTGAAACCGGCTCTAGACCAGCTCTGGTGGCGGTCGGCATACCGAGGGGCGGTCTCACCTCGGAGGCCAGCCGGTACTTGATCTCGTACATGAGGATGAGTCCGTTGGGTCGGACGGGTTCGGGCCAGTGCAAGGAGACCCAGTCCTCGTGACCCTCCCAGGTCAGTGGGCCCGGGATGTCGTCGGCTCTATCTGCGGGGGGGCGAGGACACAGAGACGCACTATTTACGTCACTTTTGCATTACATTACAGTCATTTAGCAGACGCTTTTGTCCAAAGTGACTTACAATAAGGTCATTCAACAGGCAGACAAGATAAGCCAGAATAATAAAATATTTACATAAATATACAGATATATAATAACATAATATGTAATACATTACAATATGGTCATTCAACAGGTAGGCAAGAGAACTACTAGTCACCAGAAGTCATAAGTGCATTTCCTTCCTAACAAGCCTCCAAGAGCTCAGGTAAAAGTACAATAAGTTAGATAACAATAGATTTAACAATTGGCTAACAATAGAACTATGGAGCAGCCAAAGGAGCAAACACTTCATGAACATGGTCAGAGAGAGCTCTTAAGAATCATTTAATATGATATTATAATAGTCAACCATGTATTGTTTTAATAATGTAGCTTATACTGTCAATCATTTACCTCAACTGCCATTAACATTACATTGCTACTATTCCTTATATACACTCGGTAAATGCTTACTTTTGACACTTGTTTTCTTTAATCTGTTTTCAAGTCTACTGCTGTCCTGTTTCTGTCCTGCCAGTCTGGGATTAACAGAGCACCATCTTACGGTAAACGTGGTGGGAGGGCTGCTGCTTTAACAATGCTTAACAGCAGGGGGCGGCAGCCCTCCGTGAGACACGGGGATCAAACACCATGGTAACCTGCTCTCTGCAGACAGGGAGGACTGAAAGCCATCACTTCAAAGACTACAACCGTGAGTTAGGGTTCAAAGACTACGGTCCTCGTGAGTTAGGGTTCGGTGGGGAAGGACCGACCTGCCGGTTTGGTCCGGGAGAAGACAAACTCGGCGGCGCTGCAGTGGCGCAGCTGGCTGGTGCAGGCGTGCACGTCCACCCGGTATACGGTGAACGGCTGCAGGCCGGAGATCTGCAGCTCCCGCTCGGTCACCGACTTCTCCAGGAATTCAAACAGCTGCAGGGGCGGGACCAGGGGAGTCCCCGCCCCCCCGCCGCCGCTGCTGTTCAGCCGGCCGGCACGCGGGGGAGGGGCCGCAGAGCTGTTGGCGTACAGCCGCTCGGCGCCACGGGACACGGTGGCGTTGGTGAACGCGGCGACCAGGTCTCTACGGCGACGGTCTGGGGGGCTGTTGGGGGAGGGGCTTATGTTTATTTATTGTTAATTGTTATACATATTTAGAGACAGAATGGAGAGTATAGCCAGAGAGATGTAACTAGAGGTTTACTAGACCAGGGCCTCCAGGGGGCGCTGGGGTACCCGTCAGGTACAAGTGTGTGAGTGAGTGACTGTGTGGGACAGTGTGTGGAGTGAGTGGGTGTGTGTGACAGTATGTGGGGTGAGACTGTGAGTAAGTGTGTGTGTGAGTAACGGTGTGAGTGAGTGAGCGTAATGTGTGAGTGAGTCAGCTAGCGAGTATGTCCGCGGTCACCCCCCCCCGCCTCACCGCGGCGTGAAGATGGAGTTGTGCAGGAAGTTCTCAAACACTTTGCGGTAGGAGGCGTCGGCCGCCTCGGCCTCCAGATCCTCGGCCGACTTGGGACAGGGGCAGCAGGGGCCCGGTTCCCCCCCGGCCGGGTCTGGCTTGGTGGGCTTGGTGTCATCCTCCTGGTCCCCCACCCCCTTCGCCGCTATCCTGATGGGCACCTTCAGTTCTGGAGGAGGAGGGAGGAGCATGAGTACCTTTGGCTAGGTGTGTGTGTCCCGTTAGTGGGGTGAGTGTGTGTGTGTGTGTGTCCCGTTAGAACGTTAAGTGTGTGTGTGTCCCGTTAGAATGTTAGTGTGCGTGTGTCCCGTTAGAACGGTGAGTGTGTGTGTGTCCCGTTAGAACGGTGAGTGTGTGTGTGTGTCCCCTTAGAACGGTGTGTGTGTGTGTGTGTCCCGTTAGAACGGTAAGTGTGTGTGTGTGTGTGTGTGTGTTACCTTTAGAACAGTAGTTGTGCTGGTACAGCTCACGGTCCTCGTTCTGCTGTTGCCATAGCAGCAGGTAGTAGGTGTGGTTCCCGTTGGGTGCGAGGGGCGGAGACCAGCGCACCACCAGCTGGGTGGATGAGTTGGAGTAGGCCCGCACGTCCAGAGGCATAGAGGGAGCTGATGGAGAGGGAAAGAGAGAGAAGAGAGAAAAGAGAGAAGAGAGAGAAGGGGGGAGAGAGAGTAAATGTACTGTGTGTTCACGTATTACAATTATTTTTATAAACATTAAAGTGTTTTTATATTGTAGGAGTATTATAATGTAGTGTAGTATATCCAGTAATGCCACATTGTATTGTGGCATTACTGGCGTGGTGTAGTATTATCCTGTAGTGTTATTGTGGTGTAGTATTATACTGTAGTGTTATTGTGGTGTAGTGTTTACCTGCAGGGCTGGTGTGGATGTACACCACCTTGCTCTTGGCCCCAGGCATGTGCTTGTCCTCCACCATGAGGGTGATGGCCTTGACGAAGATGGCGTACTGGGTCCAGGGCTTCAGGTTGGACAGCAGGACCCCTGGGTCAGCGTCCCGGTCCTCGTGGAGCTCCACGTCCACCATGTTCCAGCTGTTGGAGCCACAGCCCTCCTGGCCCTCGAAGGCGCTGATGTTCTGGAAGGGTCTGCGGGAACACGAGGCGAGACAAAGTACAGGACTGTAGTAATGAAAACACTAGAGGGCCCTCAGTATAGAGCATACCTCCGCCATACCAAAAAGTCTGCTGTATCCGGATTCGGAACCCGATCTGCGCCAAAATCGAATCAACTGTTCTTGGCCCAAAACAAATCTAACCACAAAGTTTAACAAACCTGAATAACCTTTTGAGTTATCTTGCCATCAAAAAAACAGGGGCGAAAACATAACCTCTGGTCCATCTTTGATTGCGGAGGCAATACAACAACTACAACAAGAACAACAGAGAAGACTAAATGTGTCATAGCAATGCAAGTAAACACTGGAGCGATGAGGCGTTATTGACAGCGCTACATTATGATTGACACTTCACATCATCAGGAGGAAGAGGGCAGTGGAGTGTCAATAGACAGGAGACATTGATCTGAACCTAAACGTCTGCAGCCGTAGATCATTAAAAACAACAGAGCTTCAAATGCTGTTGAAAGGGTTTGGCTAAGAAGGAGGAGGTGGTGGTGGAGGATGAGGAGGTGAGGGGGGGGGGGGACCTACGCTTCCTTGTAGTAGACGACAAAGCTGATTAGGTCCCTGTAGTCGGGGGGGCGGTACCGCTGCCAGGTCAGTTTGATTCTGGTGCTGCTGCTGCTGTTGGACTTGAACCTCAGGATGGTGCTCTCACCTGAGAGAGAGAGAGAAAGAGAAAGAGAGAGAGAGAGAGAGAGAGAGAGAGATGCGGCCAAGGTTACGTCACTGGGGAGGGATAGAGGAGGGGCGGTCAAGGTTACCACGATCACCTCGATTGGAATTCAGGGGGAATTTTCAGAAAAGGTGGTAAATGTCCACGGAATTAACAGGGAATGTATCCAGCTTTGGTTTAATTCTGTAATCATCGTCAGAAATTGCAGTTTTGCTAGTCAATTCACCAAATGTATTCATATCCTGTAGCCAACTTCACAAGAAATTCACCAGAAAAGTTTCAGTGTCTGACCCATTTCAACCTCTCTGGCTCTAAATCTCAAAGACGACGTAATTGCTTACAGCTGGCTCTGTCTCCGTTGTTGCGGAAGTCCTTCTCCTCGAAGCGGCCGCGGACCCCCGTCTTGTTCCACATGATGCGGATCTCCGACATGCAGAGCCGGGGGTTGGCCTGGAAGAGGAGGCTGCCATTGCGGATGGTCAGGTGGTGGCGCTTCCAGTCCCACAGGTACTGGAGCTGCTGGTTGTCCAGCGCAGAGAAGGCATACGCACTGCAAGTTGACACAGAGGAGCACATGTTGGTGGATGGATGGGACGGACAGACGGAGACAGGCAGACGTATACAGGTCGATAGAAAGAAGTGGACAGACCGAAAAGGTGAACATCTTGATAGAAAGAGGTCGAGAGACGGACAGGTTTATAGAAAGGGGTGGATAGAGACAAGATGGACAGCCAGAGGTATAGAGGTCTACAGACAGACAGAGGTTTATAGACTGACAGACAGACAGACAGAGGTATACAGAGGTTTCTAGTTGGACAGACGGACTACAGATAAACAGACTTATAGAAATGGCCAGACAGAGGTAAAGAGGTTTACAGACTGCCAGACAGAGGTTGCTAGAGAGGCACAAGGGTTCTACAGTTGTATTGAAGGCATCCTGTCAGTGTGAGAGGAGGAGGAAGGACAGAGGAGGAAGGATGGAGAAGGGAGAGACGAGGGGAGGAAAGACCATCAAGTTATTGTAGTGACCCTGGCAGACAAACCTTGAAAGAGGCATACCCACACACACACGACCAGTCCTCCAAATGGAAATCCGTCTTGTTCAGATGTAATTTGACACTTTACAAGGATCCTACCTGAATCAGGTCACCATGAGCGTGAGAAAACTAAATTATCAAAATCTAATAACGGTGTCAAGTGAATGTAACCCATGCAATGAAATCGTAATTGAGAAGTGTGTAGTGTCTAGTGTGTAGTGTGTTCCATTAGAACACTGTTTTGTGGTCAGTATTTTTCCACAATATTTCTGAAATGACAATATTGACAATGTACGACTTGAGGGGGGTTGCCGTAGGGGGCATATATATATATATATATATATATATATATATATATATAAATAACTTAAAGCATTTGGGGCAGCCAAATGCTAAAAATATAAATACATTTATATAATTTCTTGCATGGCTGACTGCAGTGGCACTAGTAATCCAGTGGGGGCGCTGTGCCACGCTGTGTGTGTGTGTGTGTGTGTGTGTGTGTGTGTGTGTGTGTGTGTGTGTGTGTGTGTGTGTGTGTGTGTGTGTGTGTGTGTGTGTGTGTGTGTGTGTGTGTGTGTGTGTGTGTGTGTGTGTGTGTGTGTGTGTGTGCAGAACTGCATCAGAGCACAGAAACATGCATGCTGCTCATACAGCGTGTGTATCGTTTTAATGTCCATAACGTAACACACTCTTCCTGCACCCTGTCTCTTCCGCAGTCTCTGCCATTGTCGTCGTCCTGACGACCGCCTCCGTCTGCATTCCAGCAGTACGGCTCGAAAACTACACGGGCCTGTCGCCATGGCAACGCCAGGGCCACAGACGAGGAGCATTAAAAGCAGATAAAGGTGCTGAAATTAAGACCTCCATTTAAAACTACCCTCTTATCTGGCTCTGTCCTTCAGCACGCATGCACACACACACCCTTGAGAGAGAGAGAGAGAGAGAGCGAGAGCGAGGATAATTAGAAGGAAGATAGCAGAGAAATGTATCTGGCTGTGCTTCAGAAACAGAGAGAAAGAGAAAGGGTTGTTCAGATGCGCGAGTCGAGAAAAGAGAGGCATGAAGAGAGGGAGAGAGAGACAGAACAAGGTGTGTGTGTGTGTGTCTAGTGTGTATCCACGTGTGTGTGTGTATCTATATGTGTGTGTGTGTATACACACGTGTATGTGTTTGGTGTGTATCCACATGTGTGTTCGTGTCTGGTGTGCATCTATGTGTGTGTCTGGTGTGTATCCACATGTGTGTGTGTGTGGCTGGTGTGTATCCACCTGTGGGTGTGTGTGTGTGTCTGGGGTGTGTTTGTGGCAGTACGTACTCGTCGAAGAGCTCTTCTCCGTCAATGTAGCGCAGGCTCTTGAGGAAGGAGAGAGAGCTGAGGGTGTGAGAGTGTCTGATCCGGATGTAGCCGGTCACCCTCTGGATCAGACCCATGAAGCTCTCCAGCTCAGACACCATGTTGTCTGGCAGGGAACACACACACACACACACACACACACACACACACACACACACACACACACACACACACACACACACACACACACACACACACACACACACACACACACACACACACACACACACACACACACACACACACACACACACACACACACACACACACACACACACACACACACACCATCAGCATCTGCATCTGCATCTGCATGCACTCAGCACGGCATTAAGTGATGTTAGTAGTAGTTGTTAGTAGCAGGGCCGGACAATTCATCTGAATATTATCGAAAGTATCCAAATATATATCCAATATATCCAAATGGCAAGAAATGTAATTTTTTTTTATACGGGTAGAATGTGTAAATGGAAAATGTTTAACATTATGAAGCGTTATGAATGAAGCACTGAAATGCTGCAGAGATTTTTTGAAAAGCATGTTTGGTACAGACCACCAGAAATGTGTAGCTAGCAGTCACGTGGTTCAGCCCCTAGCGAGCTAGTGGTGGCGGTACTCACGTCCTCGGCGGATGTTGATGTGCAGGTTCCCTTTGATAACGGTACATCCTTTCAGAGACTGGGCCGCGTCCACAGAGTCAATGACTTTCTCCTCGCAGTACTTATCACACAGACCGTCACAGGCTGAACACAGCATGCTGCAGGAGACACACACACAACACATGTTTACATGACATTACAGTCATTTAGGGACTAACAATAAGGTCATTCAACAGGTAGACAAAAGAACAATAGAATTGTGATACATGAACACTGCAGCACAACACAGTAAATTGACTCTCTCTCTCTCCCCCCCCCCCCTTATTTCTCTCTCTGAAGAGAACGAGTTGTCACCAAAGTGCCACTACCATCACCATCCCCATGGCGGTGGCAGCAGCAGCAGCTCCCCCTACTGGTGGTCTCACCTGTCGGCGGAGGCGCGTGTGAACCCCGAGGGGCACTCGGACATGCACTCCCCGGCGTGGAGCACGAAGCGGTCGTAGTCGGGGATGTGGACCCGGGAGCAGAGCTCGGCGGTGATGCACCGCCAGCCCTCGAAGTGGAAGGTGCCGGAGGGACACTCGGCCACACAGCGCCCGTCGTGGTGGTAGTGCAGGCAGGCGGAGCACGCCGCCGCGTCCTCCGGGACCGAGCAGCCGCCCAGGCACTGGGGGTGGCAGCATTCTCCTGCCGCTGTGCACGCCCGCCGTGCACACGCCTCGGGGCATTCTGTGGGGAGAGAGAGTCCGATTTATATATTACATTATGTCAATTGCATTTTTATAATTCTTGTAAAGGCTGAAATGTAATTGTGCACATCTTCGGTGCTGGCTATAACATTTCACTGTACCTTATACATGTGACAGAGAGAGAGCGAGAGGGATTACATGCATGCAGTGTTTTGACACGCTAGCAGGCTGTGACCTAGCATACTAGCGGCTAATGGACGAGTAACTGCATTAGCTAAAGGTTTAAACCCCCTTCAGACATTCGTAGAATGTGGCGCTTGATGAAAGGACTTTAAAAGAGTAACATGAATCCAACAAGGAGGAGACAACACTGTGAACATACTTTATACGACGGAAATTACCTCGACAAGTCAAAACCTGCAGAGTGTATTGTTTTGATTGCTTGATGCTCCCCAAGGCCAGGATGTGGATATCCGTTGAAACGTGACATCAGCACATGCTCTCGCTCAAGTGTGTTCTCATACTGTTTCACGCCACATCAACCAATTGCAACCCACCTATGAAATGGTCAACAGATCATTGTGAAATTCTAGTATTGAACAAAGGAGAGTTGGTTGGTGAAGAAAACATATGGGCACGGCCTTACGTTGTCCAACAAATCCCAGCCAGGATCCCCATCCATCAGATGGATATACTTGTCTATTCAAGATGAAAACTATTTCGATTGCTCTGTAGATTGCAACACTTTCCTCCTTGTTCTGAACTGAAGCTCCCCAGAGCGCTGATTGGACAGATCATTTGGTCATTTTTAGGAGAGGCCAGGCAGAATCAGGATCTCACACAAAGCTAAGAGTAATAGTCTCCCAATGTTCAAATGGATACCATTTGATTTCATGAACCCCAACTTGTGTACCAATCAATCAATAAAGCAATGCCAGTTAAAGTGAGAACAGCAGTGTTGGGGGGGGGGGGGGGGGTGGGTTGGGAGAAAAAAAACAACAGGGTTTCCAATCCTGAGTCCAGAGGCCCCAGATTCAGTCCAGGTTTTGCAGGTGTCTTCTGTTCCAACTCTCTCCTCCAGTGTTTGGGTCACAATAAGTCAGTGCTTATTGTAGCAGAGCAGAGGAGAGGAAAAAATGACTTGGGGGAGGTCCCAGTGGAGGACTGGTATTATTTAGGACCCCCCCCCCTTCACCCCCCGGCCCCCACTACCGTGGACTTTCTCTGGAGCTGGTGCTCATGATGCATTAGCAGCTGTTAAACAGAGGTGTTAAGGTTACGTAATCCATTACCAATGGTTGAGTTTGAATTTAACATGTCTTTTGAAATGGCTATGTTTAGGTACAGTATATGGGAAGAGAGTAAAGCACGGGTTTATTGTGGTTAACTTATTAATACATATATATTAAGGTGTATGGGTAGAGAGCGAGAGTTAAGTGAGGGAAGGGTTTGGTGTGGTAAAGATTGAGGAAGTACAATGCATCATGGGCATTAAGCAACAGAGAGTGGTCCATTTGGCTGTATTGTGTGTTGTCCGGAGCCAGCCAAGACATGCTCCCCCCCCCAGGGAGAAAGACAGACCAGACCCCCCCCCAATGGACAAGAGCATCCACCACCACCAAAAGACAGACCAGACCCCCCCCCCCCCCCCCCCCCCAATGGACAAGAGCATCCACCACCACCAAAAGACAGACCAGACCCCCCCCCCCATGGACAAGAGCATCCACCACCACCAAAAGACATCGCAAACATTAATTGGTCGAGCCCTTCTATCTATCTAAAAGAGTTAATCTGTTTGGTTGAGGTCTGCCTTCCTACAGTTAATAAAGAGCAGACGATTGGTTGATCGGTCATATTGGTAGATAGACCCGTTATTGTGTATCTACCAAATATGACCCGATACAAATCAACTGCCAAGTATAAAAAACAAACGTAGGCATGCATGAGGTGAACGTCCATGAAATAAATGGAAAGGGAAGAACGTGTGCACCGCTTGTGGTGAACAAAGATGCTAATAGTTACCAGACCGCCGTCCGTGTGTGTGTGTGTGTGTGTGTGTGTGTGTGTGTGTGTGTGTGTGTGTGTGTGTGTGTGTGTGTGTGTGTGTGTGTGTGTGTGTGTGTGTGTGTGTGTGTGTGTGTGTGTGTGTGTGTGTGTGTGTGTGTGTGTGTGTGTGTGTGTGTGTGTGTGTGTGTGTGTGTGTGTGTGCGTGCGTGTGCGCGGTATGAAAGACTGACAAATTGATATACTGGTGGAATATATCTCCAATTCAGTTATCATTTATAGTCCTGTTTCTTTTCATCATAACCACACAGATGTCACGCTAATGCCAACGTTATATAAATAGTATATCACCGTGAACCAACAGATAAACAATACACCACAGAGAAGAGCGAGATAGGCTAGCATCAACACCGGCTCAAGGAGTCTTTAAAGAGGTCAGCTATGCGTGGAATTCCCTCTCTCTCTCCCGCTCCCTCCCAAACACCCCGACAGAGCGTTAAAATCCAGGTCCAGTTTAGTTTCAAAAAGGTCAGTGGTCAGGTGTCACTCCACCCAACCACGGATCCGGATCTAGGGGACCTTTTGGGTGTGGCGAAGGTATGCACTCTACTGAGTCGCTCTAGTATTCCCTCTGGTTTGGAATTTGTTCCCGGGTTGGCTTTGCCATGTATTTTAAATGGTTTTGCACATACAGGTTGGGGTCGGGCATGTGACAGGTATGAGAGAAACGCTTCACTCAGTCAGTCAGTCACCCGCCCGCCTGAGGAGACAGGGAGCTGGCACACGATGTTCTCTCCTCCTCCACCCCGAGAGAGAGAGGAAGGGAGAAGAGAGAACAGAGGGAGTTTAGGACAGTAATAGGACTGGACGGTGTTCCACCTACAAAGACTATGGTCTTCTGATTGCAATTGAACCAACTTTATTCATATATCTAGCTATTGATCATGTGGCTCTGTTGTATTAGGACTAGCTTCGAGTTGACATTCATACACATGTTAATAAGTAGCTAAACAGTTAATAACTAGTCGCGGTACACAATAGCAATGGCGTGCTGGACTTGCAGGCTTTCCTAACATGGCAGTAGCACTGCCACTGACAATCCATTTCCTATCAATTCATCTAGCGACTATTTTATTGATAAAAAAAACCTCATACAATATATTGAGATGGCCTTGCCTTTGACTGAGAGCGATTGACTGAGAGCAATAGATAGAAGAGAGAAAAACAAATAAGATATGTGATAAAGTAATGTGTGTGTGTATATATATTATATATATATATATATATATATATATATATATATATATATATATATATATATATATATATATATATATATATATATATATATATATGACATTCCCTACACAAAGATATATGCTAAACTTTATATATATATATATATATATATATAATTGTTTATATATTGTTATATATAATTGTTTATATATTGTAAAAAAAAGTCCAGATTGGAGCCTAAACGTGCTCTAATCAACACTCACTCATTATAAAAACACACACACACACACCACCCCCCCCCCCCCCCACCAACAGTGCACTGGTAATCTTCCGATCAACATGCTAGTTTGGTTTTCTCTGGTCACTAGACATATGCCTGACTGTGCATTTATGTGTGTGTGTGTGTGTGTGTGTGTGTGTGTGTGTGTGTGTGTGTGTGTGTGTGTGTGTGTGTGTGTGTGTGTGTGTGTGTGTGTGTGTGTGTGTGTGTGTGTGTGTGTGTGTGTGTGTGTGTGTGTGTGTGTGTGTGTGTGTGTGTGTGTGTGTGTGTGTGTGAGCACATTCGTGCATTGGTACCACCTCACCTACCATATCCTTATCTACAGCCTCCATCTGCTGGAGCATGAGAACCACCTGAGACAGCATGTACCTGTCTAGCTGACCTCTACCCGTCTATCTGACATCAACCTGTCTATCTGACCTCTGTCTATCTAGAAAGACCTACTATGTCACACATAACACAACATAAATATGGCAACAGTAACAACCATGAGTAGATGTAACAACAGTAGCCCACCAACCGTGAGTAGATGTAACAACGGTATCCTAACAACCACGAGTAGATGAAACAACAGTAGTCCACCAACCACGAGTAAATGTAACAACAGTAGCCCACCAACCGTAAGTAGATGTAACAACGGTAGCCTACCAACCGTAAGTAAATGTAACAACAGTAGCCCACCAACCGTAAGTAGATGTAACAACGGTAGCCTACCAACCATGAGTAGATGTAACAACAGTAGCCCACCAACCAGGGGCTATCTTTAGCCTGTTGTCATTGCTAACATGGAAGTATGCTGTATGTGTGCTCTTCCTCTCCCGTGACAGATCATTGGCAGCGTGGAAGGTGTTGGCATGGGAAGACATTTCTAAACCTCGTACCTCTGACAGCTCAGAAGAAATTGACGCCCGGGGAAACAACAAGACTCCGCCCCCACAACCCGCATGGCGGTAGAAGCCTCTGATGATGTCAGCACATGTGTGTTGGGAGGAAGGAGCTGTGTCTAGACACGGCTGATGACAACACAGATAAACACGCAGATTTCTCTCTCTTAGCAGGTGGTGCTTCACCGTTCACACCTCATGGATGTTCACACTTCACACCGGTTTACAACTGTTCCTCCGACGTTTTGGGTTCTAGTTGCAATATAATAATTTGATTAATTATATCAATAAAGGGTCATTGTCTTACCTGGCTAACACTTAGTTAGCCAGGTAAGTATGCAGGCTGCAGTCGTCAGCAGGTCAACACACTTCATCACAATCAGTTACCAAGTCGTCAGTCAGTCAGTCAGTCAGTGAGTGGGTGCGAGTGCCCTCATGTTGTGTTTATCCAACAGTCTTGGTCTGTGGAGAAAACAAAGACCACTATTATCCATGCTCTTCATTCACAGCATAACGGCCCGCTGACCCATCGGTTTGGGCCGATTCACCGGGCACTCGTGTCCCACAGAGGGAGCTCAGACACTGTGCATGACGCGCTCCGCCCGACCCTGGCTCCGCACACAAACATCCAGAGTGCTCGCAAACACTGGCCTTCAAACAGAGTGTTTAGAAACCAACCACAAAAACAAATGAAGCGGGGAACAAAAAAAAGAAGAGATGTTTACACCCAGAACGCAGAACTAGAACAAAAGAAAAGGTGGCGTGAGGACAGCACAGTGGACCGAGTCTGTGGAACCGGAGAACAATCTATAGTCTTGGGATGGCGAAACAGCTGACAATAATAATGTGTTCTCACAGTGCTCTGACACAACGGAGACTTAACCCAAGACGACCCGGCGCTGTGTGAGTAATACATCCGTGACTGAATCAGCTGTGGTCCAACCCTGGGCTAACTCTGGTCCAAAACTAATCCATCTCTGGTCAAACCCTAAGTATAACTACGGCCCATTAGTGTTTTAAAAGGTCCGCACCGGCTCCAGCCAACCGGTTATTCAGTTTGGAATAACTGCAGTAAGACCCACGGCCTCTCTAAACCGTCTCGATAACACAAAACAACTCTTGCACGGTTTATGTCACAAGTTTGGCCCTGCCTGGTCTGCCTTTTGATCATCAAATCGGCCTGGCCATCTTAGATCTGGCGGTCGCCTAAACAAACAGGGAAGTATTGTGTCTGTGGGGGTGGTGCTAGCGGCGCTCTGAGCTACCGATCCCCCCCATTAGGGGTGTTGACGGCTGGTGACCACGACGTGATGAACAGCCTTGACTTCAAGGCCGGCAAACATAGAGGAGGGGGGGGGGGGGGGCTATCTAGGGTCCTGACTGGAAGGACAAATCTCAATGCTGTCAAAAGCAAGAAAGTACCCAAAAGGGTAAGGTGTGTAGGAAAAAGGTCTTTCAATTAACTTTTAATGTGCTTTTTCTTTTGTCATAGTAGATAGATAGATCCAGATCTTGTACTAAATGCACTAAAAAGTAGGACTAGTAAGAACATACAAGTTATCTCTCCCTTCCCTTATATTACTAAAGTCTAATGCTGCCTTGGTGTGCCTGTGGCACATTCTGTAGCACACACACTAAAGATTGATTATGACAATAATTCAGAAGGGAGATGCAGTAGAAAGCATGCCCCCACAAGGTACCGGTAGGACTGATGCTTTGATGGGCAGCCTGGCGTACATCACCAGCCTCTTAGAGAGAAAGAGAGAGATTGCACATGGTGCGTTGTGCTGCTTTTCTCATCAAGTGGAGATGTGAATGTTGTTACTGTAAGAAGCCTTGACATTCCTGAGTGTTTGCGTTAGTGTTTACCCGAGGTTGAAGATGGAAATATCTCTGGAATGCGATGGAAGAGCCCATCCTAGCTGGGACAGGATACCATCTATCTGAGGGCAGCCTGCCCGGTCCCTGCAGACGGGTCCCACCCCCCAGGGACTGGGTCTGGTCCGGTGAACTTTACCTAGCTCTCGTGGAGCCTCTACCTAGCTTCCGTCTGGCTGCTACAAAGTCAGGCAACGTCAAGCAATTGCTTAGAACCGGGTTAACCCCCACCAAGCCGGTAGCCATCTCCGCCTAGCCCCTTGACACACCATGGCAAGGGGCGTCCAAATGAGAGCTCAACACGGCCTCCAGAAGCTCCACATGTAACAAGGGGCGGCTGGAGACACTGGCCAGGCGCGGAGCTCCGGCAAAGCTCCTGTGCCTGGGAGCAGCGGTCCTCCCTGCCTGTGTAGCGGTGCTATGGAAGCCATAATGACAGAGGAGCCTCCATCAAAACCAAACCACTAATGTTCTCCAGGGAGTTGCAGGAATGGGTGGGACCGCTCCCTAAAATAATGGGGGGGTCCGAGTCATGCACCGTGGCTCTGGTTTACTGTGACATCCCTGCAATTACCCACCCCCCAAAACACACACAACGCACTTCTACCAGAGAGGCACTGGATACTGTCTCAGGCAAGAAGAACGGGAGGAGGGAGGGAAGACAGGAGCAGTGTGTGTGTGAGTGTGTGTGCGTTTGTGTCAAAGGCGTGGAGTAACCGAGCGCAGACCAGTTTTACAGTCCAAATCCACGATGGTTTGTCTAATAAGATATTGAAAACAGAGTAAAGGGAAAGACCATACTTTGTCTGATATAAGTATATTATACGAAACTATACTTCAATGTAATGAAATAAAATGTTGGGATTGGAATGTGTTGTGAATATATATCGGAATTAGATACAGAGGATGTGCAACTTCATTGTAATAAAAGATTTGATAATGTCTTGCTACTGTGGTAAGTAGACCAGAGAGGATGGAAGGGACGGGGTTAGAGGCGACGTTGGAAGGGGCGGGGTTGGAGGGGGAAGGGTTAGAGGTGAGGTTGGAGGGGGCGGGGTTAGAGGTGAGGTTGGAGGGGGCGGAGTTAGAGGTGAGGTTGGAGGGGGCGGGGTAAGAGGTAAAGTTGGAGGTGGCAGGGTTCGAGGGGAGGTTGAAGGGGGTGGGGTTAGAGGTGAGGGTTGAGGGGGCGGGGTTAGAGGTGAGTTTGGACAGGGCAGGTTAGAGGTGAGGGTTGAGGGGGCGGATAAGAGGTGAGGTTAGAGGGGGCGGAGTTAGAGGTGAGGTCAGAGGGGGCGGAGTTAGAGGTGAGGTTAGAGGGGGCGGAGTTAGAGGTGAGGTTGGAGGGGGCGGGGTTAGAGGTGAGGTTGGAGGGGGCTGCCTACGATGTGGACAGCATACCGTCATGTCACGGGCTAAATTAAACCGATGATGTACCAGGCCGACCGTGACATGGACACTGACCGAGACAATGATGAAGTCATCCGGTCCTGTGTGGACAGTTGTTGTGGTAACACACCGTAGCACTGAAGATGGAATGTGTCATTATCCTCAGGAGGGGGGGGGGGGGGGGTGGGCAATGGTCCCCCGCAATGAGGATAGATCTGTTTTCACTTAAAAAAAAAAATTTAAAAAAAAAGAAGTTGCGCAACAACTTTCCCCTAAAAAAAAAAACGTAGAGTTTACACAACCGAACTACGGTGGTGCCCATTACACCGAGACGTATTCCTGTCAAACTTGAATAGAGAAATGGAACAATAGAATGGATTCTAAAAGGCATGAAGTTAAATCTGTGGTTTAACTAACATTCAACAACAGATTCATCGTAAACAGCACAACCAGGGGAGGACCTTGTGATCGATCGCTGTGCAGCACTGCCCCGCGGGGGGGGGGCCCTGCGTTTAAGTTGCTGTACGCCATCACTCTGTGACTTTCAACCAGGAAGCGGTGGGTAACAGGTTTCCACCGGTTGTAAACAGCCCACTGCCTCAGGGCTTCCTGTACCCCCTGCTGTGATGCCCACATCTTCCCCACCACCAATGTCCGACATCATACACACATACTCACACACACTCACCTCTATTCACCCTTCATCCCACCCGCCATTCACACTATATCTCCACTCTATTCACTCTTCATCTCCACTCTATTCACTCTTTATCTCACCCTCTATTCACCCTTTATCCCACCCTCTATTCACCCTTCATCTCACCCTCTATTCACCCTTCATCTCACCCTCTATTCACCCTTCATCTCACCCTCTATTCACCCTTCATCTCACCCTCTATTCACCCTTCATCTCACCCTTCCTCTGATAACATACATTATCCCATACCCATAAACATGTTTTTATAACATGAAGCCCAATAATTATCAGCAGATGTGATAAAACATAACTATGAACTAGGGCTGGGCGATATGGACTTAAAACTATATCACGATATTTCATGGTATTTATTGCGATAACGATAAATGACAAAAAAAATAATAATAATTCTTAATCCTTACCATCATCAAATAGGATAATGAACAGAACGCTCATTAATAAGTCGGTAGTCGGTCCCGACTTATTATGATTTACTTCCGCGGAGAAAAAAAATAGTTCTCCAAAGTTGAGGCGTTGCTTGGCAACTGGCGCAAACAATTCAGCAATTCTATCAGCAAGTCAGCATTTTCCGTCAGGAAAAGTGAACGGGACTACTCGCGGAGTGATATGATAGCCGTGAATAGAAGCCAATTCCAGCTCCTTTTTTCTCCATTAACTCCTCCTCGCCTTCCGCCATTGTTGTTCTCCTTCTACATGCCCACGTTTGTCGCATATGTAAACACGTCATTAATTATCGTCATTACCGCGGCATGACAAAATACTTATCGTGGGGAGGACTTATTGTGATAAACGATACGATATGGCACAGCCCTACTATGAACGTCATTATTAAACACATGCCATGTGAATTTGACATGTTTTAAAGTATTGACTGTTCCTGGGATAACCCTGAGGAGAGGAACTGAGTGTGTATGTTGATTGGTCTCTCTACTGCAGAGACTGACCAATGGGATAGCACATTGGCTGTGTGAAGGTTTTATGAATGAGTCAAGGGCTGGAAACACAAGCTGCTTATTGATCCGTTCGACCAGCAACACAGCCTCTGGTGGTCTCCCATGAGATCAAGATCACATCCGTCAGATGTACATGTAAATGTAAATGTAAATGTAAATGTAAATGTAAATGTACAGACACCAGGAAATACCACAGTTACAGGTCAGACAGCGGGTGACACAGGACCCAGGGTGACAGAGTACAGCCAGTCAGGCAGCGCTAGGGGTGACCCAGCTCAGTGGGTAAGACCCACCCACTGTGCCCAGAACCATGCTGTGATTGGCTGGTGATGAGCTGCTTACTGAACCATTACCATCTAACCTAACCCAAAATGTAGCCATCTAACCTAACCCTAAACATAACCATCTAAGCTATCCCTAAACATAACCATCTCTAACCCAATACTTAAACCTAACCATCTCCAATGCAAAATCACAAGCCTTATTTAACATAGCGGCAATCTTGGTTCTAAACACTCACCGGGCAGTGGACCTGAATGGGGATTTAGAACCAAGATGGCTGCTAGGTGAATAATGCCTGTGGGTGACACAGAACAGAGCAGCGAGCGAGACAGGAAGGGGGAGGGGGGGGGGTCGAGTATATAAGGTGACAGACCGTAATAGTGGAAATAACTAATGTAGCAGGCATGATAAGTAGTACAACCTTTGACGTAATAGTGGGGTTGGCTTTGAAATGTTTTAGAGCGCGGCAGACAGTAAAAAGTCAACACTAATCAGCCAGGAACATATGCTCTCTCACACACAGAGTAGAGTAATGTGTTTGCAGTGAGAAGGATTTCCAGGTATGGACCCCCTCTCTTCCAGTCTGCTGCTTCCAGTGTGGGTGTGTGCGTGCATGCGTGTGTGCGTGCGTCTGTGTGTCTGTCTGTCTGGGGTTCAGATAGAATAACACATGAGGATAGTCTTGTAGCGGACATTGCAAGTTGCAGTTTTAATATGTCAATATGATAGCTTTCTCCCTGTCTCTCTCACACACACATATGCTAGGTGAACAAAGAACAACATGCAGTTAGATAGTTTACATAGTAAAGCAGTTGCCTGGCTGGTAGATTTTCCCACCCTTGGCAGGTAAAAGGACGGACACACACACACAAACCTTACCCTTCTGGCAATGCGTGGAGCTCCAGCAGCGGTAGCTGTAGTTGTGGTTGAACATTGTGCGTCCGCACTGCGGCCGGTTCTCCATGATGCCCGGACACACATCGCTGCACTCCTTCGACTGCTTGTTCCCGGCGATGAAGTTGTTGAACTCGGCGTCCATGACGAGCGACCAGTCCACCGAGTCCAGGTAGCACAGCTCGGGGTTCTTCTCGATACGGATGGCGCCCCGCGTGATGTTCCTCAGGCTGTGCAGGCCCACGTCCTTCAGGCTGGTCATCTCGAAGATGACCAGGGCGTAGTTGTAGAAGAGGTTGCGTCCGCGGATCACGCTGAGGTTGGGGAACAGCGTGCTGAGGCTGTCCAGGCCCGACACGCGGAACAGCAGCAGGTAGTCTGTGATCATGGTGAGCTTGGGGAAGCTCAGTGAGCGGAACAGCTCCTGGTTGGCGCTGTTGCTGTTCTTGTCACCGATGAGGAGGATCTGGAGGTAGCCCTCCACCACCGTGCAGTTCTCCAGCCGGTGGAACTCGCTGATGTCGTTGCCAATGTCGATGCTGGGGCCGCAGACTGCAGAGAGATGCGGGACGGGAGAGAAGCGAGAGAGAGTCAGACAGTCAATTATATAGAAGAGACACAGAGGACTTTGTATGTTGAAGTCATTGAGGCAGCAACACAGGACAATATTCTACGGTGGGTGATAAAGGACAGGGATCAAACTTAATGTGCTTTATCATATAAAAGTGAACAGCGATCACCGAAAAGTGACTTAAGGAGTGGACGTAGTAACTAGTAACTAGTAACAGGGACCAGATTCACATGGCTAGGCCCATCAGACTCAGCCCAAGGCTGTAGCAGAGGAGTCTGCAGGCCAACGTGTTAAATATAAATGTATCCCTTGAGGGCTAATGATGCTGTAGTCTCCATCAGTATTACTCTGGTGTTATCCTTGAGCGTTATTGCTTTACAACAGAAGGCCGGGAGGGTGTCTGTATTGATGATCTACAGGAGCGGGAATCAGCTGAGGCCCTTCACGGTAAGAGACTTGATTAGAGAGCGGCGTGGCCAAGACATGTCCCAGCATGCAACAGCACACACCGCAGGGCCACGGCGCCATGGGACCTCCAGCCGACTTCCCCGCACTTCACATCCTCCCTGTCACATCCTTTTGTCTGTGAGGGCTGAGTCATATGCAGTATATCCATAGTGTGTGTCCGTATGTGTTTTTGTGAGAACCTGTGATGAAAACATGTATTGCTTGACTATTGGTTATTAATAAGAATTTCCGGGGGGTGTTAGGAAAGGTGTCGCTACAGCTGCAGAGCGGGGGATGATTACAGGGTAGTCAGCCGCTTTCCTGTCGTAAGTAGAGAACAAACTACCCTGAACAATACTTAGACCTCCCCAACCCTGCACTGTAATCACCAAGGAGGACTAATATCCCTTTTAAAATGGACAAGAAAAACAGGTTGACTATAGAAAATGCTTAACATCCAAGGGCGTCTCCCAGAGCTGGGTCAGACCCTGTCCTCCAGGACTCCCCAGCAGCGGTCGCCTGGAAACGCCTCGCTATCAACAGCTGAATCGCCGACTCAGGGCGTTTCGAGGTGAGCTTACTCAGGACGCACACTTTGAGATTTACAAATTGGCAGTTGCCTACGAGTGTTACACAGGCCTGAGCTAAAAACGACCAGAGCTGTTGCACAACATCTGCCCTGAACATACATCGTCGTTTTATCCAAAATAACCAGTTCAGCTGATCCACTCGCGACGCATACGCTCTGCCAAAGCCAGATAACCTGATGATATTTACATCGGGTAAACACTTTGGGACATTAACATCTGCCTTGCGCACCAATCCATGTGTGTATAACTGGTTGGAGAGCCAGGTGGCAGCCAGTAACCCTCGTTCAAGCAGTTCAACACCAATACAACTAACACCCATTTTCAAGGACATCCACCTACGCTAGGTTCACGTGTCACAGAAACACAGCCAGTCGTCTGTGTTCCGTTCCCACGAGAGGGGAGGTGGACCCCCACACACCAGACCCCCTTATCAAGGTGAATAACCAGGTAAACCTGCCGGCTTTGAAGTGCTTCCGAACGCCTCAGATACCGAGAAATCCGGTTGATCCTCAGGCCAGACCCCCCCCCCCAAAGGACTCGGTCACTCAGGAAAACATTCATTGTACGCAACGACGGAACAGGAAGAGCAGAGCGAGAGCCCACAACACTAGAAAGAAAACGGGTCAGGGAATTATCAAGAGGAGCGTTGGTTATAACAGCCTCACATCAATATACACACACACACACACAACAGTTACTGCACTCGCTCGGGTTTCAGACACAGGTTTTCCCCCTAGGTCTGAAAAGAAAAAAAGATGCTGTTGGATAATGATCCTATTCCGAGCGGTCCTCTAGCTGGAGCTCCTGGGGGCTGGGTCCAGGTGTGGGGTTTCACCTGTGCTACCTGGTTGGGGTTGTATGTCACGCGGCTGTGTGCCGACCAAATGGGAATAGCCCTCGACTTCTGTGGGCCTCGGATGTGTGGTTCTTAGTGGTCATGGAGAGATTAGAGTGTGTTTCGGCGGAGGCCTTGAGTGTGAATCAGAGACATCGCTCTGCTATGTCTGTTATGTCTGAGTCTCCTCGGTGGGGAGGCATCCTAGATAGGTAGCAATCACACAGGACACGAGCAGCAAGCATAACAAACACCCAGCTATATTCCTTAATTTAGTCATTTAGAAAACCCTGGATGAGACTACGATCTGAAACTACGTCTGGTACCGAGGACCTTAGTTTATAACAAGCCCTCGCTACATCTACGTATTTTGTCTAAAGGGCAGCCTTACACGGCCGCCTTACCGGCTAGGAATGAGCTTGTTTACCTTTACCATGGCAACCAGAGGTAACACAGCTGCTTTGGATTTTTGAAAGTCACATGACGCCGACCTTTTTCGGTATCTAATGGTGTCACCTTTTACTAAAGATGGGTACCTGCACATGAACGGTCCCCTGGAGAGAGAGACACCAAGGAAACTAGAGCTATATGACAGGGTCTATATATGCAATTTTATATAGACCCTGCATATAGCATTTATCACTGGCTTTCTACTAGCACCATATATTTCACACACTCTGGCATATAGACCAAACAGGTCTGTAGATGACGCCATGTCCCTGCACACTGCCCTGAAGCACCTCAACCTACGTCAGACTGTTAATTGACTACAGTTCTGCGTTCAACACCATTGTTCCCTCCAGTCCCTCCAGGACTGAGGGACCTAGGTCTGGGCACCCTCCATCTGTAACTGGATTATGGACTTCCTGAGGGGCAGGCCTCAAGTGGTGAAGATTGGAAACATCTCATCCTCGTCGGGTCCTCAACACCGGAGCGCCTCAGGTCCCCTCAGTCCCCGTCTATACACACACATGACTGTACTGCCACACACAGCAACAGCCAGATTATTATGTTTGCAGACAACACCAGTCTTTTTGGACCCATAATACGGATGCCATGCTCAAGAAGGCACTTGTGAACCTCTACCGTGGCACCGTAGAGAGCATCCTAACAAGTGGCTTCACTGTGTGGTATGGCAACACCACTGAACAGGACAAGAAAGCCATCCAGAGGGTCGTGAGGACGGCTGAGAAGATCATCGGGTGTACTCTTCCATGCATAGAGGAGATCTTTAGGACCGGGTGTCAGAATAAGGCCATCTCCATCAGAAAGGACCACAACCACCCTGGACACTATCTTTTCTCCCCCCTGCGGTCCTGTCGCTGGTACCGCAGCATCCTAACCAGGACTAGCACACAGGCAGTGCGCCTACTGAACTGTACCATTACTGCACTGTACTGCACAGTACTCATGATGCTGCTAGCACTTCAGGTCACTTTAAAATGCTTTTTGCACCATCCGTCATTTGTATACATCATCCATTAGACACTTTAATGTTATTTTTATTGTGTATAGTATTGCTATAGTACAGTGTAATGTTTATAGCATATAGCATAGTAGATAGTGTTGTTTATAGTATAGTATTGTTGTAAAATTCAAAATGCAGGAGTGAATGGGAGGTAAGCATTGAACCATTGTACTTTCTACCATTGCAAATAAAGAATCTTGAAACACACACACACACACACACACACACACACACACACACACACACACACACACACACACACACACACACACACACACACACACACACACACACACACACACACACACACACACACACACACACACACACACACACACACACACACACACACACACACACACACACACACACACACACACGTCTGGGCAGGAGAGAAGCACCAGACCCAGGGTCTCCGGAGCCCAGGGGCCGCAGAGGCCAGGGGCCGCACACCATCTCCACCTACAGAAGCCTTACTCTTCCCCGGCACACAGGAACACCTCTGTCCCTGCTGGAGAAAGCGTTTGGCTGGTTCTATTTTAAACTCACCAACCCTCTCATTATGGAAGGGAAGGGGGGGGGGAGCTAAAAGTCATGCCTACAATTGTGTCCTGAAAACACTAAAGAATCTTTTTTAAGGCATGTTTAAGGTTTAAGGATAACGAATATCTACGTTGTTGTCCTAAGGTTACCGAGTGAAGACCATCCAAGTTTAATGTTCATCTGTAATAACATAATTTGGTGGTATAAAAAAAGATGACATTCAAGGGAGACACTACCTGACCTTCAAGGCCTCAAGTCCTCATAAGACAACCTTGTTATGATGATAAGGGAAGCTAGGCTATCATCCTCATAATACACCCTCATTATGATAAGAGAAGGCTAGGATATCTCCTCATAAGAAACCTCATTATGATGATAAGGGAAGGGGAGGGGGGGGGGACAGGTGACCCTGAAACGATCACAACACCAGCTCTTCGGTCACATACAAACCTGAGCACACACTCCTGTTTTATTTAACCAAAGCACAGATCAGGAAGATGTCTGCATGGACAGGGGAAACACTACAGGAATCAAAACAAACTAGCCAAGTTAATCTGCTTCCTGTGCTCTCCTCAGTCCAATGTCAAACAAGTGTTGCTGTGGCTATGACCTAGCTAACCTGGAATGGTGCTGCTTTCCTCCTTCCATCCTTTTAAGATGTGTCGAGCGATTAAGTTTCTTAACACATTTAATTATTAATTCATTAGATAAAGGCGACAACCCAAAGCCACAGACTCGCAACCCAGAGAGCACAACAACAAACCCTGAGCATGTTGATTCACTCTTCAAGGTCTGTGAGTATCCCATCTCTCCCAGTCAATCACATCCATCCAGTCATGTACTGAGCAGCTATACCATTGTTTACCATTACCGAGCAGTGTCCCTTCCAGGATAACATTCATGTCACTCAATAGGAATACGTGCTCCGACCTCATTTTTACTAAACTGTGTGACAAAACGCCAACACTACTTCACTGTCGCAGTCTGTTACAGTGTTGCTCTCGAAGGAAGAAGTATATACATATCATATATATATAAAATACTGTACAGCACTCCGCATTGCTCGTGTGTCTGTTTAGGGGGTCTCCCTGGTTAAGGTGTTATGGGGGGGTCATGGAGGTGTGTGTGTGTGTATGTGTATGTGTGTGTGTGTGTGTGTGTGTGTGTGTTTAGGGGGTCCCTGGTTAAGATTTAAGGGTGGGGGGGGGGGAATCATGGAGGTTTCCATGCCGACTTGACGCAACTAAACGACAGACGGCAACGGCATCTCACCTCAGCTGACGGGACTACCCGTCCATCACATCATAACATCAGATGACACAACACGGGAGACATGTTGTTTCGATAGATTAATGAAAAACACGCCATACTCACTCTTTCCGTCGGCGGACCGTAGACACAGCAGCAGCAGCAGCCAGCGGAACAAGGTCACCGGACCTCCTCCCGCGAGGGACCTCGTCCCCGGCCGATATATCCACATCCTCCCCATCCCCTCCGCCGCGGAGCCCGTGGCCATAAACATACACAATATAGCTGTATCTATGTGATGAGGAGAAATATATAACCGTCGTAGTCACACGCGTGGAGTGGCGGCGGTACACACACACACGACACTCGACGCGGTTCACCCGGTGGTGTGCGGCCGGTTTGATGGAGGTGGAACAGCACAGCTAGCTTTAGCTTAGCTCCACTCAACTGGCTGTCGCGCACGAGCTCCCAGTGTTCTGTTCGTCTCGTGCTGCTGTGGAATGTCTTGGGAGAGAGAGGGAAGGGAGAGAGACGGAGAGAGAGAGAGCGCGAGCAGAGCGGCGGACTCGGTCGAGCCGCTCCGGAAATCACCGATGTCTCCTTCCAGCGATAAACCCTGTTTTAATCGGCATAGTCGCGCCGTTTTCCTGCGCTAGCGACGTGGAGACGAGACTTGCGTCGAGACGAATCCCTCGGCGTTCCGCATCCCTTTACGAGTACATTTCGTAAAAATGTGTTAAAAAAAAAAAGCATGAGCGTTGACGCTGTAGAAAGGGAAAGCGTGCAGCGTCCACATAAAACAACAACAACAACACGATGAATACGTGCGTGGTCGCTAACGCCAGACTACGGTCCGTTGTGCGCGGCGGTGCATATGAATGGACGGGGGGGGGGAAACAGCCCCCTCCTCCTCATGTGACACACACACAGACCATTTAATCTCAATATCTGCCCGTCGCCGTGCAGGTCTGGATGGTAACAGCAGCCGTCCTCGGTAAATTCGTGCACGCAATACGCACATTCGTATTATGTGTTCGTGTACAATAGAAGACGACGCGGAATATATCCAAGCGGGAGTGTGTGTCCGGTTCAGTGCGTCTTTGTAGCGTGCGTGTAGGGTAGTGTTGTGCTGTGCTGTGCTGGCGTGTGTGTGCGCTATGTGAACTCCCCGCACACACATACACACACACATACACATACACCGTGGGATCCGGGCTGTAAACACGCAGCAGTCACACACACACCGCTCGGCTGGCGACTCGTTTACGACCGGGGAGGAGGGGGGGGGGTGGGGGGTGTGTGACCGAAAAGACGGAGCCCGGGTCGTGGTATCTGGATTGTTGTTGCTTCTCCCCCTCGGCAGGTGCTGGAATCCTTGGAAAAACAGGCACACAGGAGAATATTTTATGAGGCCTTTTATCCAATATTGTTTGTGGTTTATTACATGTGGGTGCAAACGTAGACGTGGGGTCGTTCTGACTTGCGTGTAATTGCAATGGTGTGTAATTGGAAAATAAATGGGACGTGTGATGGTTATTATTTGTGTAGAAATTGACGCATCTGCTTACAGAGGGATTTTATTGTTTTATTGTTTTTTAAACATTCCTATTTATTTCGGCGACAGCATCGTGGTAGAATCTGTCGGGGGAATGGTAGACTATCTGCCGCTATCCCCGTATCAGCGTTTCATAGACTGGCAGACTGACACATCATGGGATGATGTTATTGTGATATGCGGCCGACGGTTTATTTCGGAACCCAAAACCCCGAGCTGTAAGCAGTAGTTTGGAGGTAAACATGTCTCCGGTGCCTCCGATCAAAGGTGTCTCTCCGTCCGTCCTCCACTCTCCTGGGCTTCGGTTGAACACAAACCAGACGTCGTCTACCGTTAGTGGGACTCACTGACAGGGCTTAATTATCTCCCCCTGGTGGACATAAACACCAACTACATTCCTCAGTTGCTCAAACGCAAAATACTGGCTACTCAGTTCACGTCAGGGGAAAGTGGCTCATCAATATGTACTTTTAAAACTGGAAAGGGGTTGTATTTATTAACAAAATAGACCAAGTCCAGTTCAATCAAGGCACGTCACATATGAGACATAGACACCACTTGTTAGTTTTGTTAGTTTTAGATTTGTTGAGTTGTTAGTTTTAACTGCCTAGTTTTCTTCTTTCTTACAGTTTTTTGGATTGAAAAACGTTTTTTATTTGGATACCTTGAAAAGCGCTATATAAAGGAAATGTATTATAATATAATAATAATATTAGTATTATTCTTTTTATTATTATATGAGAGAGATTGCAATGAAATCAAAAAAGAGAACAAATCCTCGGACCGTCCGTGTGACTATCCCTGCAATTAGAGGCCGCCTCCATAACTTTAAAAGAGGCCCCCAGAGACACTGCGATTACCTCACTTTTGGCACAAGACTTCCCCGGCTTCCGTTAACTGAATACGGAGGGCCACCCACCTCTCTCTCTCTCTCTCCCCCCCCCCCCCACACCTCTCTCTCTCTCTCCCCCCCCCCCCCCCCCCACACCTCTCTCTCTCTCTCTCTCTCCCCCACACCTCTCTCTCTCTCTCTCTCTCTCTCTCTCTCTCTCTCTCTCTCTCTCTCTCTCTCTCTCTCTCTCTCTCTCTCTCTCTCTCTCTCTCTCTCTCTCTCTCTCTCTCTCTCTCTCTCTCACACACACACACAAAATACCCAGTCACCCACGTAACGAACACACACACACACACACACTATACCTCCGGGATCCCGCGGCGGGGCGCTAAGAGAGAGCACCGGGCCTGTCTACTCGGATTTGTGAACCCCTCGTTATAAACGGTGCCCCCATAAAGGCCACCGGGCCGATGTCCGAGCCCACCACCGGGGAGCCCACCGGAGCGGGAGCCCACCTACAGCGAAGCTGCGCCGTTGCTCGTTTGCTCGCCAGCCAAACAACCAACCACGGTCCACTGCGCCCATGCAAGAGGAACGGAATTCGGTCTGAGAACAACACGCTGAGGGGATGAAATAATGGGAGGACACGCTGACATATGTCGCGTTAATGATGAAAGGCCCCCAACATCTATGCACTGGATATGAGAGCTCTCCACATACAGCTCAGAGCAGCGTTGTGGAGCACAGAGTCGTCTAATGTACCGGCGTTATTATTATTATTAATAATAATGATAATAATAATAATGCCCTTTATAAAGAAGTTTATTCTGTAGGAATGTGAACACGACACGGCGGGGGGTCGTAGACGAGTCCCAGGGGGAAAAACCACGGGGACACACTCCGTACCGTTGGAGAGTGTGCTCACCGACTACATCTACTACTACTATAAGCATACAGGACTTGTCTTCTACTATAATACTACTAACAATACAATTCCTAATAATACAACTAATTATAACAATAGAATAAATGCATCTAAAACCCGATTTTCCATGAGAGCATTACTCAGATAATTGATTTGACCAATGAACTAATTAATTGGACGCCCTCATGAAGAGGTAAGGAGGCCAATGTCCAAGATTACATTACATTAATCTGTTATATACTGTCAATAGGTCTCAAAGTTATCCATTAAATATGAAGCATATTTCCACCCCAAATAACCTAATTCAATACAGCTGCACCAAGTCTAACACTGCAGGTAGAACCTCCCTCAGGTAACCTATATATCACCTATATTTTCGTTTAATTCTTAGACATGCAAGGAGATATATACAGACAGGCAAAGGCTGAGGATCAATGTAAAATAAACAGACTGATAACAGTCATTTAGCAGACACTTTTGCCCAAAGAGACTAACAATAAGGTCATTCAACAGGTTGGCAATTCAACAGGTTGGCAAGAGAACTACTAGTCACCAGAAGTAATTTCCTTCCAAACAAACCTCACAGAGCAGAATCAGTGCTCAGGTAAAAGTACAATAGGTTGGCTCCCTAGATGTTACACAATTAGTACATCAAACAGGGGCAATGCCAAATAGTGAAGCCAACAGACACACAGAGCTGATAAGCCACAGCTAATAAACAAGCACTGACAAACAATAGAGCTAACAAGACAGCGCACATGCTAAGAGAAAGGGTCAGGGTAGTGGTTCCTGAAGAGGTGGGTTTTCAGCCTGTGGCCGAAGATTGGTAGCAACTCTGCTGTCCTGATATCAGTGGGGAGTTCATTCCACCACTGTGGTGCCAGGACAGAGAAGGGCCGAGGACCTTCCGTGTAGGGGCCCCTGTGTGACGGGGCAAGCAAGACACTAATGCTTGGTCGGGTGTAAGGCTTGACCATAGCCTGGAGGTAGGAAGGAGCTGTTCCTTTCACTGCCCTGCAGAATAGAACCAGGGATTGGATGGAGAGCTAGTTTAGAGATTCATCCCAGACTACTGCAGCCCTCTAGTGGCCATCTAACAGATTGCACACATCTACACTTCCAATGTTTTTTCTACGCAGCGAGTAGATTTTCGAACAGACTGCTAGCCGAAACACTACCGTTCAACCCTCCACCAGACGATCCCACAACTTGTTTCTTGTTGTAATACATTGAATCAAGGCATTGTGCGTGAACGACTACCATTATATCTGGTAAACTACTATCGTGTACTAGATACAATGGTGCTAAAAATAATGTGCACAGGTAACCGGATGTAAATAACAAACCCAGCTCAGACGGAAACTGGAATAAGGTAAAAATAAGAGTTTATTTTAGGATGATTTGGCTTTCATAATTGATCTAGTCCTTAATCTTGCGTCCGTCAACGTTCTGCTGACCTTTATTTTGAAGAGCAGCCCTTCTTCAGAACGGAAGTGAACATCTACTTCCACGGATTAACACTGCTGTCAATGTAGCACATTAGCACGAACTGCTGTTATCGTTTAATTTATCTACGTACACAAGTTGGGAATAAAAAAAATTCGATTTTGAAAATGATTAAAGCGATATTAATATTCAATAACCACGGGAAGCCGCGGCTGATCCGGTTCTATCAGTATTTTGTGAGTATTTTCCAGCCTAGTGATATCCTAGTATCTTGTTTACTAGCGTCTACTACACTATAGCTGTACTTCAGGGCGTATGGGTGTTTTCATTGTCTAAAAATCTTTCAGTTCAGTATATTATAATGTTGAGTGAAGTCACAGTCCTGTTTGAGGACTGTGTGTGTGTGTGTGTGTGTGTGTGTGTGTGTGTGTGTGTGTGTGTGTGTGTGTGTGTGTGTGTGTGTGTGTGTGAGAGAGAGAGAGTGTGGAGTGTACATACATAAAACACACGCACACAAAAAAGGGCTTGTGCCATGAAAAGCCCTTAAAAAAATGGTCAGGGACATGGTGACAGCACATGATGAGATGATTAATGGATGATGGACAGATGAGCCTAACCACACTTTATAATAGGGACACTTTCACATTACATTACTTACATTTAGCAGACACTTCTATCCAAAGTGACTTACAATAGTGTGTTTCAACAATGGAAGGTAAGAGAACAATTCGTCACCAGAAGTCAAAAACAGCTATTTAAACAACTCTCCAAGAACTGAGCCAGTGCTCGGGTAAAAGTACAATATGTTCAGGTAAAAGTTCAATAAGGTAAGAGTACAATACGTTGACAAACAATAGAACAATATCTAACTAACAATCTACTTAGAAAGACGCTAGTAAAAAGTGATAAGAGGGTGCGCTAGGAGGAAGGATCCGGGTAGTGTTTCATGAAGAGATGAGTTTTCAGCCTGCGGTGGAAGATGAGCAGTCTTGACATCCGTGGGGAGTTCATTCCACCAAATGTGGGCCACAGGACAGAGAAGAGCTGTGATTGCGTAGATCGGCCACAGGGGCCCGTAAGCGAGGGGGCAGGCAGACGGCCTGAAGAAGCAGAGCGAAGTGGACAGGCAGGGATGTAGGGCTTGACCTGTGTGTGTGTGTGTGTGTGTGTGTGTGTGTGTGTGTGCGCGTGCGCCAGGCGGAGGACCTGCAGCAGCAGATCATCAGAGAGACTTTCCATCTGGTGTCTAAACGGGATGACAATGTGTGCAACTTCCTGGAGGGCGGCAGGTACGTCCTAAAACATGATTAATATGAATACTGTGTATCTATCACACATCCATGATAAAAAGCATGTATATATATCAATTAATAAAACATCCATGGTGATATACTATGTCATATGATGTTGGAATGCTTGACAACACTTTTAACACTTAAAAATCACACCTTCCCCATATATTCAAGTGTAATATATCGTTTTTTATCACCTGGCACATTGTGCGACAACAAAGCACATTTATTTTCATTATCCCTTTTTTGTTTTTTTGTTTTAATTATTGCTCCTATGTTTGTTTTTATTATTGTGGTCCTGCTGTGGCTTTTCACATGTGTGTTTGTCTAGTGCTTTGTAAGGGGTCTGTGCTAAAAAGTCCTAAATTAATACATAATTATTATTTAGATAGGGACACAGTGATATTATGTTGATTAACAAGCGTTGCTAACTTAGTGTTACAATGACATGCATGGATTTTGTGTTTGTGTTTATTCTTGTTGACAAGATTTCTCGTCTTCCTCTAGTCTGATTGGTGGCTCTGACTACAAGTTGATCTACCGCCATTACGCTACACTGTACTTTGTGTTCTGTGTGGACTCGTCTGAGAGTGAGCTGGGAATCCTGGACCTGATCCAGGTCAGTTTCTCTCTATCGTTGGTTAATGTCTGTTGATCAGTTTCTCTCTCTATCGTTGGTTAATGTCAGTTGATCCAGGTCAGTTTGTCCATATCGTTGGTTAATGTCTGTTGATCCAGGTCAGTTTCTCCCTATTGTTGCTTAATGTCTGTTGATCCAGATCAGTTTCCCCCTATCATTGGTTAATGTCAGTTGATCCAGGTCAGTTTCTCCATATCGTTGGTTAATGTCTGTTGTTCCAGGTCAGTTTTTCCCTATCGTTGCTTAATGTCTGTTGATCCAGGTCAGTTTCTCCCAATCGTGGGATAATGTCTGTTGATCCAGGTCAGTTTCTCCCTATTGTTGCTTAATGTCTGTTGATCCAGATCAGTTTCCCCCTATCGTTGGTTAATGTCAGTTGATCCAGGTCAGTTTCTCTCTATCGTTGGTTAATGTCTGTTGAGCAGGTGCAACCAGCCTGGCTCATCTTCGGATCACTCCACTGTGTAGTTGACCTATTGAGGTGTTGCAGGTGTTTGTGGAGACCCTGGACAAGTGCTTCGAGAACGTGTGTGAGCTGGACCTGATCTTCCACATGGATAAGGTGAGGACCCTCTCTGCTCTCGAACACGTTGTTGACCAGCACACACACATACACACACCGTGTGCTGATCACACCCAGAGGAAGTACTCTTGGGCGTGGGTTCAACATGACATCCACGTATTGACAGAAAACAGTATTGCTTTTATAGGAAGTTTGTTATTATAGGGGGAGGGGCCAGTTGTTATAGTAGTGGTTTGATGTTCTCGAGGAGGAGTCTGTTGTTCTAGGGGAGGGGTTTGTGGAGGAGGAGTTTGTGCTAGGGGAGGGGCTTGTCTTTCTAGAGGAGGAGTCTGTTATTCTAGGGGAGTGTTTTGTTCTAGGAGAGGAGCTTGGCATTCTAGAGGCAGAGTCGGTTATTCTTGGGGCGTGGTTTGTAGAGGGTTTTTTTTTTTTTGTAGTTCAGCGAAACCAAGATACTAACGAGGTGTCTGAGATGCACCATGACGTGACCCCTGCGCTTACAGAAAGCGTTTCCCATGAATGTAAAAACATGGCAGCATGGACACGGCTCAGTTAGGTTCTGATTTATACTGGGAACTCAGCCATGAGGCGTCCTTAGCTGATGATAACTGTTCAGTCCAGCAAGCATGGTTGCAATCAGTGGGGATATGCAGCTAGCTGGCACACACACACACACACACACACACACACACACACACACACACACACACACACACACACACACACACACACACACACACACACACACACACACACACACACACACACACACACACACACACACAGTGAGCAGCACAAAATGAAACCCAAGTCTACATATCTTCAAAACAAAATTAAAATGAAAATAAGGAGGGAGGGAGGGAGACGCAGTGGGCAGGGTTACGTTTGAGTCTCTAGATGATATGCAGGGTTTGGTTTGAGTCTCCCTGTTTCAACTGTTGCACCTTAATTTCCCTCGGGATAAATAAAGTTATCTGAATCTGAATAGATGATGAGCAGGTTTGAGTCTTGAGATGATAAGCAGGGTTTTGTTTGAGTCTCCAGGTAAGCAGGGTTTGGTTTGAGTCTCTTGATGGTGATTGCAGTGTTTTGTCTGAGCCTTGCTGGTTTTAAAAGAGTGAGGTTTGAGTCTCTTGATCATGTGAGTTGGGTTTCCTCTTCGGTGGGCCTCTCGGTTGGAGATGAAGAACATTTTCATTTTCAGCCTACTGGGCCTGGAGCTCACATCCACCCGTGACTAATTTCCCAGCAGGAAATGGTTCTCAAGTGACGTGCAATGCTTCGAAGCCAAAGGCAGGCATGCAGCATTGAGCATGAATGCATTTTTGACCAGACCTGCAGTGTGCTGAGCAGACATGCAGTGTGCTGAGCAGACATGCAGTGTGCTGAGCAGACATGCAGTGTGCTGAGCAGACATGCAGTGTGTTGAGAAAGACATGCAGTGTGTTGAGAAAGACATGCAGTGTGCTGAGCAGACATGCAGTGTGCTGAGCAGACATGCAGTGTGTTGAGAAAGACATGCAGTGTGTTGAGAAAGACATGCAGTATGCTGAGCAGACCTGCAGTGTGCTGAGCAAGACATGCAGTGTGTTGAGCAAGACTTGCAGTGTGTTGAGCACAACGTAACAATGCGGGAATGTCCCCAGAGCGATGTGTTGGACCGTCGTCGAGATGAAGAAGTGTGGTAAAGGATTTCACAGACTACGCTCTGCCTTCAGTTCCACTATGGGAGCTGATGCCTCTGGGTCCTAGTGCCAGCTCAGGTTAATGCCATGCATTCATGAAATCCTCACCTTACCGTTGTCAGTGTGTGAAACTCCTCCTGCTCTGAGGTCAGTAGTCTCATACACTGCCCACTACAGAGTCCACTCTGGTTCTTTAACTACCACTGAACAAGCAACCTGTCATTAAATGTCATCACTAATCACACCTTCTCCCCTGAGGTGTGCTGATGGCGTGCGCGTGTGTGTGTGTGTGTGTGTGTGTGTGTGTGTTGTTGATTATTCGGTCACTGTAAGTGTAGTTTTACGGTCGAGGGAAGAACGTAGTCCCCTGACGAGGGTCCAGTGGCGGTGCCTCACTGGGTCCATGGTTCTGCTCACCCCTCCGCGGTTCTCCCTCTACAGGTGCACTACATCCTGCAGGAGGTGGTGATGGGGGGCATGGTTCTGGAGACCAACATGAACGAGATCGTGGCCCAGGTGGAGCTTCAGAATCGCATGGAGAAGTCAGAGGTGAGGGGCCGATCTCACCCGGGATACCTTATGGTGTCTATGGTCCAATACCTTCTGGTATTATGATCCGAGATGATTGGTTGGTTACCTGTAGAGTAGACCTGACCTCCAGATAGTGCTTGTTGCGCTGTACAGCAGACCAACTTAGAGGTCAACCATTTGATGTGCTTCGGGACAGGTGTAATATTATTACGGGATGTCTCCCTCTCCAGGGGGGTCTCTCGGCGGCCCCTGCCCGTGCCGTCTCCGCCGTGAAGAACATGAACCTTCCGGAGATCCCTCGGAACATCAACATCGGTGACATCAACATCAAAGTCCCCAGTCTCTCACCCTTCTGAGGGGGGAACATATCACATATCACTGTTCATAGGTCCAAGTTGTTCTAGTATTCCAGGTGTACAAATATGAACTGGTAGTTGTTTTAGTTAGTTTATTTGTTGTTGTTGTTGTTTTTGCTGATCTTGCCAATGTGTCGTTTTGTCATTGTGGACTTGTGGTCATCGCTGTCCGAGCCTTTTCTTCTTTAACCACCATTATTAACCAGTGTCCACTGGTAGCCCCTCGTTGTGTGAATCCCATGGTCCGATCAGGTTCCTAAACATCTGGTTCTCCTCTGCTAGTCTCTCCTGTACCACCGTGTTCCCAAACATCTCAACCCCCCCCTTGGCTTGTCTCGTCTCGGTTTGTTTCTGATCTGGTGTGACTGGATGCTGAATGTTCTGGAGGAGCTCAAGAGAATACTTGGAACCGTGACGTAGGAGCGGGGATGGTCCCACCGTCAGGGGCGGCTACTGACCATCACGTCTCTGCTCTTCAGGAACCTCAGATCTCCCCGTTGTTGACCACATTCCTCTGCTATGTAAATAAAATGTGTTGATGAACCACTGGGTGGCTTCTGTCTCTGTTTAAACGGTGGTCTTATACATTATGCTACTTTGTCATACTACTGTTGTACAGTATGTCCACATGCACAGACATCGGGAACTAACGTCTTATAAGATAATATTAGTACTTGTTGCAGTCAACTCTGCCACATTCATATGGCTTCTTGGGATTCCTCCCGATGATATGGACACAGGGTGATGAGCAATCCGGTTTGTGGCAGTGTGTGTCGTGGTACAAGCAAACAGAGCAGATGGTCCATGCTGGTGCTCTCCTGAAAGTGTGTGATGGCTAGTTTAACCTGTGGGCCTTGATTACCAAGGACCAACATGTGTGCAGCCTCACCAGCCCCAGACTCTGATCAGTCAGACTGGGGCCAGATGAGGCTGCTTCAACTAGACTCGTATCAGTCTTACTGGGGCCAGGTGAGGCTGCTTCAACTAGACTCGTATCAGTCTTACTGGGGCCAGGTAAGGCTGCTTCAACTAGACTCGTATCAGTCTTACTGGGGCCAGGTGAGGCTGCTTCAACTAGACTCGTATCAGTCTTACTGGGGCCAGATGAGGCCGCTTCAACTTGACTCGTATCAGTCTTACTGGGGCCAGGTGAGGCTGCTTCAACTAGACTCGTATCAGTCTTACTGGGGCCAGGTGAGGCTGCTTCAACTAGACTCGTATCAGTCTTACTGGGGCCAGGTGAGGCTGCTTCAACTAGACTCGTATCAGTCTTACTGGGGCCAGGTGAGGCTGCTTCAACTAGACTCGTATCAGTCTTACTGGGGCCAGGTGAGGCTGCTTCAACTAGACTCGTATCAGTCTTACTGGGGCCAGGTGAGGCTGCTTCAACTAGACTCGTATCAGTCTTACTGGGGCCAGGTGAGGCTGCTTCAACCAGACTCTAATCATTCAGACTGGGGCCAGGTGAGGCTGCTTCAACCAGAGTCGAATTAGTCTGACCTGGGCCAGCAATGTAAATGTTGGTGTACATGTTGTGCTCTGGGCTGTAGCCGCTGTTATGTTTGGACACGCCTAACCACACACATGTGTGTGAACACGCTGATGATAATGATGAGTCTGCCACACACTGGAATCACATAAGGTGCGTTGGCGTTTGGAGTTCTGGGAAACACACACACAACACACACCAGAGTCTTCTCTCCTGGAGTCTCCGCCCAGGCAGGCTGCTGTGCCCTCTCCCTCCTCCTCTTCCTCCTCCTCTTTCTCCTTCACAGATGAAGAAATAAACAGTGTTCACATCAGCCTCCTTGACTTGCAGTCACACACACACACACACACACACACACACACACACACACACACACACACACACACACACACATATACTGTCTCACACACACATACACACACATACACGGCCGCACACACACACCATCCAGCCCAGCAGCCCACAGCATCTAGGTAAGTCAGTCTCTGTTCTTGCTGTTAGTCCAGGCTACTTCTTTTCCTGGAGGAAGTTAGCAGTGGACGATTTTAGACATTTTTCACATTTCCATGTCGGTTGAACTGTGGTTTTCCGATCGAGTTGGGATTTCTTGAGCAAGTGTTTCCACTTAAACACATACTCTACAAATGTAAGGGGAAAAAACCATGGCGGCATTCCTTAACATCAGGATCGGGACCTGGCTGTCCAGGAAAAGGGCGAGAGACACTAGGCTAGGACAGTGATATCACTGCAGGGTATATCTGCAGGGTCCACATGGTAGTAAAAAGGCTATATATCTATAGATATATATATATCTATCTATAGATATATATATACCACCTTTACTACCATGTGGAAAACCCATTATTTCCATGGGTGAATCCATTATCGTCCCCTAAAAACAATAATGTGTATAGAGAGGGGTCTATCTGCTTGGCAGTATTGACTAGTAGTGGCTGAAGTACTGAGTACTACTCAAGTACAAATACACATATCCGTAACGCACAACAACAACAACTCTTCCTGTGAGTTGAACGGTGGACCAGGCGCTGCAGAGGAGAAAGGTTTAGAGTTACAGACATTTCCAAGTAGCGGAGTGAAGCACGAGGGTTTGGACCTGCTGTGTTGGGACCCCCGCTGTTTTGTGTTGTTTTTTACTACTGAACTATTTAACTTTTTACTAGTAAAAGTTTAAAAAAAAAAAGGAAAATGTATCTGTACCTCCCGGTAAATTGGACACATTTACAATTAAGTGTAAAAAATAGATATAGGCTGAGATATTCTGGGAAAATACAACTTGTCCCGGAAACTTGAATTCCACAAACTTTTCTATTAGTATTTCTTATTTTATAATCTTTAATCTTCAGCACTAGATCTTCATGTGCAAATCAACGCAGTATAGG
>CM051000.1:18308448-18365948 GCA_027704905.1 Muraenolepis orangiensis | reverse complement strand
CACACACACACACACACACACACACACACACACACACACACACACACACTCACCATCTACACAAGCTGCTTAGACACACAAAAGCACACACACACACATACACACACACACACACACACACACACACACATATATACACACACATACACACACACATACCTATTAATTAACAACTATTATGCCATGGGTAGGTCTGTCCCAAAAACCTCATTGGTCAGCCAGACCTTTAGAATGTTGTAATGGACGCAACAACAGTTATAACAGTTATAATAGTTATAGCAGTTATAACAGTTATCAGTTATAACAGACCATTGCCTATGACTATTAACCATTCCCTGTTCACTGTTGACTATTCACTATTATGTTGCCTGTTGACTACGGACTGTTGGCGATCGGCTATTGACTATTGACCATTGACTATTTACTATTGACTACTGAAATTTAGTATGTTCGGTCCTCAGGGTGCAGCTGTTCTCCGGATGTTGTCCGACTTTCTCTCAGAGTCTGTGTTCGCCAGAGGACTCAGTGTGAGTGTCACTGTGTGTGTGTGTGTGTGTGTGTGTGTGTGT
This sequence comes from Muraenolepis orangiensis, assembly GCA_027704905.1. NCBI lineage: Eukaryota > Metazoa > Chordata > Actinopteri > Gadiformes > Muraenolepididae > Muraenolepis > Muraenolepis orangiensis. The sequence goes on along the minus strand of CM051000.1, from coordinate 18,365,379 downwards.
GTGTGAGTGTGTTTATGTGTATGTGTGTGTGCTTTATATAATATACTGTATGTGTCTGTGTTTGGATGTGTTTCCTCAGTCCTACCTGAACACGTTTGCCTTCAGTAACACAGTGTACACAGACCTGTGGGACCATCTGCAGCAGGTAACACACACACGTGCATAAACATACACACACACACACACACACACACACACCCACATGCACACGCACACACACACACACACACACGCACGCACGCACACACACACACACACACACACACACACACACACACACACACACACACACACACACACACACACACACACACACACACACACACACACACACACTATGAGTGTGTGTATAGTAGAGTGTATAAGTAGTAATAAATGTTAAATGGACTGCATTTATATTGAGCTTTTATCCAAAGCGCTTTACAAGTCGTGCCTCACATTCACCCATTCATACACGCATTCATCCACCGACAGCAGAGTCAGCAATGCAAGGCAACAGCCACGTTAGCTCACGTTGGGAGCAGTTAGGAGGTGCCGGGGGAACGTACCAGCAACCTTCCGATTGTCAGATGACTCCTGAGCTATTACTTATTGGTAATAATAATAATACATTGTAGTAATAAATAATGATTGATTTGTTTATTTCATGTCTCTGTGTGTCTGTCCAGGCGGTAGAAGACTCCCAGAACGTGAGTCTCCCTCACTCGGTCCAGGACATCATGAACCGCTGGGTCCTGCAGATGGGCTTCCCCGTGGTTACCGTGGACACCGTGACCGGACGCATCAGCCAGAAGCACTTCCTGTTGGACCCAGAGGCTGAGGTGACCCGGCCCTCCCCCTTCAAGTACGGATCACTCACCTTTACCTGTTGTTACGATGATATCGTATAACTTATTATTTACAAACGTGATATTCATTTGATCTCTCTCTGTATCTCTCTCAATCCCTCTCTCCACCTCTCTCAATTCCCCCTCTCTATCTCTTTGTTTTTCCCTCCCTCCCTCTCTCTCTCTCTCTCTCTCTCTCTCTCTCTCTCTCTCTCTCTCTCTCTCTCTCTCTCTCTCTCTCTCTCTCTCTCTCTCTCTCTCTCTCTCTCTCTCTCTCTCTCTCTCTCTCTCTCTCTCTCTCCCCCCCCCCCCCTCTTTCTCCTCTCTGCAGCTACACCTGGTTCGTCCCTATCAAATGGATGAAGAGCGGTGTGAAACAAGAGCAGTTCTGGCTCCTAAAGGAGACAGGTAGTGATGTCATCAAACTGCGCCCAACACAATTCTAACAATAATGTTTATTGACAACCACTCACTGACTCCTACCCTATTAAGCCTGTTCCTATTTCAGGGACAGGAGGTCCCACCAGATTCAGCCGATAGCCAAAGCTATCGGCTGCTTTATATTTAGTCTTCTGAAGTTGTTCTTTGAAGTAAATTGGAACTGGTTTAAAAGATTAACATCTATTTTGTAGTTTTACGACAGCTGTACGTTCTCGAACAGCTGTTTCCTTCACAGGCTTGTTTATTGAACTTCACGCTCCACCCTTCCATTCTAAACCAAGCCGACCCAACCCAGACTAACCCCACCTCAGACCAACATGAGGCCGCCCTAGGCCGACACCAGAACTACCAACCCAGACCTGCTGGACCAACCCAGACCTGCTGGACCAACCCAGACCTGCTGAACCAACCCAGACCTGCGGGACCAACCCAGACCTGCGGGACCAACCCAGACCTGCTGGACCAACCCAGACCTGCTGGACCAACCCAGACCTGCTGGACCAACCCAGACCTGCGGGACCAACCCAGACCTGCGGGACCAACCCAGACCTGCTGGACCAACCCAGACCTGCTGAACCAACCCAGACCTGCTGGACCAACCCAGACTCACCAACCCGATCCTAATAGACCAACCCAAACCTACCAACCCAGACCTACTGGACCAATCCCAGTACCAGTTCTGAGTCCTGAGAGACACTACCTGGTGTTTCAGCTGTTTGCTCTCTCTCTCCTCTCTGTCTCTCTGTCTCTCTGTCATCTCTTATTTCTCTCCTCCTCCCTCCATCCCAACCTCTCTCTCTCTCTCACCTTTTCTCTCCCACTTTCTCTCCCTTTCTCCCTCTCTTCTTCTCTCTCTCTCTCTGTCTCTCCCACTCACTCCCCGTCTCCCCCCCCCCTGTTCGAACCTACCTCTCTCTCTCTCTCTGTCTGTTTTGGTTCTGTAGAGGTGCAGGGCAGTGTGATGGTGGCGGGGGATGCGTGGGTGTTGGCCAACACCAACGTCTCTGGATACTACAGGGTCAACTATGACCCCGACAACTGGGAGCGGCTGCTTCGCCTGCTGCATACCGACCACCAGGTGAGACCAGTCTGTTGAGAAGGCCATCCAGCCTGGGAACCAGTGTTGAGAAGAACATCTCGTCTGTAGAGGCCTACAGGCCTGGTCTGTGTACACGCGTTCACAGTGTGTGTGTGTGTGTGTGTGTGTGTGTGTGTGTGTGTGTGTGTGTGTGTGTGTGTGTGTGTGTGTGTGTGTGTGTGTGTGTGTGTGTGTGTGCGCGTATGTATGTGCACCCTCAGGCTATACCAATCATCAACAGAGCACAACTTTTGGATGACGCCTTTAACCTTGCCAGGTAAATACGATAATAAGACAAGATCAAATATACTTATATTACCAGACTACTCAACGTAGTTGAGTAGTCCCCACTGCTACCTTGAGTAGTTGCCCAGTATATATATATATATGTATGTATTTATTTATGTATATATACTGTATATATATAGAAATATGTAATGTGTATATGTACATATATATATATATATATATATATATATATATATATATATATATATATATATATATATATATATATATATACATATATATATATATATATATATATATATATATATATATATATATATATATATATATATACATATCTACCCTAGCAACACAGTAGTGTAGTGGTAGCCTAGCAACTCTGCGGTGGTATCCTAGCAACGCTGCGGTCGTATCCTAGCAACGGTGTGATGTGGTCATTGTGCAGAGCCAAAGTGATCAACACCACGCTGGCTCTGAGGATCACCGGCTACCTGTCCAAGGAGAAGGACTACATCCCCTGGGAGTCGGCCCTCAACAACCTCAACTACTACTTTCTTATGTTCGACCGCACCGAGGTGTACGGACCTCTGCAGGTATCGCCGGGAGCAACATGCTTGAAATATTCCATCTTTCTTCTTTTCTTCTTCGTCCTGACGGTCAGACGTGACATTCACATCTATTCATATGCCTGATCTGTTCATGAATGAGCAAAATGACCCGTCACTGGTGTGTCGTGGTGTACATGTTTCCGGTCAGTACCCAGAATACACAGACACAAGACGACATGTAGGCCTTTAACACGGCGATGACGTTTTAGGGTCAAAGACAGGTGCAGCTCATTTAGTTAATGCAATGTGTCTGTAGGCCAGAGCCCATAATTCATAAAACATCACAATTCACACCTGTGTTCAACTATTACACTTCTGTAACATTATAGCGGTATATCACAGTGATACAATACAGAGCTCTCTAGCTGTTATATTTACAATACACCTACACAAATAACATGCACGAATATATACTGTATATGTCAATAAATAAATATATATATATATGGTGAAAGGACTTTATTTATAGACTTTATATAGCGCTTTTAACCAAAGCGCTTTACAAGTTATGCTTCACTTTCACCCTTCATACACACATTCATACACCGACAGCGGTGTCAGCCATGCAAGAAGTAACAACAAGTAACAACAAAATACAAACAACAATTGAAACAGTGAGCATGTATGTAACCCAACTGGGTTAGAACCACTTCAACATGATGTGTTTCTGAGAGCTAATCCATGTAGAATAAAGGAACTTCCACTTCCACTTCCACATTTAGAATTCCTACTAATTCCACATACTCAGTCATCGCAGTTCACCACCGCGTGTACATGAGTATCTGAGTATCTGAATCTCTGTACTTGATGTACTTCTTCCTTGTGTTTTAGGCCTACATCAGGAAACAGATCCAGCCCCTGTTTGAATACTTCAGGACGATGACGGACAACTGGACAAGAGTACCACAGAGTCACAATGACCAGTAAGATGTGTTACACTCCATAGCTGTGTGTGTCTGACCAGGTACTAACCTGTGTGTGTCTGACCAGGTACTAACCTGTGTGTGTCTGACCAGGTACTAACCTGTGTGTGTCTGACCAGGTACTAACCTGTGTGTGTCTGACCAGGTACTAACCTGTGTGTGTCTGACCAGGTACTAACCTGTGTGTGTCTGACCAGGTACTAACCTGTGTGTGTCTGACCAGGTACTAACCTGTGTGTGTCTGACCAGGTACTAACCTGTGTGTGTCTGACCAGGTACTAACCTGTGTGTGTCTGACCAGGTACTAACCTGTGTGTGTCTGACCAGGTACTAACCTGTGTGTGTCTGACCAGGTACTAACCTGTGTGTGTCTGACCAGGTACTAACCTGTGTGTGTCTGACCAGGTACTAACCTGTGTGTGTCTGACCAGGTACTAACCTGTGTGTGTCTGACCAGGTACTAACCTGTGTGTGTCTGACCAGGTACTAACCTGTGTGTGTCTGACCAGGTACTAACCTGTGTGTGTCTGACCAGGTACTAACCTGTGTGTGTCTGACCAGGTACTAACCTGTGTGTGTCTGACCAGGTACTAACCTGTGTGTGTCTGACCAGGTACTAACCTGTGTGTGTCTGACCAGGTACTAACCTGTGTGTGTCTGACCAGGTACTAACCTGTGTGTGTCTGACCAGGTACTAACCTGTGTGTGTCTGACCAGGTACTAACCTGTGTGTGTCTGACCAGGTACTAACCTGTGTGTGTCTGACCAGGTACTAACCTGTGTGTGTCTGACCAGGTACTAACCTGTGTGTGTCTGACCAGGTACTAACCTGTGTGTGTCTGACCAGGTACTAACCTGTGTGTGTCTGACCAGGTACTAACCTGTGTGTCTCTGACCAGGTACTAACCTGTGTGTGTCTGACCAGGTACTAACCTGTGTGTCTCTGACCAGGTACTAACCTGTGTGTGTCTGACCAGGTACTAACCTGTGTGTGTCTGACCAGGTACTAACCTGTGTGTGTCTGACCAGGTACTAACCTGTGTGTGTCTGACCAGGTACTAACCTGTGTGTGTCTGACCAGGTACTAACCTGTGTGTCTCTGACCAGGTACTAACCTGTGTGTGTCTGACCAGGTACTAACCTGTGTGTGTCTGACCAGGTACTAACCTGTGTGTGTCTGACCAGGTACTAACCTGTGTGTGTCTGACCAGGTACTAACCTGTGTGTCTCTGACCAGGTACTAACCTGTGTGTGTCTGACCAGGTACTAACCTGTGTGTGTCTGACCAGGTACTAACCTGTGTGTGTCTGACCAGGTACTAACCTGTGTGTGTCTGACCAGGTACTAACCTGTGTGTCTCTGACCAGGTACTAACCTGTGTGTCTCTGACCAGGTACTAACCTGTGTGTGTCTGACCAGGTACTAACCTGTGTGTGTCTGACCAGGTACTAACCTGTGTGTGTCTGACCAGGTACTAACCTGTGTGTCTCTGACCAGGTACTAACCTGTGTGTGTCTGACCAGGTACTAACCTGTGTGTGTCTGACCAGGTACTAACCTGTGTATGTCTGACCAGGTACTAACCTGTGTGTGTCTGACCAGGTACTAACCTGTGTGTGTCTGACCAGGTACTAACCTGTGTGTGTCTGACCAGGTACTAACCTGTGTGTGTCTGACCAGGTACTAACCTGTGTGTGTCTGACCAGGTACTAACCTGTGTGTGTCTGACCAGGTACTAACCTGTGTGTGTCTGACCAGGTACTAACCTGTGTGTGTCTGACCAGGTACTAACCTGTGTGTCTCTGACCAGGTACTAACCTGTGTGTGTCTGACCAGGTACTAACCTGTGTGTGTCTGACCAGGTACTAACCTGTGTGTGATCTCGTGCTGACCAGGTACTAACCTGTGTATTTCTGACCAGTATGTTTTGGTGTGTTTAATCAGGTACAACCAGATCAATGCCCTTTCTGTGGCCTGCAGCATGGGGGTGAAGGGCTGTAGAGAGCTGGTTCAGAGCTGGTTCTCACGGTGGATGGCTGATCCAGAACACAACCTGTAAGTTAGAATTAATAAAACCTTGTTTATAGTTAACGCAGGGTTCAATATATATACTGTATATTTATATATATATATAGGTTGTAAAAAACCTCCTGGATCTACTGTTCCATAAAAACCTACTGGTCCATGAAGACCTCCTCTACCTCCTGGTCCATCAACACAAACTGGACCTTCTGGTCCCTTAAGACTTCCTGGACAACTGGTCCATCAAGACCTCCTAGACATACTGTTCCATAAAGACCTCCTAGACGTACTGGTCTATGAAGCCCTCCTGGACATACTGGTCCATACAGCACAGCACTGCTACTGTCCCATTGGACTACACCTATCATTATCATCTATCATTGAGATGTGTTTTGCCTATTCCACCTCTCCCTCAACACATGTGTTTAGAACTTCCTGTCCATCTCATGAACATCTCCTTATAAGGACACCAGAGGCTGTTCTCTCAGAAGGTCTCTGTTTAAATACTTGGCTCTTCTACAGCTGGATCTCCCTCTGGGCTGAGCTATAGGAGCCTCCTACTCACAGAACATTCTTACACATCATTTATACAAATTAGCTAAAAAAACGGCAGAATTCTGAACACTGGTCTATGGTCATACCCTACAGAAGTGGTTCTCAACTGGTCCTCAGGACCTACATGTGTTGTGTATATGTATATATGGAGCAAACTAAAAAGCTGTAACAACTGGGGCTTAACTCAACATTGGTGCATTATTCATGGGATTCTTTCTAAACATTAAAGTTTGGCAGGTATGCTTTGCGAGCCACTCTAAATGCCCCACATATCGGTCGTGACCTACCGGTTGAGAATCAACGCCCTACACCATGGGTCGGCAACCCGATATTGTAAAAAATCTTCCGGGCCAAATATTATTGCTGGCCGCCAGCAATAATAATTAGTGGCCGCCGCGCAGCACCCCCAAACTCGCTAGTCAGTGCAATGGATTGGGTGAGTAATCCCCACTGCTACCTAGTTAACTAGAACACCAGTAATCCCCACTGCTACCTAGTTAACTAGAACACCAGTAATCCCCACTGCTACCTAGTTAACTAGAACACTTGTAATCCCCACTGCTACCTAGTTAACTAGAACACTTGTAATCCCCACTGCTACCTAGTTAACTAGAACACTAGTAACCCCCACTGCTACCTAGTTAACTAGAACACTAGTAATCCCCACTGCTACCTAGTTAACTAGAACACTAGTAACCCCCACTGCTACCTAACTAGAACACTAGTAATCCCCACTGCTATAGAACACTAGTAACCCCCACTGCTACCTAGTTAACTAGAACACTAGTGACCCCCACTGCTACCTTGTTAACTAGAACACTAGTAATCCCCACTGCTACCTAGTTAACTAGAACACTAGTAATCCCCACTACTACCTAGTTAACTAGAACACTAGTAATCCCCACTGCTACCTAGTTGCCTAGAACACTAGTAATCCCCACTGCTACCTAGTTACCTAGAACACTAGTAACCCCCACTGCTACCTAGTTAACTAGAACACTAGTAATCCCCACTGCTACCTAGTTAAGTAGAACACTAGTAATCCTCACTGCTACCTAGTTAACTAGAACACTAGTAATCCCCACTGCTACCTAGTTAACTCACTACTTTACATTGTTAGCAGGCTCACAAAACAAACTGTGTTAGTTGACTAGCGACATTTCCGACATGCAACGCGGAAATGTATTAAAATGTTTCGAAAGAAAAGTCAAAGCATTAGAACATGTCACATGTTTTAACAATCAATTACTTCAATTAGCTTTAGATCATGTTCTGGCCCGCCATCTAGTGGCTCATAAAAAATTGGTCCAAGGCCAAACTTACTTGCCGACCCCTGCCCTACACTGTCTATGGTCATATCCTGCACTACAGTCTATGGTCATATCCTGCTCTGATGGTGGTCTGCCCCCAGTGGCTGAGAGTGGTATGGCTGTAGATTCTGCTCAAGGGCATATGGAAATAAAGTCCACAACAAAGAGTGTGCATTCAACACAAATGAAAACATTCACGTGTTATTCTCTTAAAAATTCCCTAGGATAAATTGAACCCTGTAGCAGATGCCGCTGCAACACACTTCTTTAGGGCTCCTCCCAATGACAGACACAGTGGGATGAGGAAACCGGTTTATTGTTTGAGAGTTTGTGGTTGTAGATGAACAGAGCATGGTTCATGCTAGTGCTCCTCCTGAGTGTGTGTGTGTGTGGTGCAAGCTGGTTTAACTGATTAACAATGGCATTGTTAATCAGTCTGACTGGGGCCAGGTGAGGCTGCTTCAACCAGACTCTAATCAGTCTGACTGGGGCCAGGTGAAGCTGCTTCAACTAGACTCTAATCAGTCTGACTGGGGCCAGATGAGGCTGCTTCAACCAGACTCTAATCAGTCTGACTGGGGCCAGGTGAGGCTGCTTCACCCAGACACAGACCACACACACTCTACAAACACCTAACCCCTGCCTTGTGTTGTTGCTGGCTGGTTCTGTAGGATCCACCCCAACCTGAAGAGCACGGTGTACTGCAGTGCGGTGGCGTTCGGGGGGACGGAGGAGTGGGACTTTGCATGGCGCATGTTCCAGAACTCTACCGTGGCGTCGGAGTCGGCGCGCCTCCGGTCGGCCCTGGCCTGCACCAAGGCACCGTGGCTTCTCAACAGGTGTATAGAACGCAACAACATCATGTGCTTTAGTTGATTGGTTATATTGGGACTTTATTTTCATCCTTTCACCCTTACCGGTCTTTTAGATTTAGATGTACCTCTGCCATCGACGATGGGAGGAGGTTATGTTTTCGTCCCTGTTTGTTTGTTCCTCATTGTTAGTAACCCCATTAATGATGAGGTAATGTTTGTCTGTTTGTCTGTCTTCTGTTTGTTTGTCTGTTTGTCTGACTGTCTGTTTGTTTGTCTGTTAGCAAGATAACTCAAGGTTATGTACGGAATTTGACCAAACTTGGTGGTTAGATAACTTATGGGCCGAGGAAGGTTGATATGATTTTGGCGCAGATCTGGATCCGGATACAGGGGACTTTTTGGTGTGGCGGGATATGCACTCTATTGATGGCCTTCTTGTTTTTGTTCTGTCTGCTGCTGTTAGGACCAAATGTCCACTCAGGGATGAATATTCAAAGTATCTTCACAAATGATCAACAAGAGCATACTAGACCCTTTAGATCTTCAAGTCTAGGTTGTGGTTCAGTGGTGTTGTTCCCCATGGAGCAGGTATCTGCAGTATACCCTGGACCCTACAAAGATCCGGAAGCAGGACGCCACCCGCACCATCCAGGCCGTGGCAAAGAACGTCGTGGGAATGCCACTCGCATGGAACTTCGTCCGGGAAAAATGGGGTTTCCTTTTCGAGCAGTAGGTCCAAACTTGGTTTGAAACATAATTTGTTATTGTGCCTTTCACACAGAATGTGCAGCGCAACAGGCTTTACAGAACCTGTTAGAACCTTTCATTTACGGAACCTTTACAGAACCTTGAGTGTGTTATAAAAATATGTGCTGTTCCCTTAACAGCAGAAGAGGTGATTCTCAAAGAGTCAGGGAGCAACTAATCTGGGATCCGGCAGTACAACTGTGTTACACCACAACTTCTGATCGAGATGTCCTACTGTGTTATAGCAGAAGCTTTAATCCAGCAGTCCTACTGTGTTATAGCAGAAGCTCTGATCCAGCAGTCCTACTGTGTTATAGCAGAAGCTCTGATCCAGCAGTCCTACTGTGTTATAGCAGAAGCTCTGATCCAGCAGTCCTACTGTGTTATAGCAGAAGCTCTGATCCAGCAGTCTTACTGTGTTATAGCTAAACTTATGATCCAGCAGTCCTACTTTTATATACTGGCATTAAGTCATGCTTTTGAGAGAAAAAAGCATTAAGTCATGCTTTTGAGAGAAGACAACTTAAGGTTGTCTTCCCACCAGCAAAAGTTTTCTACTGCTTGGCCGAGTTTGTGTTTGCTATTCCCCGCCTCCAGAAACATGAATGAACTGAACGGGCAAAACAAATGAATGAAGTGAAAGAAGGTGAACCGGCCTGGCTTTGATCCATCAGACTTTAGATTAATATCTAGAATCTAGAAGTCTGATCATTTTTGAGACTACTCTGATTACTTGTGAGACTAGTAAACCACTGTATTGAAGCTTAAAGCTCTCTTTTAGATGTCCAGATTATTGCTTCACAAGACCAACAGAAATAGCATTAGAATAATCCAATCAACACAAAAGCATTGATTCATTTCTCAGCATCTGGGTGCACTAAATGTGGCGGAACATTGGCTATCGTACAGGCGTTCATGGTTACTATTCTTAGCAACCACATTTTAGGACTAAAACGATACTTCTGGCTCGATCTGAGGGCTATGTTTCCTCAATGTGGCTTCTCAGACGCAGCCTTGTTCGGTTTTAAAGAGACCCCTTTGGACTCAAGTCCAACTAAGAATATCTCAGTTGGACCTTTTCACACAAACAAGTTGTTGGCATTCGGGTCATTCGGGTTGACAGACGTAAATAATTTGCCTCGAATTAACCTTGAATTAGCCTTGTAGTTTATTCAGTGGTTCAGGCTGAGCAGGTGGTGGGGGTGTGGCGCTAAAACAAGTGGTTCATAGCAGAACAGTTTTTCCCAGGAATTTTCTACCGTGTAGCTACACCGGTCCAATGAGTTAGGCCACGAAACATACTGATGTCTTCCAAGGTTTTATTTCTCTCCTCTCTCTCTCCGAGGACACCGTGTAAACTACAAAAGTAAACAACATATTCATTCAAAGTTTACACGAGGCAAAATCTGTCTTCAATATTAACAAAATAAACACATTAATAACAAAATAAACACATTTACCGTGTGCGCCTCTTGAACCTTGTGTAGTCTATTTGACGGCGGACATTAAACGCGCACTCTCCTCCGCCACCATGTTGCTTTGACCCACAATGCAACGCCTTTGACCCACAATGCAACGCCTTTGACCCACAATGCAACACCTTTGACCCACCTGTGGTCATGTGACTCGCAAATTGACATTTACATTTGTATTAAATGAACATATATAAACTTTCAGTTCCCTAGAGACTATTAACATTATATTATTGAACAATCATTTTGTAACTTTCTAAAATACAATAATATGAGCAGAAAACACAAAAAGTAATATTTTAACATACATGTATTTTGGACCGTTACACTCCCACTAAATTACTATGATTTATTAAAAACTTGAACATGTCAATAAATCTAGTAATTTCAAGAACCAAGGTGAACATATGCAAGAACTCAACAATAGCACTTTAAATTCCCCACACAGGCTAGTATTCAAGGTCACTAAGGTCTCATTAGAACACTTCTTAGTTGTTCTCTACAAGTACAACTAGTTTATGAATAGGACGTTCAAGAATGGATGGTTTTACAGGTAAAAATTAGTCCATATCTTTTTTGGTCTTTACGCCCTTGCTTTGTGTGAAATGGTCCAAAACAATCCGTTCCACAGTATGGGAATGGTGGAGAGGGGTCAACACGGTAAGCAGGTAGATCCGCCATCTTTTGCATTTCTGTTGGCCTGCAAGCTCTTCTGCACACACACATTGTTTGCCACAACTTTGCTACCACCCACAATAGCCATTTGCTCTCAGTTCGTTGAGGGTTTGTCCTCTTCCATGATGTTGGATTTTCTCATGGCAGTAATCTAGGATCAAATGTGTGACCACACCGCGTTTTGGTAGGATCACTGGATGTTTCAGGTCAAAAGATAGGGAGCCCTTCTTTAATCGTCCTCCCACCCTGAGAACACCATCTTGCAACACTGGGTCGAGCTGAAACAATGAATGACTGCGTGGCAGTTTACCCTGACTCAGTAGTTGTATTTCCTCTCTGAAAGCATCCCCTTGTGCCAACATCCCTAGCACAAGACCCTAGCACTCTTCTTCCATTTTGGATCTTATTGCCAGTCGCTGGATTCGAGCAATAGCACCTAATGCTATGCTCCATTTTGAGAATCTTTTCAATCTCTCCAAGAAATTGCCCTCTTTTACTACCTTAACTTGAAGTGATTGGGTTGTTTTGACTTCTGGATCAGCCACTAGGAGCTCTGGTTTCAATATTGGTGTGACAATGTCTCTTTCCCACAGGAACTTGGGTCCAGTCAGCCAATTTGAACTGACAAATTCTGTCACTTTGAGGCCTCTGGAGGCATGATCCGCCGGGTTTTGATCTGTATCAACATAACACCACTGTGCTGGGTCTGATCTTTCTCTGATTCTTTGGACTCTGTTTGCGACAAAAACATGAAACCTTCTAGCTTCCTTGTTAATGTATGCCAAGACAACTTGCGAATCAGTCCAAAAATATTCCTGGTCAATCTTGAGCTCCAGCTCTTCTTTCAACATGCAACTGATCGCTGATGAGACAACTGCTGCCATCAACTCCAGCCTTGGTATGGTGACAATCTTGGTGGGTGCAACTCTCGCTTTACCTATGACCAAGGAGCAATGCACTTTGTCTTCACTCACCACTCGAAGATATGAACATTGCAGAAATTCTTCCTGATGAAGTGAGCTGCTGCAGGATACTGCTTTTCATTTCAGCAATAGCTCATTGTTAGCACTGTTTGACTGTAACTTTTTGCTGCTCTCACATGTTTGTTCTATTTTTAACTCTTTAGGAGGTACTTGAGAAGAGTAGAACGCCTCCATGTGTACTGGTAGACGTAGGTTCTCACTTGAGTCAGAGTATGCCTTTAGCTTGGCGGATATTATTTTAATATCTCTTTTGATTTTCCAGTCTTTTAAGTGTTTGTCTTTGTGTAGCAATTACCTCTTCCATCTCAATTTCAGCCTTTTTAGCAGCAATCACTGCCATTACTTGTGATTTTTGATGGAATGCTTGAGCTGTGACTCCGATTGGTCGATTTGAAGGCTGAGGACTTGCTATATATTGACTGCGCATAGTCGTTGTCAAGCACCATATGAAGTCTTGCATTTTCTGCCTTAGCATCAAACTTCTCTCATGTGTACCTTCATTAGTCCCATCAAGTCTGCCATCACAGCTATGCAGGAATCTAGTTTCCTTCTAATGCTAGTAGAAGGTGCTGAAAGGGGCCTTAATTTGTCATAAACATCTCTCACTCTTGTCTCCTGCTCTTCCACAGTGTCCATCATCACACACAAGTCATTGTCTGAGCACTCAACCTTTAGTTTGGTGCGTGTGACTTTAACTCGATCTTTCCAATGTTCATATTGCATGTTAAATTCGCTCTCTAGTTGATATAATTCCTCTTGCTTCAACTCCAGCATTTTTGGGGTAAGCCTTCTCTCTCTTGACGAGTGTCTAGGTTTGGCCCTCTTAGCGGTGACTGAGGTAGGTTCCATTGTTCATTTCTGGATTTCAATGCTGGCATGAATATCACCAATAAGCATCTCCAATCTTTCCTTTTCAGCATCATTAGTTTGGGATTTTGGAAGCTCACTTAACCTGGTCAGTTCAGACTGAAGCAACTCACTTTGTTCCCTTAATTCAGTGATGGGTGGTTTTTCTCCCTGAACTGACATTTTACAATTTAAGGGAAAAACACTGTGTAAGAAAAACTATTATATAAACATAACCCAGGTACTGATACTCCAATAAAAAACCCTTTTATATTATGCGTTGAACTCTCAGATGAAAACCAAATTTGACCATTAATAACAATTATAAAGCATAAACAACAATGGGATATAATTATGAACAAATTACCTTTCACAATAAAGCAATATTAAACAAGTCTCTTTTCTTTTTTTTTGAAAGTCCAACACCCTGTAAAGTTAGAGGTAGTTCCTGTAGAGGTAACAGAGTCCAACCTGTGGCCGTTTGCAGAGCTGCACGATGCTGCACCTTGAAGTCTGTAGTGAAGCAGCTCTGCAAACGCCGTCATGTCCGGGTGCTCCCTGCGAATGGTGGATAAGCTCTGCTCTACACAGGGCAGCAATAAGGACCGATGTGGAGTATGGTGTGGATGGAGATAAGAGAGTCAAACATCTGGTTGGTCTCTCTCTCTCTCTCTCGGTCAGCACATGATGAGGACGATGAGAATGACTATAACTGAGTTACTGTCCTGTCCGCCTCTCACTGTGTGTGTGTGTGTGTGTGTGTGTGTGTGTGTGTGTTTGTGTAGGTATGGACGTGGCTCCTTCTCTTTCGCTGGGCTGATCAACGGGATAACAAAGCGATTCTCAACAGAGTTTGAGCTCCAAGAGGTACCCTCCCATATCACTACTGGGGAGGTGAAGTGTGTTAAAAGAACATACAAACAATTGTCCTGTCTAACCTCTCCCATATCTCTCCCATATTTCTCTCTCTCTCTCTCTCTCTCTCTCTCTCTCTCTCTCTCTCTCTCTCTCTCTCTCTCTCTCTCTCTCTCTCTCTCTCTCTCTCTCTCTCTCTCTCTCTCTCTCTCCCTCCTCGCACTCTCTCTCCCTTCCCCCTCTCTCACTCTGTCTCCAGCTGAAGCGGTTCAAGGAACAAAACCTCAAGGTGGGATTTGGCTCTGCCACGCTGGCCCTGGAGCAGGCGATAGAGAAGACCCAGGCCAACATCCGCTGGGTGGCAGAGAGCAAAGGCCAGGTGCTGGAGTGGCTGTCCAGAGAGACCCAGTGAGACCCGGAGCTGGACGACGACGACGGGATCCTCGACCAAGAAGGAACCTTTCTCCTTCCAGAAGGAACTTGTTTGTTTCGGTGATTCCCTGCGCTTTGTTCCGGTTTGTTTTCCGAGGACTGGCGTAGCAGAGCAGAAGAGCTCACAGAGCTCACAAGGGGCCACCATAGGGTAACAGGGCCTGTAGATGTAGCTGTCCAGTCCTGTCGTGTCTCCGAGGACTAAATCAGATCCACCAGCAAGCGGTGGGGCGATGTAGCGCTACTAGGGTCCTTAATGTGTGAATCTGATGAGTGACACCGCAAGAAATTCATTACTTACTAGACAATATATTTGCGACAAGGTGGAGACCTTATTTTGATCAAACGTTTGCTTGTGTGTTCTTCTTGTGTGTGTGTGTGTGTGTGTGTGTGTGTGTGTGTGTGTGTGTGTGTGTGTGTGTGTGTGTGTGTGTCATAGCTAATATCTACCAATGTCACTAACGGTATTATACTGAATATTAAACTGCAAAAGCGTTGACCTAACAGACTAATTGTCGTGGCTCAGCCCAGATGTGAGGGATTGCCCTCCACTGGAGGACGATGCACAGCTGAGATGGAAATGATGTTGTTTAATAAAGTACAACATGGTGTTGTCTTCTGGACGTGAGTGTCTTGTTATGTTGTCGAATACCAGAAGTACAGCGTGATGAATAAAGAGAATGTCCATAGAAGAAATAAAAACAGGTACTGGAAATTAACAAATGTGCAAATTGAGTTCATGTATTCTCATTTTAATTGATATATAGTCTCTAATATATGGTATTGTACAATCTATAAACTCAAATGAAATGGCTAAATGTCTTAGTGGAGTGTGTGTGGTAAGTGGCTGGTTGAAGCAGCCTCACCTGGCCCCAGTCAGACTGATTAGAGTCTGGTTGAAGCAGCCTCACCTGGCCCCAGTCAGACTGATTAGAGTCTGGTTGAAGCAGCCTCACCTGGCCCCAGTCAGACTGATTAGAGTCTAGTTGAAGCAGCCTCACCTGGCCCCAGTCAGACTGATTAGAGTCTGGTTGAAGCAGCCTCACCTGGCCCCAGTCAGACTGATTAGAGTCTAGTTGAAGCAGCCTCATCTGGCCCCAGTCAGACTGATTCGAGTCTGGTTGAAGCAGCCTCACCTGGCCCCAGTCAGATTGGTTAGAGTCTGGTTGAAGCAGCCTCACCTGGCCCCAGTCGGACTGATTAGAGTCTAGTTGAAGCAGCCTCACCAGGTCACAGTCAGACTGATTAGAGTCTGGTTGAAGCAGCCTCATCTGGCCCCAGTCAGACTGATTAGAGTCTGGTTGAAGCAGCCTCATCTGGCCCCAGTCAGACTGATTAGAGTCTAGTTGAAGCAGCCTCACCTGGCCCCAGTCAGACTGATTAGAGTCTGGTTGAAGCAGCCTCACCTGGCCCCAGTCAGACTGATTAGAGTCTAGTTGAAGCAGCCTCATCTGGCCCCAGTCAGACTGATTCGAGTCTGGTTGAAGCAGCCTCACCTGGCCCCAGTCAGATTGGTTAGAGTCTGGTTGAAGCAGCCTCACCTGGCCCCAGTCGGACTGATTAGAGTCTAGTTGAAGCAGCCTCACCAGGTCACAGTCAGACTGATTAGAGTCTGGTTGAAGCAGCCTCATCTGGCCCCAGTCAGACTGATTAGAGTCTGGTTGAAGCAGCCTCATCTGGCCCCAGTCAGGCTGATTAGAGTCTGGTGAGACTGCACACCTGTGGGCCCTTGGTAATCAAGGCCAACAGGTTCAACCAGCCACCACACACATGCAGAAGGGAGCACTAGCATGGATCTGCTCTGTTTGTCATACAAACAGGTTTACTCAACACCCTGTATCCTTGTCCTCGGGCGAAGCCCTAAAGCAGCCAGTTTGCTACAGTCTTTTTCATCATATTTTGTGTGTGTGTGTGCGTGCTTATGTGTGATGTGTGTGGATGTATGCTGACAACAAACTTGTGAGTAACGCTAAAAGAGAACTATGTTGTACGTCAAGCCAATGATTCAACTTTCCGTGTTATTTTTGTGTTTTATTAGACTGTGGTTAATAAAAAGAGGAAGGGAGTATCTCTCCATACAGAACACGCTCCCATGCACACACACACACACACACACACACACATTCACGCCAGATGTTTAACAGCAGATGTTTAAAACCGGACGTTACACCCCAGATGTTTCCAGTGCTGCAGCGTTTCACATCCGACGCCAACAGAAACAACCCAGGAGGATCTCCGGGGTCTGTCCGTGGGACCCCCCCAGAGGTGTAAAGTTCAGGGATGGTTCTCTTATCTCGACGTATCATTCCTTGAACCTTGTGTCATTAGCCCCGCCTCACTGTTGGCTGAGCAGCACCTCCTGGGTGGCTCACACACGCTCAGCCATAAAAACATACTCTCTTGGCCTCTCTCTCTCTCACCCTCTCCCTCTCTCTCTCTCCTCACACACTGCTGCCCCGGGAGGTTCACCGATGGCAGCGGGATTCTACATCAGCAGGCTGCTGGCCATCACCGGCGCCCTGGTCTCCACGGGGGCTCTGGTCACCATCATAGCGCTGTCGGCCCTCTACGCCCAGGAGAAGAACAAGAACCAGGCCCCGCCACTGCCGACTACCGAAACCAGCACCACCACCCCGGGCCCCCCGGAGCCCTGGCAGCGCTACCGGCTCCCGGACACCCTGTCCCCCGTGTCCTACAACGTCACCCTGTGGCCACGGCTGCAGCCCGACCCCCGGGGCCTGTTCGTCTTCACGGGGAACTCCACGGTGCTTTTCAACTGCGTGAAGGACACCGACCTGGTCCTCATCCACGCCAGCCAGCTCAACTTCACCCTCTTCGGAAGACACAAGGCCCGGCTGCTGGCCCCGACCGGGGAGTTGGCCGCTGTGCCGGCCGTCCGTAAGACCTGGGTGGAGGTGGAGACCCAGTACCTGGTGGTGCAGCTGGAGAGAAGCCTGGAGGCGGGGCGGTCCTACCTGCTGTACACAGAGTTTGTGGGCGAGCTGGCGGACGACCTGGGAGGCTTCTACCGCAGCACGTACAAGGAGAACGGACAGGAGAAGTAAGAACTGACACACAAGTTTAGTTTGTTTTAGTTTAGTTCAGCTGGGAAAGTAGGTGTAGGGACACAACAAAAATATGATCATGAAAAAGTATTTTCTGTGAAACAACAAACAACAAACAACAGAACAGAACTTCAGTCAAGGGATGATATATTTTCAGCTTTTTTTCTGTTTTCTACGTTTTAGTTGACCCAAAAGTAAACCTTAAAAGTAAAAGTCTGTTCAAGATAAAGTGAGTTTGACAGTCGGTCTGTGTTGTTTGCGTGCAAGAGGTTAAAATTAGAAGTGCTTTACAAATCCCAGATGGGAAATTAGGGTACTGGGATTAGGATACCTACTCATTAAAGCAATGCGTTTAATTACTTAAAAGTAATTCTTTAAACTCTAACGTTTGTCGCTCGCACCCACAAAGAGAAGTCTGTGTGACTCACCAGAACCTTGTGAAAAACAAAGTAGATAGACAGGCAACACACACACACACACACACACACACACACACACACACACACACACACACACACACACACACACACACACACACACACACACACACACACACACACACTATCTCTGACTGCTGGTATAATAATAATATTGTATATAATTATCTTATATATTGTATATAATATATATATATATATATATATTTTATACATTATACATTATATAGTAATGACTGTTCTGTGACTCTTCTGTGTTCTATATTCTGTGACTGTGTTCTATGTTCTGTGACGGTGTTCTGTGACTGAGTTCTATGTTCTGTGACTGTGTTCTATGTTCTGTGACGGTGTTCTGTGACTGAGTTCTATGTTCTGTGACTGTGTTCTATGTTCTGTGACGGTGTTCTGTGACTATGTTCTATATTCTGTGACTGTGTTCTATGTTCTGTGACGGTGTTCTGTGACTATGTTCTATATTCTGTGACCGTGTTCTATGTTCTGTGACGGTGTTCTGTGACTGTGTTCTATGTTCTGTGACGGTGTTCTTTGTTCTGTGACTGTGTTCTGTGTTCTGTGTTCTGTGACTATAATCTGTGACTGTGTTCTATGTGCTATGTGCTATGTTCTATGTTCTGTGTTCTGTGTTCTGAACAGAATCCTGGCCACTACGCAGATGCAGCCCACCGACGCCCGGAAGGCGTTCCCCTGCTTCGACGAACCGGCCATGAAGGCCGTCTTCCACCTGACTCTGGTCCACCCGGCCGACACCGTGGCGCTCTCCAACGCCATGAACTACGGTCCGTTCAGCAAACGTCTTCACCTCTTAATTTACACTCAAACAAAACTCGACTCTGCTCCAGGCGGGTACCTCCTCGCTGAGACCCTGACCAGAATGCCAAAAATCACTAAACTGAGTATAACAATTGAAAATCTCTCTCTTGGCTGCTACTTATCTTGGTTGTCACGTCCTTGAATTGACTTTATGAGACTCGTAACTTAATTTCACTGGATCGGGTAGAGATTTAAAAATGTTGATCTGGCAGATCATTCACGATTATGATCGTCATCAGTTGTTTATCCCTTGATGAAATTAACACACATTTTACGGCCAAACCATAAGTCGGTTGCCGTCATAACTTCTGCCGTCACTAGGAAACATCCCATCAATCCAACTCATGACAGGAAGCTGCACGGTATAATTTCCTGCTGACGGTTGACGTTCTCTGCGGCCACCCCGGGCCATTATTTTGCTCAACAGATTTACCAACACGCTGCCTCATGTCGGTGTCTAGAAGCTTCTCCAACAGACAGTTCCTCTTCGTCGTGAGCGTGCGGTCGGTCCGTTATAGCTCTGGGTCTCGCCTCTGTGTTCAACAGAAGAGACAACCTGGAATGGAAATGTGCTGTTTTTAAATCCCCTGTCTGCTCCTTCTTCCACACACACATAGTATGTGGCTGTTTAAGTAAACATGTCAGACACCCATTCACTGAATCGTATATGTATCGTGTACACTTCTACGAGTCTGAGTGTGAGTGGGAAAGCCATTCGCGCAATAGACAGATCGGATAACCAGTTAACTGCCTGACAGAAGTCTACCCAACTCCCCCTGATCTTCTTTGTCGTCATCTTCTCTGATACATTCTCACTGGGGCTGGAGTCTCCAGGTTCAAGGGTGAGGGGGAGACTGTTTCGGTTGGTCCCATAATTGGCTGTTATCTGTCTCTCAAGGTCCATGTGAATGGGAGAATCTTTGGGCCTAAACCACCTGCCCTCTTCTTCTTTCTTGGCCCCGTCCGGCCTCCTGATGTATCCTGTCCCTCTCGTTACACTGCCTAGGCACCGCACATTCTTACACAATCTTCAACTGCGGAGCACACAATTCTTTATGCTGCTGAGTAGACACATTAAAGCTTCACCCACTGTTCATCTAAAGCAGGGGTACTCAACTTCAGAGGCCAAGAGGGCCACATTTAAACCACAACAGGTGCAAAGGGCCACAAAATATTATTGACATATATTTGTACCATTTTATTCGCTGCATTTACTACTGCTGTTTAATATGCTGTCTTGCTTGTCATTTTTAATACATTCCAAAGCATCATGGAATATTTAAAAAATATTCTCAATTTGAGTAACAAATGTAGTGTCAAGTGTTGGTCAAGCTGATGTTTTATTAACACTGGAGTGAATAGCTTTGCATTGATGACATTGATAAAGTTTGCAATTGCTACTTATTCCTATTGAGAGCTCTGAATCTGCATTTCACAAATATTAATAACAATAACAATATAACAAACAACTTTTTACTTATTCCTATTGAGAGCTCTGAGTCTGCATTTCACAAATATTAATAACAATAACAATATAACAAACAGTTGTTACTTATTTCTAGTGAGGGCTCTAAGTCTGCATTTACTTTCAGATCTGGTTGATGCTCAGTTGTAGCTGCTCTGAGATAGTCTGCCAAATGTCTGTCAATTATATGGGAACGCTGCTTTGATTTTATTATTCCCATGGCAGAGAAGGAGCTTTCACACACATAAGTAGATCAAAAGCATTTTTTTTTAAATATATATATATTTTTTTGATAATTCATAACCAGGCATGTTGGGGGCCACACAATAAGCGTCTGCGGGCCGGATGCGGCCCGCGGGCCACCTGTTGAGTAAGTCTGATCTAAAGGGTGGGGTACATGGGAAACATTCTTAACACTTCTTGATTATATGTTTAGTACTTACATGGGAAAACATTCTTAAAACTTAACACTGATTATATGTTTAATACTTTTGGTGATTAACTGTACATCGCTTATATCGATTATGCATTTATTTTCTTGATTTATACCACAAATCCCCCCTTACTTATTCAATAGTAAGTACTCATTCTCGCACCTTCAACCAGTGAGGACAGAGCTTGCTTGAATGGGTGGGTCTACCACATGGGTATTCCCACCGCAGATGCCTTTATTCACTCTTCCTTCTGGTACACAATCATTCATTCTCCATGCATACGTCCTCGGACATCAGGAGCTGTAATTCTGCCCCCTCATCTAGCTCTCGTTGATACATTTGGAGATCTGTTTTGGTAATTGCTGTATTTATCAGCTTTTGGATTAAACCCCTGATACAAGGAATACAACAACACCCGCACAAGATTAGCACTGTTGAGATTACCGCTAAACTAACTATTATGTATATTATGGCCCCCTTCCATCTTCCGAACATACTCTGTAACCACCCACCCAATGGATCATCAATCCCCGCATTCTCTGCCTGTCACGATGAGGGGAGTGGGTTGGACCCCGAACGCAGACGACACAGTGGAGCGATACGAACGGCTTTATTCCCAAAAGCACACACAAAACACAAGGGTACACGGGGAGGACGATCCGCGGAGTACCGGCGGGTAGTAGACCGACGAGTAGTCCGGGACGGGGGAGGAGTTTGCGTACCGGGAGGTCGGGTGCGAAGTACCGAGCATGTAGTAGGCAGGCGACGGGTATCAAAACAGACGGAAGAACAACGTGCAGTATACGTAACGACCTCACGCTGGGGTAAAGGATCGACAAGGTATATATACCCCAGGTGAGGTGAATAACAATTAGACAGGGTGATCGTGTACAGGTGTGTGTGTGTGCGCCGCCAGCGCACACACACACACACACACCTGTATGTACCACGTCCCCTGCCAACCACCGTAATCGTTGTTGACAGGAGCGTGTGGCCGCCAGCGCACGTGGCTTGGCCACGCCCCCTGCCAACCACCGTAACCGTGACAGTACCCCCCCCCCTCAACGGGCGCCTCCTGGCGTCCAACCTGGCTTGAAGGGGTGTTCCCTGTGGCAGTCAAGGGAAAAGAACGGATCCAGACAGTAACGGCGTGGGGGCCAACCCCGCTCCACTGGACCGTCTGCCTCCCAGTCGATGATCCGGGGGGGTGGAGGAGATTTGGTGGGCGGGCGGGGCCCGGGAAGAGAGCCACCCCTTCTGCCCAGGTCGGTGGGAGTCTTCTCTGGGGGCTGCTCTGGACCCCCTCTGTAGTCGACAGACGGGGGCTGCGTGACATCGTCAGGCGGGTACGGCGCGGCGTCAGCAGACGGGGGCTGCGTGACGTCTTCGGGTGGATGCGGCGCGGCGTCAGCAGACAGGGACTGCGTGACGTCGTCGGGCGGATACGGTGCAGCATCAGCAGACGGGGGCCGCGTGACGTCGTCAGGCAGGTGCGGAGCGACGTCGTCAGCCGGGTGCGGAGCGACGTCGTCAGCCGGGTGCGGGGCGACGTCCTCAGACGGGTGCGGAGCGACGTCCTCAGGCGGGTGCGGAGCGACGTCCTCAGGCGGGTGCGGAGCGACGTCCTCAGGCGGGTGCGGAGCGACGTCGTCCGACGGGTGCGGAGCGACGTCCTCAGGCGGGTGCGGAGCGACGTCCTCAGGCGGGTGCGGAGCGACGTCCTCAGGCGGGTGCGGAGCGACGTCCTCAGGCGGGTGCGGAGCGACGTCTTCCGGCGGGTGCGGAGCGACGTCGAATGTGGGGTCAAATGTGTGTGTCTGTGTTCTGCATTTCGCATTGACATTAACGCCAAGGGCAATGCATCCGGCCATTTAAGATCCGTTTGATGGCATGCCTTTGTGATTTATCTCTTGAGTGTCTGGTTGGCTCTTTCTACCAGTCCCTGCGAGGCTGGATGGTAAACTGATCTGTACCTGTGTGTGATCCCTAGTGCCTTTTCCACCGCTGCTAATTGGAAGCCATTGTCAGAGTGGATCACTCTTGGGAATCCGAACCTTGGAATAAACTCGCTTCTCAACCACTTCACTACTGTGGCCCCATCTTCATTCCTACATTGATAGCCTCCACCCATTTGGAGAACCTGTCCACCATAACCAACATGTACCTGAGTCCTCTGACTCTATTTTCGGCTCCCATGTCCGTGTAACCAATACAAATTTCCTGAAATGGCAGCTGAGGAACTGGGTATTTTCCCAATGGTCTTTTCCACACCACCTTGTTGTTAAAACCATTACATAATGCACACTCAGCTATGTGATTTTCAACAATGTCCTTCATAAAGTGCCACCACATGTGTTTTTGGATTCGTGGGTAGGGCCATGAGCATCCGTCATTAGTAAATTCAGCAAGCCTGCTGGTGCCACTATTCTTCCATCATGAGCCCTCCAAAGTCCTTCACTAATTGTGGCTCCCTTTTCTCTCCACAGTGATTGCTCGTACTGTCCTGCCTTTTGCTGGAGCAAAATCTCTATATCTCAATATCTGTTTGGCAGTAGCCTCTTGAACATCTTCCTCTCTCACCATCATCACATGAACTGTGTCCCCCCTTGGGACATAGTCCCCTGCTTCTTTTGCAGCCTTGTCTGCTGCATCATTCCCTCTAGCCTCCCTACTGTGTTCTTTAGAGCACAGTCTTTGCATTTAATTACCATCACTCTTTTGGGCTTCATCACTGCTTCCATGAGCCTTTGTAGTGTGGCTTTGTGCTTTACTGGCTGTCCAGAGCTGGCCACGAACCCTCTCCTCTGCCACTGTGCTCCATCAAGGTGTACTGCACCATGAGCATAAGCAGAATCTGTGAATACATGTACATCCTTTCCTTCTGCATATTCCAATGCTTTCGTCAATGCTATCAGTTCTTCTAATTGTGCCGACGCTGTCTGCAGTTCCAACCCTGAGATGAAGGTTGCCAACTGTCCTCCTGTTCTTCTTCCTGTTCCTCTTCTACTACCGCGTATGATGAAACATTCCCGGTGTCACTCCTGTAGCAGCATCCGTCACAAATCAATGTAATTTCTGCCTGAGGGTTCTCTTCCCTTCCCAGGTCTCCTCTAATCTTAATTTCACGTTTTGTGTTCATAACACAGTCATGTTGGTGGTCTGTGCCAGGGAGTCTTTCGGCCATATTGACTCCTTCCAACGTAAATGTGACATGCGGTTGTTTAATCGTTTCCAGAAGTCTGATCCCCCGAGTGGCTGTGAGAGTAAATGCTTTTGCCTCCATAAATGCCACCACCCCATGTTGAGTGTGTACAGTCAGTGGGTGACATGTGACTATGTGTGCTGTTTTCTTTAGTGCTTGTGCTAGTGCAGCTAGGTACTTTGCATCCTGTGCATCCTGTTTGCCCCATTTCCACAGAGTCTAGTTTTGAGCTATGGTATGCTAACACTGCTCGCCCCGTTCCCCTGTTTTGGTACAGTATTGCATTTACCACTCCTGCCTGTTCACTAACATCCAAGTGGAATGTCTCATTGTAATCTGGTGCTGCTAGATGCTCGGCCAGAGCCATTGCTTGTTTTACTGCAATGAAGGCTTTTTGTCCTTCTATGGTCCATTCCAACTTTGCTTTTAGCTCCCTGTTGCCTGCTTTTGATACCATGGCTCTCAGTGATTCCGTTTGGTTTACATATTCTGGAATGTTTTGTCTGCTGTAACCTGTTAGACCTAAGAATCCCAACATTTCCTGTACAGTGCCTGGTTTTGGGTAATCTAAGATAGCTTGCTTTTGGTCTGGAGATATTCTTCTCTTGTCTCCTGAGACTATTCTCCCTAGGAGAAACTACCCCAAATTACCAAAACAGTGGAAAGGTAGATGTGCGCTGTGTCAGTCAATAATGCCATTTCAGTGCCCCGTGGTTAATTTGATAATAAAACACTCTTTTTTGGTCTACCCTTTGGTCAATCCCTTCCCCCCGTTCCTTCTTGCCAGTCTTCTGCTACTATTTTCAGGTAGGCATGCATTTCTTCCCCTGCTTTTTGCTTCAGGCCTGATAGCATAGTGGTGTTCATTGCTGTTGGCCACATTGCTCTTATTGTTCTCCAGAAGGTTCCTCGATGTGGGTCGAATGCGTCATCATCCCGGTTGTTCGAGTTGGGTTGGACTTTCCATTCTTATGATGATTGCTCTCAGGTCTCCCGGAGCCAGCTTGTCTGCTGCAGTGTGTTTCTCAAACTTTTCTATCCATGCACTTCCTCCTGCACCCAGCAGGGGCAGGTTTTCTTCCAGTGCGACCATGTTTCTCTGTCCCCATGGTACAAAATCTTCTAAACCATTTCTGACCAGTAGGGGCATCTGGGTTATTCGGTCCTCTTCTTCTTTTCCTTCCACTAGGGGAAGCTGGTGGTCTGCATATGGGGACTTTCGGCCTTGTGGATCGTCTGAGTTCTGGTTCCCCTCCTACTGCTCCCAGTGGTATTTCATCCTCCTGGGGGAGTATTTTGAGTGCCCCCCTTACGTTGTGCATGTGTCTGCTGAGGCCTGCCCCTCTACGCCCCTTTATGGTCTCATATTCCATCTCCTCGCCAAGCTCTTCTTGGTCCGTGTCATCATCTGGTTGTGCCCATTTTTTATTCATTTTTTCAGTTGACCCACTCGCTCTGTTTCTTTTCTTTTCTGAGCTTGCTTGACTCCCCTTTATTTGCCTGTCTTTCTTCTTGAATCTCCTCTTCCTTTTTTCTAGATCTTTGTACAACCTCTTCGCTTCTTTTGTTGTATGTGTTGTATTATCTTTAGCTTTTTTCCATGACTGGTCTCTTGGGTCCTGCCTTCTTGGTGTGCTCTGAGCAGTCGCGAGTTCTTGGCTGCATATTTTGGTGTGTAGCTAACTACTAACCCTAGCTAACACTTCCGTCTGATGCGTCCCCCTCTCGTCCCATCTTTTCTTTCTTTTCTCGTCCGTTTCTACTTCCAATTGGATTTTCCTGACTATCAGAGCCTGCACTAGTGTCTTCTGGCTTTGTTTTTTAGTTAGCGCAGCTTGATATGGAGGGGGCGCTGCTGGCAGTATGTCCTGACATTCTTCTTCTGCTGGTGTGTATTCCTCCAACACTGGGTAGAGGGATGTTTCTGGGTCTACCTCCTTCCAGTAGATGAGCATTCTCTGGGTGATGACCCATTGCTTTTCTGCTTTTAGTGCTGCCTTTTTCTGTGTACCATTAAACAACCCGGCTTCCCCTAATTCTTTCTCTGTCTGCTCTTTCTTTCCCTTCGTTGCGAGCCATACATTCAGTCTGTTCTGCTTTGTAGGGGCCTTTTCTTTGGGGAATAGTTTGTCTTTCTGCCATCTCCCTAGGTACTTAATGAGTCTGTCCCTTTCCCTTTACTGCTCTCCATTTTTAAATCCCTCATCATGAGTCCCTGTGCTGTGGGCTGTCTATGCCTACGGTTTACCTGCAGCGTAAACCACTTTATGTTTTTAGCGGGCCAGGCCACTTGGTTATAGGCTACTCTGTTGCCTCCTCTCTTTGTCTCTTTACTCCTCTATGTTGGGGGTAGCTTATTGGAGTTCTGTGATCTGGCCACTGATTACGTAGTGTGGTTATAAGATCACAGATATCTCTTTTATCCACTGGGTAGGAAACGGGTTGGGTTCTAGTCTGTCTCTAAGTCTTCCTCACCTTCTATTAGCTGGTCTAAAGTATGTATTAGACAGTCTAGTTGTTCTGCGATCTGTTTTGATGTGTGGTATAGTAAAACACACACGCTCTCATGCGAGTTTGGGCTGGCTTATTCTTCTAATTTCTCTTCTTCTTCTTCTTCTTCTTCTTATTATATTCTTATTATAATCTTAGCTTGCCATGGGTACGCTGTCTTTAACTGCTCACCTTATCAGTACTTCTCCTCTCTGTGTTGCCTGCCCCGACACGGTTCCCCAGCCCTGGGGCCTCTTAACTCTATGTGTTCTATTGTGAAATGTTTTGCCACAATGGGGATTAATCCTTCATTATTTATCCAATGTATGTTATTTATTAAGTTATGCGTTTTATCTTTAATAAGTAGTACTACGAATCGTTCCTCTCTATTCGTACTACAATCTGCTCAATAGCCAACCAGGTGTTGTATCCTTAATACGTAGTACTACGGCTGGTCCCGCTCTCCTCGTACTACAATCCGCTGGTTTTTTTTTGTTTGTTTTTTTAGCCCAAACTAGTCAAGTCAAGTCAAGTCAAGTTTATTGTCACTTCACAGTTTACAGTGGTGTGAAAATCTTATGTGCAATACCCGACGACAGACAGCAGTTATAAAAATAAGATAAAAATAGAATAAATGCAAATGCAATTTATAAAATGCAATATATCGGCACAGAAAATAGCAATATTTATATATAAATCAATGTAATAAAATATACATTGTTATATGCTATACGCCCTTGTTCAGCAGCCTGATGGCCTGACTGTGGAAGCTATCTCTAAGCCTATTTGTACGGCACTTGATACTGCGGTATCACCTGCCTGACGGTAGAAGTGAGTACAGTTCGTGGCTGGGGTGGGCAATGTCTTTTATGATGCGTTTGGCCTTGGCCACGCACCGCTGGTTGTATATATCCAGGAGGGAGGGGAGCTCACCTCCAACGATATACTGGCCCGTCCGCACCACCCTTTGAAGCGCTCTGCGCTCGAGTGCGCAGAGCCCATGCTGAATTTCTTCATACGCCTGATACAGGCGTTGTTGGGCCCATTTCACCACGTGTGTGGTGTGCGTGGACCATGTGAGGTCCTCGGAGATGTGCACGCCGAGGAACTTGAAGCTGCTGACCCTCTCTACTGCAACACCGTCGATGGAGATAGGGCTGTGCTCTTCCCTCTGCTTCCTGAAGTCCACGATCAGCTCCTTGGTCTTCTTGACGTTGAGGGCGAGGCTGTTCTCCTGGCACCACTGCTCCAGCGATCCGACCTCCTCCCTGTAGGCTGTCTCGTCGTCGCCGGCGATCAGGCCCATCACTGTTGTGTCGTCAGCAAACTTGATGCATAGTTAATCACCGTGGTGTTCTTTGATCAACTCAAGCGTCTACCTTTTCAGGCGGAGAGGATCAAATTACACTGGCAATTCTCTACTTTTGTCTTCGGTTCCTTTATTAATAGTTCCCCATGCACATATTAATACAACATACACTTAATACAACAATGCAATCTCATTGACACTGCAGAATGTGAGAACAATGATGTCATGGGCGTTTTACATAGCACCGTCCGTCCAAACGGTCTGGTCTCCGTTTCCACTTAATTGTCTCTTTTTCTCATGCACACATCAATACAAAATACACTTTATACAACAATACAATATTATTGGCACCACCAAATATGAGAACGATGTTCTAATGGGCGTTTGACACAGAACCACCAACCGTCCAGGCGGCCTGGTCTCGATTCCACGTTATCGTCTCTATTGTTCGCAGCCCTAGGGCGCAAGCTACCCTGGTGTCTCCGACACCATCCGTTCCTCGAACGTGCCAACCTCGTTGGTCTTACTTATTGGTACCCGAGAATTTGTGAGAACGATGTTACAAGGGGCGTTTTACACAGAGACAAACTGGTCTCGTTTCTACTACACCGCCTTTTCCCTCGCGGCCCTTGGTGTCCCCGACACCGTAACCTTACTTGGGGTTCACAATATCTCAGCGGTCATATGTATACATTTGCATTATTATGAGGGCAATTTAATTGTTATGCTATGCTTACTGTTATGACAGATCCTCTCAGAACGCAGATCCGGACAATCTGAGATTATGCTGCAGCCAACACTCTCACCTAAACACTCTAGTCTACCTCTGCAGAGTTCATGAGATGGTTCTGCTCACCTCTGTGTTGGCCCGTGGGAGTGTTGGTCAGCTGCGTCTCCTCTCGTCCGTCCTTGAGCTCCAGTTGAGGATCACGTCGGGGGTCACCAATTTTGTTGTGTTCAGAACTCTTTTGTTTGTTACTCCGAACCTCGGTCACACATATTAGCAGTGTACCAACTAGGAAAACTAAGAAGATCCTATCATAACAAAATATCCAAATGAGAATTAATAAGTAAAAATGTTGATTTAATGAAATAGCTGCTGAGATACGATACAATACAAAATAATGTTCTCGAGAACTAATCCACCCGACAGACCGGATAACCAGTTAACTGCCTGACAGAAGTCTATCCAAGATCTGCCCCCTCTCCGACACAAACACATATTTATGCAGTATACATATTTAACTCCCCCTGGTCTTCTTTGTCGTCATCTTCTCTGATACATTCTCACTGGGGCTGGAGTCTCCAGGTTCAAGGGTGAGGGGGAGACTGTTTCGGTTGGTCCCGTAATTGGCTGTTATCTGTCTCTCAAGGTCCATGTGAATGGGAGAATCTTTGGGCCTAAACCACCTGCCCTCTTCTTCTTTCTTGGCCCCGTCCGGCCTCCTGATGTCTCCTGTCCCTCCCGTTACACTGCCTAGGCACCGCACATTCTTACACAATCTTCAACTGCGGAGCACACAATTCTTTATGCTGCTGAGTAGACACATTAAAGCTTCACCCACTGTTCATCTAAAGGGTGGGGTACATGGGAAACAATCTTAACACTTCTTGATTATATGTTTAAAACTTACATTCTTAAAACTTAACACTTATATGTTTAATACTTTTGGTGATTAACTGTACTGTACTGTACATCGCTTATGCATGCATTTTCTTGATTTATACCACAGGTGCAGCAACTGAAAAGGCAATGTCGCCCCAGGTCCGGAGCTAGGTCCTGGTCTTACTTGTATTCTGAACTCTCTTGTCTCATGAATTCTCGCAACCCCTCAGATCCCGTCAACGTGACGGTCAACGGAGAGACGTTAACAGAGACCCGGTTCTGGCCCACTGAGCTGATGTCCACCTACCTGCTGGCCTTCGTCGTCTGTGAATTTGATTACATCAGCTCTCCCCCCGACGCACCCATTCTGGTAAGAATGGGTCCCTCGTCATTACGGTCATCATTACCTCATTAATGAGGTATTGTTTGTCTGTTTGTCTGTCTGTCTGTCTGTCTGTTAGCAAGATAACTCAAAAGGTTATGTACGGAATTGGCAAAACTTGGTGGTTAGATTATTTATGAGCCGAGGAACAACGATTTTGGTGTAGATCCGGATCCAGGGGACTTTTTGGTGTGGCAGAGGTATACTCTCTACTGAGGAGACTAAATAAGGCTAAATAACAGTCACTGCTGTCGAGTCATTTTGAGTTAAATATAAACATATTAAGTGTACTTCCCACACTCTGTGGTGCATTTTTCTAAGGTTATACAAGTACCTTATCCTCACTACATGTTTCTAAGGTTTTACTGGTACCCTCACTACATGTTTCAAAGGTTATACTAGTACCTTACCCTTACTGTTACATGTTTCTAAGGTTTATGTCGGTTCTTCTTTCTTCTTCTTCTTTCTTTTTCATTCACGGCCAGATCCGGATCTGGGCTCGCAAGCAGGCCATAGAGGAAGGCCAAGGGGTCTATGCCCTGGAAAAGACGGGTCCGATCCTAAACTACTTCCAGAACTACTACAGCTCACCGTACCCCCTCCAAAAATCAGGTAAAAAGAACAGTCCCAGATTTATTTTGGGGGGACTTTTTTGTTTTTCCCCTCTCTTGGCCGGTAACCCTGTGTCCCGGGTCCAGACCAGATCGCACTGCCAGACTTCTCGGCCGGCGCCATGGAGAACTGGGGGCTGATCACCTACCGGGAGTCGGCCCTGCTGTACGACCCCGCCTTCTCCTCCAACGGAGACAAGGAATGGGTGGTCACCGTCATCGCTCATGAGCTGGCTCACATGGTATGGGTGGACGCTAGGAGACCCCAGAGGCTGAATGTACAGTGGGCGGTCTCTCTCTCCCTCTCTCTCTCTCTCTCTCTTTCTGTTGCCAACCAATTACTGATTGTACAGTAGGCGGTAACTCTGTCTGTGACTAACCAATCCGCAAGGTGTTCACGTACCTTACTGCCCGAAACACTACAAAATAAACTCCTCTAAACATCTCAAAGCCCTGTTGAAGTCTTGCAGTTGTTGCACCGTGCTGATTGCTCAGCAACAGAGAGGTACCCACTGCACTGTACCCTTGGATCCATACGGCAACTATCATTCAGACACGTCTGAGGTTAAAGGAGTACATGGCCACTTTTAAACCTTTTTCCTCTTCTTCTTCTTCTTCTCCTTCTTCTTCTTCTTCTTCTTCT
Organism: Muraenolepis orangiensis; assembly: GCA_027704905.1. Taxonomy (NCBI): domain Eukaryota; kingdom Metazoa; phylum Chordata; class Actinopteri; order Gadiformes; family Muraenolepididae; genus Muraenolepis; species Muraenolepis orangiensis. The sequence continues at coordinate 18,334,067 of CM051000.1, read as the reverse complement.
TCTTCTCCCTCTTCTCCCTCTTCTCCTCCTCCCTCTCATCCCCCTCCTGCCCCTCCTCCTCAGTGGTTTGGTAACCTGGTGACGATGAGGTGGTGGAACGACCTGTGGCTGAACGAGGGTTTTGCGACCTACGTGTCCTACCTGGGAGCCTCCTCGATAGAACCCACCTGGAACATTGTGAGATCCTCCCTCTACTCACCTGTCAACACACACCGTCACATAGTCTGTGTGTGCGTGTGTGTTGTTGTTGTTGTTGTTGATGTTGTGATTGTGTGAGGCTGATGGTGGGTGTGTGTGTGTATGTGCGTGTTATCTACATTGTGTGTGCATGTGTTCCTCTAGAGAGACCTGCTGGTGGTGGATGAGATCCACGGGGTGATGGATGTAGATGCTCTGGCCACCTCCCACCCTCTCTCCATCCCCGAGGCAGCTATCATGCATCCCAGCCAGATCAAACAGCTGTTTGACTCCATCACCTACAGCAAGGTACCAGAGCAACCCGTCTTGTCCATGTGTGTGTGTGTGTGTGTGTGTGTGTGTGTGTGGTTATTATGGTGTGTGTGTGTGTGTGTGTGTGTGTGTGTGTGTGTGTGGGGGGGGGGTTAGGATTGTGTGTGTGAGTAGTTATGATGGTGCGTGTGTGTTTGTGTGTGTGTGTGTGTGTGTGTGTGTGTGTGTGTGTGTGTGTGTGTGTGTCACTGCTACTATGTGTGTATCTGCAGGGAGCTGCCGTCCTTAGGATGCTGTCTGACTTCATCACAGAAAAGGTCTTCACCGAGGGTCTGAGTGTAAGTACCACACACACACACACACACACACACACACACACACACACACACGCGCACACACACACACACACACACACACACACACACACACACACACACACACACACACACACACACACACACACACACACACACACACACACACACACACACACAAACAAATGAAACGTATGTTGTGTTTTGAACCCACAGACCTACCTGGACACGTTCAAATACAACAACACCGTCTACACGGACCTCTGGAAGCACCTCCAAGTGGTGAGAACTGAGCACTACGCCTTCAATCCACAGGCCCCTCCCCCTGCCTCAGGGTGGGGGGGTGGGGCGGGGCTTAACGTTTAAACACACCTATGAACCCCTCCTTCTGTGTGCTGTTGTCCACCCACCAGGCGGTAAATAAAGTGTCTCCTGATCTTGGGCTGCCCGCCACCGTGGAGGACATCATGAACCGCTGGGTCCTGCAGATGGGCTTCCCCGTGGTTACCGTGGACACCGCGACCGGACGCATCAGCCAGAAGCATTTCCTGTTGGACCCGGAGGCTGAGGTGACCTGGCCCTCCCCCTTCAAGTACGGCTGAAACAACACTGCACTTTACTTATTACTTATACTTATATTACTACTACTAATATACTATACTACTATACTATTACTACTTCTACTGAGGTGGACTGGCCCTCCCCCTTCAAGTATGGATAAAACAATACTATTATTATCATAGTTAAATATTCACTTTTTCCTATAACTTTATGAATTGGCCTTTTAGCAAGTCCCAAAAAATATTTTTGTGACATGAGACTGCATGAGACCAGGAATACATTATTCTAGAATGTCAGTGTACTGGCTAGTACATAAAAAGTTAGTGACAGTTAGTGCAGTACCCGTTTTTACCACGCGGTGTCAGTGTTACTCTCCTTTAACCTGAACCACTTTCCACTGTCTAAACCGGAGTTTTTTATATTTACTCACCAGCAGGTGGCAACAGATGTAGGTAGCAACTGTATGTAAATAACAGAAAATAGCAGAACAACATGCATCCAAAACATATGAACAAAGTTTAAAACCAGGATACAATTTAAAAATTATATATAAAAAAAACCCCGGCTCGTTCGCGGGTGCGAGCCGGCTCCCGTCGTTCACTTAAAAGAGCCGACTCTTTGAGCCGGCTCGTTCGCGACCGACACATCACTAGCGCGTAGTCTCTTTAGTAGCGCGTGCAACTGAAAGTCTCTCGTTATGCCGCCGATATATATTAAATCTATATATATATATATAGATTATACCGCCCATATATACCGCTATATAATCTATATATATAGATTATACTATATATATAATCTCTATATATAGATTATTATTATTCACCTATACCTAAATTATTTGAGTCAAATATGATGATAAACACACAGCTGTTTCGCGGCCCGGCAGTAACACCTCCACGGCCCGGTACCGGTCCGCGGCCCGGCGGTTGGGAACCCCTGGTCTAAACCAATAAGGATATACCTTTTACACATACACACACACAAACCTTATTTTGTCTGGATGGATGGGTGGGTGATTTGATGTTTTCAGATATGAATGGATTGTGCCTATGTCCTGGATGAAGTCGGGAATTACCCAGAAACCTCTGTGGCTAACTTCTAAAGAAGGTAAGTAGCACAACCAGCGACAGCGGCACTAGTTTGCCTGCTAGCTGCTTGTCAACTTACCTGTCAACTTACCTGTCAGCTCACCTGTCAGCTTCCTGCAAGCTTACCGGTCAGATGCCTGTTAGCTTACCTCTTAGCTTACCTGTCAGCTTATCTGTTAGCTGCCTGCTAGCTTACCTGCTAGTGTTTAACTAGCTGCCTATTATCTGCCTTCCAGCTATCTGGTAGCGAATTGATAGCTGTTGGTAGCTCCCTGGTATTTTTTTTGCTCACTGCCTGCCATCTGCTTGCTCGCTCAATGCTATCTCACGGCTATCTACCTGCTAGCTGCCCAGTAGCTGCCAGGCGGCTTTCCTGCTAGCTAACTGCCTGAAAATCTCTCTGGCTCCTCCCCCTCCAGCCACCAAGGCTAGCATGGTCGTGGGCGGCACTGACTGGCTGCTGGTCAACCTCGAGACCAGTGGCTTCTACAGAGTCAACTATGACCAGGGAAACTGGGAGCGTCTCCTGGCCCAGCTGGACCACAACCACCAGGTACTGGAGGTCAGAGGTCAACCGGCTCCCCGGTGTTAGGAGCCTGGTCCCTGGGACAGGAGGCTTCAAACACCCTTTGTGTTGTCTCTCTTCTCTTTCAGGACATCCCTGAGGTCAACCGAGCTCAGCTCATCTCTGATGCCTTCAATCTGGCCAGGTAATGACGTTCTTCAAGGAGCTAGTAGATCAACACTTTACCACACAGCGGTCTGTCATTTTAGCACAGTCTTACAATACGGCAAATGTTCCAAATACAGCAGGGTGGACACATTTTGTCAAAGCAATATATCCCTTATTGCGTCACTTTTTGTCCCTGCTTGATGTACTTATCGTGTAAAATCTAGGAAGCCAACTTATTCTACTTAAAGGAAATGTAATGTATTATATTTTATGTTTTTTATATGTATGTATATATGATATAATTATGGCTTGTAAGGAAGGAGATGCACTTATGACTTTTGGTGACTAATAGTTTTCTTGTCTGCCTGTTGAATGACCTTATTGTTAGTCTCTTTGGACCAAAGCATCTGCTAGGGACTGTCATGTGCTGTAATGACATTCAATTCCAATACACTTCCATGGTGGTCCATTTGTGAAACACATCGTTTCTCATGTTCTTTTTTGGTACTCTTATTGTCCACGTTCCCACAGGGCCCGGCTGGTGAACACCACGTTGGCTTTGAGAACCACCAGGTTCCTGGCCAGGGAGAGGGCCTACACGCCCTGGCTGACGGCCAGCCGCAACCTCGGCTACTACTTCCTCATGTTCGACCGGGGACCCGTGTACGGACCCATGCAGGTGTGCAGAGTTCTAGCTCTACTCCCATTGGTCGGTCAGTCTGTCTGTCAGGTAGTAAGCGGGAAGGTGAGGTCTGATCTTTGTGGACTGGATCGGACGTGACTCCAAAACCTTTTCTGTGTCTCAGAAGAACACCCCCCCCCTCACCTCTCTCCTGTCCCTGCCTGTGCTTTTAATGTTCGGATGCATTGTTGATATTTGCTTGGTATATATTTGATATTTTTGTTACTCTTGTATATATTTATAAATATATATATATAAAGTTCATTATTTTATTGTCTTATTTATGTTTATGGTCTTTGGTTATAAGATAATCGCAGAGTATCTGTGAATACCCGTTTGTTTTTGTGTGGATTCTTCTTCTTATTATTTTTCAACTTTACATGCTTATAACTCATAGATTAGACCAGTGGTTCTCAAATGGGGGTACGCGGACCCCTAGGGGTACGTTGGAGTACTGCAGGGGGTACGTGAGATTTTAAAAAAAAAATGTTTTAATGTTAATTTTAAAAAAAATCAGTCGTGCATGATTCCGAAAATAATGATACTACAATACATTAAATTAAAATGTAAATTAAAATTCGGTAAAAAACATTTGATATTCAATAATTCTGTTTTTAATGGAATCGTTACTGCCGTAAACTGTGCTAACAACATAAGGTTAGGCTACACAATCACGTTCAATTGTGAGCGGGAAGAAAGTTTTGAAAATGGATTAATGGTTGAAAAAACGTAGCAGCGATACAGCTGAGAACACTGAGAAAGAAGTAAAAAAGAAAGCGAAAACAGATCCAACAAAATACCGTCAGTATCAGGATGAATGTGTTTAATGGGATTTACCTCAACTAGCTGCAACCCTCCCAAGGCACTGTGCTTGTTTTGCGGGGAGAAATTAGTCAACAGTTCCATGAAGCCAGCGCACCTTCAACGACATCTCGGCACAAAACATCCATGTCATGTTGGTAAGCCACCAGAGTTTTTTAAAAGAAAATTTTCGGACTTCAGATCATCTCAAGAAACGATCCGAAAAGTCTCCACAACATCAGCCAAAGCACTCCAGGCGTCTTATGCGGTGTCTTTGCTCATAGCTAAAGCCATTCACCATAGCTGAAGACCTTTTACTTCCAGTCGCTGTTGTATTGGCCGAGACTATGCTGGACAAAAACGCGGCGGATAAGTTAAAAACTGTGCCTTTGTCAAATGACACCGTTTGTCGCAGAATAGATACCATGGGAACAGACATTGTTGATCAGGTTGTGGGAAAACTCGGCGAATCCTTTTCCCTCCAGCTTGATGAATCGACAGATGTCAGTGGAAACGCACAGCTTGTTGCGTTTGTGAGATACGTTGATACTGACGACATTCGCAAACACATACTTTTCTGCAAGAGTTTGGAGGGGAAAACAACTGGGGAGGACATTTTGAATGTTGTTAATGCGTTTTTTGGTAAAAACGGTCTGAACTGGAAATCCTGCACCAGTGTCTGTACTGATGCAGCTGCGTCTATGACAGGCCGCGTGAAGGCTCATGGCGCGGATTCTAAATGAAAACCCTGAAGTGCAGTGGGCTCACTGTGTCATACACAGGGAAGCACTGGCCTCCAAGAAAATGAGTCCTGTGTTGCATGACGTTCTGAACGACAGTGTAAAAGTAATCAACTTTATTAAGTCAAGGCCACTTTAATGCGCGACTGTTTCGCCGCCTGTGTGAAAACATGGGAGCGGAACACACACAACTGCTATTACACACAGAAGTGCGCTGGCTCTCTCAGGGAGAATACTCAACAGGCTGTTGGAATTACGATCTGAAGTGCGCACCTTTCTGTCAGAGCACGGATCTCCCCATGCCATCTTGTTTGAGGACACAGACTGGCTTGCAAAGCTTAGCTATCTGGCAGATATATTCAGCAAACTTAACAAACTGAATGTGTGTCTGCAGGGCAAGGACACCAACATTCTGAACCTGTATGACAAGGTGGGCGGTTTTCTGAAGAAATTAGAGCTGTGGAAAAGGGCATGTGCAGAGGGGGATTTCACCTGCTTTCCTCAGGTGGATGCTTTCCTTTCCAGTGAGGATGTGGAGATAGCTCCAGTGAAGTTAATCATAGAAGGACATTTGACCAACTTGATTGCACCAATTCTTACTTCCCTGACATGGAGGACAAATCTTCACAGTTGGATTGGGTGAGAAACCCATTTCTCTTGTCTGATGCAAATAGCAGAAAGCTTTCTGTCAGTCATCAGGAAACTCTCTTGGATGTGTCATCTGACCGTGGCCTACAGATGAAGTTTGACACATCTACTCTCATACAGTTGTGGGTGTGTGTGAAGAAGGAGCACCCTGAGCTGGGAAAGAAAGCTTTGGAGCTGCTTTTACCATTTGGTTCCACATATTTATGTGAGGCCTCCTTTTCCGCAATGACATTGATAAAAAACAAGAAAAGAAACAGACTGTGCCTGGAAAAAAGTTGAATAACTGCAGTTGCCTCCCTGTCACCGAGAATGACAAAGATCCTCAGTGAAGCACAAGCCCATGTTTCTCACTAAATTACTTAAATTACTTATTAAAAGGATCAGTTAAATTCAACTGTCATCTTAGTGTTATTGCATGATGTCAAAATTGGTTTGCCATGAATATAGTGATTAGATTTAAAACATTTGAAATGTAGCATTAAAGTGTTTCTCAGTTACTGATCAGGGGGTACTTGGCTGACATTTTTTTTCAAAGGGGGTACATTATTGAAAATAGTTTGAGAACCACTGGATTAGACACTCACACACTAAGGGTGTGCACCACACACACCCTTAACCACACACACCGTCAACCACACACACCCTTAACCACACACACCGTCAACCACACACACCCTTAACCACACACACCGTCAACCACACACACCCTTAACCACACACACTGCCAACCACACACACTGTCAACCACACACACCGTCAACCACACACACCGTCAACCACACACACTGTCAACCACACACACCGTCAACCACACACACCGTCAACCACACACCGTTCAACCATACACATCGTCAACCACACACACCGCCAACCACACACACTGTCAACCACACACTACGTCAACCACGCATGGTTGTGTGTTGTTGGCAGTGTGTGTGGTTGACGGTGTATGGTTGAAAGGAGTGTGTGTGGTTGACGGTGTGTGTGGTCGACGGTGTGTGTGGTTGACAGTGTGTGGGGTGGACAGTGTGTGTGGTTGGCTGTGTGTGGTTGGCAGTGTGTGTGTTTGTGACTGTGAATACCTATCAAGTATGCGTGCAGTTTTAAATATAATTATTTCCTCCACCATCAAAGATTTGTTTGTTAAGATAACTCAAAAACGTGTGTACGGAATTGGACAACTTGGTGGTTAGATTACTTATGGGCCAAGGAACAGTTGATAAGTTGGGCGCAGATCTGGATCTGAATCTGGGGGAAATTCAGCCTAGAAGGACCAGGTTGAGGCTGTCATGTATGTTCTTGTCTGCAGGCCTACATGGTGAAGCAGGTCACTCCGCTGTTCAACCACTTTAAAGATCTCACCTTAAACTGGACAGAGATCCCGGACAATCACACCGACCAGTAAGACGGCTTTCTCTCTGTTTCTCTGCTTCATTGGCTCTTATTGTTATATATTACTTATGTGTGTGTGTGTGTGTGTGTGTCTATGTGCGTGCGTGTGTGTAGGTACAACCAGGTGATGACCATCCAGCTGGCGTGTCGGAATGGTCTGAAAGCCTGTCAAGTCCTGACCTCCAACTGGTTCAAGGCCTGGATGAACAGCCCTGCTAACAACCCGTATGTAAACACACGCAACATGCTCTTATGTTAACAACTCGTATGTTAACACACGCAACATGCTAACAACCCGTATGTTAAGATTCAAGATTCAAGATTCAAGATGACTTTATTTATCCCGAGGGAAATTAAGGAAACACACAACACATGCTCTTATGTTAAAAACTCGCATGTTAACACACACATGTTAACAACCCGTATGTTAACACACACAACATGCTAACAACCTGTATGTTAACACGCAACACGCTCACAACCTGTATGTTAACATGCAACATGCTAACAACCTGTATGTTAACACGCAACACGCTCACAACCCGTATGTTAACATGCAACATGCTAACAACCCGTATGTTAACACGCAACATGCTCAAAACCCGTATGTTAACATTCAACATGCTAACAACCCGTATGTTAACACGCAACATGCTCACAACCCGTATGTTAACATGCAACATGCTAACAACTCGTATGTTAACACACAACATGCTCACAACCCGTATGTTAAGATTCAAGATTCAAGATTCAAGATGACTTTATTTATCCCGAGGGAACTTAAGGAAACACACAACACATGCTCTTATGTTAACAACTCGTATGTTAACACACACATGTTAACAACCCGTATGTTAACACACACAACATGCTAACAACCTGTATGTTAACACGCAACACGCTCACAACCCGTATGTTAACATGCAACATGCTAACAACCTGTATGTTAACACGCAACACGCTCACAACCCGTATGTTAACATGCAACATGCTAACAACCCGTATGTTAACACGCAACACGCTCACAACCCGTATGTTAACACGCAACATGCTCAAAACCCGTAAGTTCACATGCAACATGCTAACAACCCGTATGTTAACACGCAACATGCTCACAACCCGTATGTTAACATGCAACATGCTAACAACCCGTATGTTAACACACAACATGCTCACAACCCGTATGTTAAGATTCAAGATTCAAGATTCAACATGACTTTATTTATCCCGAGGGAAATTAAGGAAACACACAACACATGCTCTTATGTTAACAACTCGTATGTTAACACACAACATGCTCACAACCCGTATGTTAACATGCAACATGCTAACAACCCGTATGTTAACATGCAACATGCTAACAACCCGTATGTTAACACGCAACATGCTCACAACCAGTATGTTGCCACACAACAGGTTGTTAAACCCTTTGAACAACCCTTTATGTTAGCATGCAACATCGTAAACCCTGCTAACAACCTGTATGTTACCGCGCCACATGTTAACACACAACATACAGTTTGTAAGCAGGGTTTAGCATGTTAACACACAACCTGCTAAACCATACTAACAACATGCTTAATCATACTAACAACATGCTAAATCAGAATAATAACATGATAAATCATACTAATAACATAGTTAACACACACCATGCTAAAGCCTGAGGTGTCCCTCCCCTCCCAGGATCTCCCCTAACCTTCGTCTGGTCGTCTACTGTAACGGCATGGCGGCCGGTGGCCCGGCAGAGTGGGACTTCGCCTGGAGGATGTACCGCAACACCAGCAGCGCCTCGGAGGCTGAAAAGCTCCTATCGGCCATGGCCTGCTCCAGAGAGCCTTGGATCCTTACCAGGTGGGAGGGGGCTGGTGGCTGGAAGGGTGGAGGCTGGGAGGGTGGAGGCTGAGAGGCTGGAGGATGAGAGGCTGGAGGATGAGAGGCTGGAGGATGGTGGCTAGAGGGTGGGACGGTGGACGAGTGGAGGCGGGAGGCTGAAGTCATCAAATCTCACTGTGTGTTGACCCCTAGTTTGACCCCTGACCTCTGTGTTTCCCAGGTATCTGGAGTACTGTCTGGACCCTGAGAGGATCCGTAAGCAGGATGCCACCACGGTGCTGATCGACATTGCGGCGAACCCTCTGGGACAGCCGCTGGTCTGGGACTTTGTTCGGGCCAACTGGAACTACCTGTTTAACGAGTAAGTGGCCGTGACTGTGAAAAGTACTACTACTATTACAATTACTACTGTGTCGACTACCATTACTATGACCACGGGGCGGCTGTAGCTTAGTCTGTTGGGACTTGACTTGGGAACCTGAAGGTTGTCTGTTCAAGTCCCGAAACAAACCTAGTACAGAGTGGAAAAAGGTGCCAGTTTGCCTCCTGGGCACTGCCGAGGTGCCCTTGAGCAAGGCCCCAGACCCTGAAACTGTTCACCGGGCGCTGCATATAAAATAGCTGCCAGCTGCTCCTAATACTAGGATGGGTTGAATGCAGAGAAACTAATTTCACTGTTTGTTTGACAATTAAAGAGGATTCAATCCTCCAGATTTAGATGTATTACTACTACTATTACTACTACTCCCATTACTACTACTTACTTACTACTTGAATTCCTACTACTATTGCTAGTAGTAATAGTAGTAGGAATAATAGTAGTTTACTACTACTATTACTACTACTACTACTACTCCCATGACTACTACTTACTTACTACTTTAATTCCTACTACTATTGCTAGTAGTAATAGTAGTAGTAATAATAGTAGTTTACTACTACTACTATACTACTACTTCTACTACTACTACCACTACTACTACTAACAGTGTGATCAGTGTGAAGTAAGAAAGTAAAACAATCAAAACTGATTTTAAAATAAACAAATAGACACAAATCGTTGCAAGCTTTATAAAGCAGCCATTAAGGATGACAACAGACTGATTTTGAGACATGTTCATCAGTAGAAGTTCTGGTGGACCGCCGGTTCACTGTGGCTTTACACGCTGCTTGTTGTGTTCCCCAGCTACGGCAAGGGGGCTATCTCCTTCGACTTTGTTCTCCAACGGGTCTCCGCACGCTTCTCCACCGAGTTTGAGTATAAGGAGGTAAACGTTGCAGCAACACGGTGGTGTGGTAACATACATATAACATTACATGACATCATCATTTAGTAATTTAGCGGATGCTTTTATCCAACTAGCGACTTACAATAGTGCGTTCGACAAAGGTAGGCAAGAGAACTACTAGTCTCAACGAGTCTCCAAGAGAGGAACCAGTGCTCAGCTAAATGTAAATATTGTAATGTATTGTATGTTAATATAACAGTTCTATTGTAAGTCGCTTTGGATAAAAGCGTCTGCTAAATGACTGCAATGTAATGCAATGTATTAAAATGACCTCTAGCGGCCCACCTTGCGGCCCCCACTTTGGGAAACCCTGTTTCCCCAGATTGTAAGATGATATATTCATTCTATACTTTCTCCTAGCTGCTGCGCTTCCAGAAGGAGGTGGGAGCAAACCCCCTGGCTCCGAACCTCCAGCAGATCCTGGAGCGGACCAGGGCCAACATCAAGTGGGTCTCCGGCCACAAGGACCAGATCCTGTCCTGGTTCACCGAGGAAGCTAGCCGACCCAGTGCTGGCTAGTTTTTTAGCCAGGAAACTGCACTAATGCTAGCTACACAGATAATCAGTTAAAGATAATATTTTAGTTGTTTTCGTTGTGTAATTAGTTTAATCAGTTAGTTTAATGTACACAACAGAGAAACTATTGAAACCAAAGAATCACACACATGCATGCGCAAGCGGGCACACACACACACACCACCACCACACACACCACACACACACACACACCACCTATTTATGACAATCACAGAGTTAGTATTTGTATATTTTGTGATACAAATGTAAAGAAATGTATTTTCAGTAATCTTGTAAATATATGGATGTGATTTTTGTATACATTTGATATACAGTAAAATTGGTTTTGTAAAATAAAGTGTGTGTGTGTGTGTGTGTGTGTGTGTGTGTGTGTGTGTGTGTGTGTGTGTGTGTGTGTGTGTGTGTGTGTGTGTGTGTGTGTGTGTGTGTGTGTGTGTGTGTGTGTGTGTGTGTGTGTGTGTGTGTGTGTGTGTGTTGTGTTTACATAGAGAAATTACGTTATATGTATTTTGTATGTTTTCTATGCCAATAAAGCCTGAATCTTAAAATAGAAGACAGACAGAGGTAAAGAGGGAGCAACACAGACAGGTTCTAGTGTTGGTGGTAATGCAGCAGCTGGTCTGAGAGGTGAGCAGGACGTCCCGTGAACAGCAGGGTGTGGAAGTGTCCCCTGTTTAGCACCTCTCTGTTTGTCCAACTGTGTTCTGATTGGAGGTAGAGAAACCAGCTCACTGCCAGATTATAACCAGATTATACCCAACTCACCACCGCCTCATAACCTGCCCAGAACCCACGCATAACCAGGTTATAACCAACTCACCACCACCTCATAACCTGCCCAGAACCCACTCATAACCAGGTTATAACCAACTCACCACCACCTCATAACCTGCCCAGAACCCACGCATAACCAGGTTAGGTGTAACCATTTCAGAACCATCTTATAAAAAGCCCAACTCCAATGCTGTATGGATCAGAAACATGGTGAACAACAAAACAAACAACAACCAGACTGCAAACATTCATCAACAACTCCCTTAGGAGGATCCTGAACATCTGGTGGAGGGACAAAGTCAGGAATGTTGACCTGTGGGAGAGAACTGGACAGGATCCCATTGACCTACAGATCCTAAAAAGAAAGTGGAGCTGGATAGGACACGCTCTCAGGAAATCAGCCAACAACATCACCCCACAAGGCCTAAAATGGAACCAACAAGGGAAGAGAAAAAGTTCGCCCCAAGAACAGTTGGAGGAGGGATGTCCAGGCAGAGATGTCTGAGTGGACAAAACTGGGGAGACCTTGAAAAACTTGCCCCCAACCGAGTGAGATGGAAGACATTCGTCAATGGCCTATGCTCCCTGGAGGAGCCAAGGGCTTAACTTAACTTATAACAAGCCCGGAATAACCTTGAAAATAGCCCATTTCTCATTAGCCCTGTTAAATAATGTAAAACGTTTAGAATACCTTAAGATAAAATGATTGCACACTGAAGCAAGGACAATTATAATAAATAATTCATTTTTATTCTCTACTGCTCCATCGGTATAAAAAAAATACACATATGTACAGTACAAATGCATTCAAATAAATATATATCTTCGGTCCGCATTATGGTCATGGTCTTCATTCGAAGTCTAAGTGAGTGTCCAGTCTCTCGGGGTTGTTTGGGTTGCTGGGATGTTCTGAGCTCAGCAGGAGAACTGAAGGTCCGGAGAGGTCCAGTACTGTCCGTTAAACCAGGGGCTGCACAACGGACCGGAACCCTGAGGGGAAGCACACAAAGGAAGGTGAGTTTCACTGAGCAGAACATAATCAACAGTGATGTTCTCAAAACACCTCTAATCCTTATTCAGAAACAATCTGTGTTTAAACCTGATCAGTTCAGAAATGATGAGGTCAACTGTCAGATGTTCAGACGATGTTAACGCGACATTAAAAAGCAGCACATGGAGGTGAGCGTACCTGATAGTAGTTCTGGGCCGGGGAGATCTGCTGTGTGGTCTGGTTCTGTTGCTGTGCTCCACGGGGCTGTTCCATTGTATCCATACCGACGTGGTGCTGCTGGTGGGGCTCCTCTGGGGCGTAGCTCACATCGACATGCTCCGGGACGGGTTGGAACGCCATGTTCTGCTGCGGGGCGACCCTTTGGCCGTGGCCCAGCTGGGCCGACAGGTCTGAGATGTAGGACATGGTGAGACGGAGAGTCTCGATCTTGGTCAGGGTCTTGCCGGCCGGCACCACGGAGGCGGGCAGGAAGGAGCGCAGGTAGTTCAGAGACTTGGTCAGGTCCCGCATCCTCAGCTTCTCCCGCTCGCTGGCCGTCTGCCTCTTCCGTCCCGGGAACCTGGACCAGGACCTTCTGGTGGTAGAGGTGGCGGAGGAGGTGGAGGAGGAGGTTGTGGTCTTGGCTGGAGAGGAGCTGTTGTTCTGTGTTACGCTGGAGGCGGCTGGTGCTGTAGGTCCCGTCAGTCGGTTTAGAGAAGACAACAAACAGTCCAGCGTGTCTGGTGCTGGCCTGGCAGCAGAGAGGTGAGCCGGGGAGAAGCTGAATGAGTCCACGGAGGAGGTGGGGGACAGGCTGCCCCCGGCGCCGCTGAAGTATCCCGGGTCGGAGGCCTGGTCGCAGGCCGCCGGAGTCCAGCAGCTCTGACCCAGCAGGTCCTCGTAGTCGAAAGTAGCCTGGGTGGGGATCTCTGGCTGCAGGAAGGCAGCGGAGCAGTAGGACACATCCATAGATGCTGGTTAGTAGTACAGCAGAGAGAGAGAGGAGTGTGTGTGTCTCTGGAAGGAAGGCAGGAGATCTGTGAGGAACAGCAGTAGAGGGGCCACTCTTTAAGGCCCAGGAGGTGTGACGTTGCACCTCCGACGGTCACCTCTGCTCCTGGGAACCTCTCAGAGCCGGCCCTGACACCCGGGCTGGGGGTCCCTGGGAAAGCCACTCCTCTCCCACCAGAGGTGTGAGGATCTCGTGAAGTCCAGTTCACACCGACAGCCTCTGGACCGGGAGCAGCAGCGGCGGACAGAAGCACTATACTATACTCCCAAGCAGATAATGGAGAATCATAAATTGTAGCCACTAATGACTGACAGGACCGAAGCCAGAGACACATGGAGCTTATTGGAGCTACTGTATACAAGCACCTCTTGGCTGGAGGAGAATCACTGCATTATTTAGAAACATTTAAATACAACCCACATAAAGCTGAATAACTTTTATTAGTGGTAGTTGGCTGAGATACACGATATATCCAGAGTGTAACTCGGGTGAATGCAATACCATGCAAAGGAATGGGTCGACTTTATTTGTATTTCAGTGCAATGAAATGGAATCTCTGCATTTCAGAGATCAGAGAATGGGTGAAATGCAATACATTCATCTAATGAAATTCAGATCTAGAGATTGCAATGGGACACATGTAAATGGTTCTGTACGTTGAAATGTTATCACATCATTACACAGAAAACACTGTCATTATTAAACACATCCATCACCCACAACCACCTCGCACCACCACCACCACCCCAGCCCCACCCTGCCTTCTCAGCTGAAGTGTGCCATGCAGCTGTTGGTTTCCAGGGACACCCCAACCCTCAACACTACCTCCCTCCACCTCCCTCCACCTCCCACCCTCCTCACTCCAGGGCTGCAGGGTGTCAGACTCTGGGAACCGAGGGTTGCACACTTCAGACCGGACGACACGTTCCTCTCCCAGGAGAGAAGGTCAAGGGTCATGATCAAAGAGGTTCTGAAATCTATAAAAAAATGGACCATCTAAGGAATAGATTCATTAATATCAGAACCAGAATCAGAATGCCTTCATTGTCATTCCACAAGTACAACACATTGTTTACACACAACAGCAATAGAAAAATATGAATTTAATAAATCAATTATTTAAAAGCTAAACTAAATTAATTAATCAATACAATTATATAAACAGTATGTGCATATTGCAGTGAGTTGTACATCTGTAGATACAACAACGTGATTTTTCCCAGCGTGATTCCAAACCATTTTCGCCCAACTCATATTTTTGAGTGTTGTTATTTTGGCTGTTGTGATTGGCCGGTTCTGTGGCAGGAGGTGGTGGGTTCTGAGCACTGATTGGCTGATGTTAAGAGCTGTGGAGATGCTCTCTGGCTGCAGTTCCCACAACCATGCGTGTTACTTTTCACCCCTGCTACTCATTATCCCAGATGAACGTGTGAAAGTCTCTCTCTCTCTCTCTCCTACACACACACACACACACACACACACACACACACACACACACACACACACACACACACACACACACAAGCACACACACAAACACACACACACACACACACACACACACTCACACCAACACACACACACAACTCAGGGATTAGACTAAACCTCACAGACTTTGAATCAATGTGCTAATTTGATTTGTTCAACAGATTAACACAGAAGACAAGGAAGTGACATCAAAGACAGGAAGTTATTTACACTGCTGTTTGACAAACGTTTTCCAAAGGACATTCCCTCCTTTTTCCAAAGAATAACCAACAACCACAATATCTCGTCCTATATCTCCTGATAAGTGACTCAACAATGTTGTGACCCCATGTATTCCAGATATTTAAATGAGCTTGTGTTTGTAGCGTCAGGTGTTACTATGACAACACCTTGAACTCTGACCGGTGACACGTAGAAGAGTCCATTCCCAGGTCTCCGGGGTCAGCTGTGGGGGGGGGGGGGGGGGGCACGGGGGGTCCTTAGGTCACGCTCTCGGGATTTGTCACGTCCACTTGGGCAATAAAACTTGAGATAGTTCTACAGGATAGTGCAGTGGCTATAGGGCATGAGACCCACGGCTGAAAGGTCCTGGGTTTGACGCCCGATAGCCAAAGTCCACCTGAAGGAACCCTTGAGCAAATGCCTTAACCCCTACCTGCTCCTTAATGACCTGTCTCTGTACTGTCTAACCCCTACTTGCTCCTTAATGACCCGTCCCTATACCGTCTAACTCCTACCTGCTCCTTAATGACCCGTCTCTTTACCGTCTAACCCCTACCTGCTCCTTAATGACCCGTCTCTTTACCGTCTAACTGTTAGACAGAGCAAGTAGGGATTAGACTCTAACCCCTAGATTCTAAGGAGCAGGTAGGGGTTAGACAGTACAGAGACAGGTCCTTTAGGAGCTGTCTCTGTACTCTCTAACCCCTACCTGCTCCTTAATGACCTGTCTCTGAACTGTCTAACCACTACCTGCTCCTTAATGACCTTAATGATGAGTAAGCATTCCTTTGTACTTGTTGCAAATGGCAAATACAATTTTGGAATCTTGAATCTTGAATAATGACCTGTCTCTGTACTGTCTAACCCCTACCTGCTCCTTAATGACCTGTCTCTGTACTGTCTAACCCCTACCTGCTCCTTAATGACCTGTCTCTGTACTGACTAACCCCTACCTGCTCCTTAATGACCTGTCTCTGTACCGTCTAACCCCTACCTGCTCCTTAATGACCTGTCTCTGTACTGTCTAACCCCTACCTGCTCCTTAATGACCTGTCTCTGTACTCTCTAACCCCTACCTGCTCCTTAATGACCGGTCTCTGTACTGTCTAACCCCTACCTGCTCCTCTATGGCCTGTCTCTGTACTCTCTAACCCCTACTTGCTCCTTAATGACCCCTCTCTGTACTGTCTAATCCCTACCTGCTTTACATTACATTACATTACATTACATTACATTACATTACAGTCATTTAGCAGATGCTTTTATCCAAAGCGGCTATCTTTCTTTGCACTACTAACTTATCCCACTACTTTTGTTCTTAACGTACAAAAAACTGTCAACAGAATCAAAAGGAACACATCAGATCCCTGAGGAAAGAGGTTCCTCTGGGGTCTGATCACAACTGGTGTGAGGTTTCACTGGGTTGACACTGGTTGTTTCCCAAGCCACTTCTCCCTAATCCACATCCGCCCGTGAAGGTGTATTAATGCCTGAAGGAGGGCCCTCATCTCTCTCTCTCTGTTTTCTTTTCATCCCACCACACCGACACCACCAGCGGATGAAAGATCTAGACCCATTCACCTGTGTGCTTATTAGCATATCAAATGAGCTGCCGCCACGTGGCAAAGCAAACAAAGTGTGTGGGCGCTAATTCTCTGAGCTAATACGCAGAGCCAAGCTAAGCCGCCGCTAGCTGCTCATTAGCACCCGAGGTGAGACTCATTTAAAGTCTAGACTCACCGGTGCCGGGTGGCTAGCTCTCAGCAGCGCTGTGCTAACGAAACACCCCCGGATAGACTTCAGTTTACCCCATTGATCTTCCCTACAGATGTTTTGAATCTGTAATCTCACTATGCTGGAGGATAATAAGTATTCAGTGACTTCCAGTGTTTTTTTAATAGCTTATTCATTAATTTTCAAAGAAGAGGCCACCCTACTTGATTGTTAAGCAAACATGAAACAACAATATGACAATTTTATGTATTCATATTTTTAACCAACTTTGGTAAATCAGAAACATAAATTATATATAATTTCCCTCTGCCATTAGTAAAACTTGAAAACAAGCATTTTAAAGTCAGCTCCCTAAAACTTCAAATGAACTTCTCCTGTCTAACCCCTACCTTCTCCTTAATGACCTGTCTCTGTACTGTCTAACCCCTACCTGCTCCTTAATGACCTGTCAATGTACTGTCTAACCCCTACCTGCTCCTTAATGACCTGTCTCTGTACTGTCTAACCCCTACCTCCTCCTTAATGACCTGTCTCTGTACTGTCTAACCCCTACCTCCTCCTTAATGACCTGTCTCTGTACTGTCTAACCCAGACTTACTCAACAGGTGGCCCGCGGGCCGCATACGGCCCGCAGACGCTTATTTTGTGGCCCCCGACATGCCTGGTTATGAATGCATAATAATTATAATTAGCCAACCAAAAAAAAATAAAATAAAAAATCCTGACCTGCTTTGGATCTATCTGGTGTGTGAAAGCTCCTTCTCCGCCATGGGAATAATAAAATCAAAGCAGCGTTCCCGTCTAATTGACAGACATTTGGCGGACTATCTCAGAGCAGCTACAACTGAGCAACAACCAGATCTGAAAGTACTTGTGAAAAGAATGCAGACTCAGAGCTCTCAATAGGAATAAGTAAAACGTTGTTTGTTATATTGTTATTGTTATTAATATTTGTGAAATGCAGACTCAGAGCTCTCAATAGGAATAAGTAAAAAGTTGTTTGTTATATTGTTATTGTTATTAATATTTGTGAAATGCAGACTCAGAGCTCTCAATAGGAATAAGTAAAAAGTTGTTTGTTATATTGTTATTGTTATTAATATTTGTGAAATGCAGACTCAGAGCTCTCAATAGGAATAAGTAAAAAGTTGTTTGTTATATTGTTATTGTTATTAATATTTGTGAAATGCAGACTCAGAGCTCTCAATAGGAATAAGTAAAAAGTTGTTTGTTATATTGTTATTGTTATTAATATTTGTGAAATGCAGACTCAGAGCTCTCACTAAGAATAAGTAGCAATTGCTAACTTTATCAATGTCAGCTATTCACTCCAGTGTTAAAAAAACATCAGCTTGACCAACACTTGACACTACATTTGTTACTCAAATTGAGAATATTTGTTAAATATTCCATGATGCTTTGGAATGCATTAAAAATGACAAGCAAGACAGCATATTAAACAGCAGTAGTAAATACAGCGAATAAAATGGTACAAATATATGTTAATAGGGTTAACATATAGGTTATAATTTGTGGCCCTTTGCACCTGTTGTGGTTTAAATGTGGCCCTCTTGGCCTCTGAAGTTGAGTACCCCTGGTCTAACCCCTACCTCCTCCTTAATGACCTGTCTCTGTACCGTCTAACCCCTACCTGCTCCTTAATGACCTGTCTCTGTACTGTTTAACCCCTACCTGCTCCTTAATGACCTGTCTCTGTACCGTCTAACCCCTACCTGCTCCTTAATGACCTGTCTCTGTACTGTATAACCCCTACCTGCTCCTTAATGACCCGTCTCTGTACTGTCTAACCCATACCTGCTCCTTAATGACCTGTCTCTGTACTGTCTAACCCCTACCTGCTCCTTAATGACTTGTCTCTGTACTGTCTAACCCCTACCTGCTCCTTAATGACCTGTCTCTGTACCGTCTAACCCCTACCTGCTCCTTAATGACCTGTCTCTGTACTGTCTAACCCCTACCTGCTCCTTAATGACCTGTCTCTGTACCGTCTAACCCCTACCTGCTCCTTAATGACCTGTCTCTGTACTGTTTAACCCCTACCTGCTCCTTAATGACCTGTCTCTGTACTGTCTAACCCCTACCTGCTCCTTAATGACCTGTCTCTGTACTGTCTAACCCCTACCTGCTCCTTAATGACCTGTCTCTGTACTGTCTAACCCCTACCTCCTCCTTAATGACCTGTCTCTGTACTGTCTAACCCCTACCTGCTCCTTAATGACCTGTCTCTGTACTGTCTAACCCCTACCTGCTCCTTAATGACCTGCCTATGTACCAGTGGCAGCTGGTGGCCTGTGAAATGGGGGAAGCTCAGTTACATCATAAAATGTATGCCTAAATAACATAAACTGTTATTTATATGTGAATTCTGCCTTCCTTTCTTTTTCTAGGAAATGGTCTATTACCCTGTTATACCAACTGGGATTCATTTCCAGAGACTTGACCAGTTTCCTCTCAGTGGCCAGCAGAGCAAGGTTGCTCAAACAGTTTTGACCCATTGAGTTGTGAGTGTATGACTTCACTCGTTTTAAGCAGGAGAAGCTCCTCTCTTCACCTGCTGATGTAGCTACAATTGTTGCTAAAGACATCAGCTTGTATAGGTGAGACATTGCTATTGCCAACTCCATGTCTTTAAACACTAAGAAGTCACAACGCCGGCAGTATAGCTCGGGGAGGTAGAGCGGTCGCCTCACATGCTGGTTCGATCCCCCGGCTCCTCCTAGCAAAAACTGTCGAGGTGTCCTTAGGGTGCAAGACACCCTAACCCTAACTGCTCCTGATGTGCTGGCTGTCTTCTTGCATGGCTGACTCCGCCATCGGTGGTTGAATGTGTGTATGAATGAGTGAATGTGAGCCATGACTTGTAAAGCACTTTGGATAAAAGTGCTATATAAAAGCATCCATTACCATTACAACTTCCCCCTGTGTCCCTGAACCTAGCTTAAAATAAACAACTTTTACTAAACCGAAACAAGTAACAAACTCAAGAACTCTATATTTACAATTGTATTTACAGATGTACAAATATAAACCGTATTTCGCTAGCAAATAACACAGAATGAGCAGCAGCTTGTCTCATGACTTAACTTGCCAACACACTGTATGGGTCTGAGCTTTAATTCCTCCAACGCTGAGTATAATTTTTTAAAACGAGTCAAGAAAGATGTCCAGCCCTATAGAGTTCCTCCAATCATCATACAGCAGCCCAGTGTCCAGTCTAACCTCACTGTCCATTGACTCCCAATGAAGCTGGCTTCCGGACATGACGTTTTAAAAGCATATTGTCCAATAAATGTCAACCTTTGCTGTACTGAAAAAAAATGTATTCTGAAGTGCCGTTGAACCCCAGAGACGCTGAGCTTTAATGCATTTTAACGGGTCGTCCTCCCACGGGCTTCTATGAGAAATAAATCAGGTTAAACTAACGACCTGCGAGAAATTATTGCTAAACAAACGATTTGTGAAGTTTAACGCTTTATAGCCCAACATATTGATTTGGCACAAGAGACTTTATGCAAAATTACATATTAAATAGACTAACTTCTTCATTACATTTTAGAGGTGGCTGGGCTAGGGAGAGTGTGTGTAGGGAGAGTGTGTGTAGGGAGAGTGTGTGTAGGGAGAGTGTGTGTAGAGAGAGTGTGTGTAGAGAGAGTGGGTGTAGGGAGAGTGTGTGTAGGGAGAGTGTGTGTAGGGAGAGTGGGTGTAGGGAGACTGTGTGTAGGGAGAGTGTGTGTAGGGAGAGTGGGTGTAGGGAGAGTGTGTGTAGGGAGAGTGTGTGTAGGGAGAGTGTGTGTAGGGAGAGTGTGTGTAAAGAGAGTGTGTGTAAAGAGAGTGTGTGTAGAGAGAGTGTGTGTAGGGAGAGTGTGTGTAGGGAGAGTGTGTGTAGAGAGAGTGGGTGTAGAGAGAGTGGGTGAAGAGAGTGTGTGTAGGGAGAGTGTGTGTAGGGAGAGTGTGTGTAAAGAGAGTGTGTGTAAAGAGAGTGTGTGTAGGGAGAGTGTGTGTAGGGAGAGTGTGTGTAGGGAGAGTGTGTGTAGAGAGAGTGTGTGTAGAGAGAGTGGGTGTAGGGAGAGTGTGTGTAGGGAGAGTGTGTGTAGGGAGAGTGTGTGTAGGGAGACTGTGTGTAGGGAGAGTGTGTGTAGGGAGAGTGGGTGTAGGGAGAGTGTGTGTAGGGAGAGAGTGTGTAGAGAGAGTGTGTGTAGAGAGAGTGGGTGTAGGGAGAGTGTGTGTAGGGAGAGTGTGTGTAGAGAGAGTGTGTGTAGAGAGAGTGGGTGTAGGGAGAGTGTGTGTAGAGAGAGTGTGTGTAGGGAGAGTGTGTAGGGAGAGTGTGTGTAGGGAGAGTGTGTGTAGGGAGAGTGGGTGTAGGGAGAGTGTGTGTAGGGAGAGAGTGTGTAGAGAGAGTGTGTGTAGAGAGAGTGGGTGTAGGGAGAGTGTGTGTAGGGAGAGTGTGTGTAGAGAGAGTGTGTGTAGAGAGAGTGTGTGTAGGGAGAGTGTGTAGGGAGAGTGTGTGTAGGGAGAGTGTGTGTAGGGAGAGTGTGTGTAGGGTGAGTGTGTGTAGAGAGAGTGTGTGTAAAGAGAGTGTGTGAAGAGAGTGTGTGTAGGGAGAGTGTGTGTAGGGAGAGTGTGTGTAGGGAAAGTGTGTGTAGGGAGAGTGTGTGTAAAGAGAGTGTGTGTAAAGAGAGTGTGTGTAGAGAGAGTGTGTGTAGGGAGAGTGTGTGTAGGGAGAGTGTGTGTAAAGATAGTGTGTGTAGAGAGAGTGGGTGTAGGGAGAGTGTGTGTAGGGAGAGTGTGTGTAGAGAGAGTGGGTGAAGAGAGTATGTGTAGGGAGAGTGTGTGTAGGGAGAGTGTGTGTAGGGAGAGTGTGTGTAGGGAGAGTGTGTGTAAAGAGAGTGTGTGTAAAGAGAGTGTGTGTAGAGAGAGTGTGTGTAGGGAGAGTGTGTGTAGGGAGAGTGTGTGTAGGGAGAGTGTGTGTAAAGAGAGTGTGTGTAGAGAGTGTGTGTAAAGAGAGTGTGTGTAGAGAGTGTGTGTAAGTGAAAATGTGACCAACAGAGGGCGCTCTCCACCCTTTCTGTCCTGTTAAGCTTGATGTTTCACTGCTGGTCTAAGCCCAGTTGGGCCAGTGGTCAAATGCAATAACAACAACAATAGATTATACTTAACATTTTTATTATAAATAGTGGTATAAAATAATTGTAAAAAAATAGATAAAGCACATATTACAGTATTTACAGTGACATTTCATGGTATGTAATAAAATAAATAACATAATTGAATAAAATCTATCACATTATAAATAAAGCGGCTGAGGCTAGCCAGGCAGTAGAGTGTTGGGGTGGTGGGGGGAGCTGGTTGTACTGGTTGTACTGGTGGTGGTGGAGGACCAGTTTAACCCCAGTACTCTCTGGTCACGACTGGACCAAACATCTGCAATCAGAGAGAAGATAAGAAACATTAATATCAAACATTAAAATAACGTTCAATCCAACATTTCTCAGAAACAGTATCAGAATGCCTTCATTGTCACAAAATGTAGTAGCAATGCTTACTTTCCTTTTGCATACATAACAGCATAACATTTGAATTATTAAAAAACTAAACTAAATTAACAGATTTAACAGATAAAAAGATAAAGTAATTGAAATATAAGTAATGTAAACATTGACAAATTAAACATTTAACAATTTAAACTAATTCTAAAATTTATATTGTTAACGGTCACTACAATATTGGCCGATTTAAGCATAAGCATACAACTCAATAATAATATCTTTATCTTTATAATATCGTGTTGTGTAACTGATTCCTACCTGACAGTGGGCGTGGTGTGTTGCCGGGGGCGACATCAGGCCGATCTCCATGTTGGTACCGACCACGCCCCCCTGCAGCGCTGCGCCATAATGTTGTCCTCCATCGTACCGATGGAGGTCTACTCCGTAACTACAGCTCCCAGGGTGCATTGCGGCGGCCTGGCCGGGAGGCTGGAGGCCCTGACCCTGGTAGGTCCACTGCTCCGAGTACAGGGAACGGAGGTATCCGAGTGTGTCCGGGGAGGAGGAGGAGGAGGAGGAGGAGGAGGACTCCTCCCCGCCGGGGGACAGGACCTGCTGACCGTGGCCAAGCTGGGCCGACAGGTGGCCGATGTAGCTGATGGCGAGCCGCAGCGTCTCGATCTTGGTGAGCGTCTGGCCGGCTGGCGCCACGGATGCGGGGAGGAAGGAGCGCAGGTAGTGGAGCGCCTTGGTCAGGTCCCTCATCCGCATCTTCTCCTTCTCGCTGGCGCTCTCCCGCTGCTTGCTGCGGATGGAGCCCCTGCGGCCCACCCTGCGGGGTCTCCCCACAGCTGAGGACGGAGATCGGGGGCCGGCTGACCCGGAGCTTGGCGAGCCCGGTCCGGTGGTGGTGCCGGTGGTGAGGTGGTGGTCCGGGTCCAGGGCGGAGAAGCAGGAGGGCTGCTGGGGGTCAGAGGAGAAGGAGGAGGAGGAGGAGGCTGGGGAGAAGCCGGGGTCCCGGTAGCCCAGGGGGGAGAGGGTCTCCGGGGACGAAAGGCCTGAGAGGTCCGAGTCGGAGCCGGGGCTGGTCCAGCCGTAGGCCAGGCTACAGGCCAGCAGAGAGGCAGCGGAGAGGTCCATGTGTGCTCCGGTGGTGTGTGTGGTGTGTGTGTGTGTGTTGAGGAGGAGAGAGCAGAGTGTGAGTGGATGAGTGGTGTGCTGTGGCCCTCCTCCTTTATAAGAGGAGGAGAGGAGAGGAGCAGAGGTGTGAAGTCGCACCTCCACAGACCCCTGCTAAACATCTCTGGGTTCCCCAGTGGAGCCACGGAGCATAGCCCACAGAGAACACACCCCCTCTGACTCTCTCTCTCTCTCTCTCTCTCTCTCTCTCTCTCTCTCTCTCCTTCTCCCACTCTGTTCTTATGTCTCTCAATCCCTCCCCTCTTTCCCTCTCCCTTTCTCCCCCTCGGTGGGAGCACAGCCGCTGAAGTGTGAGTTTTGACTCCTGCTCCAAAACAATCAACAGATTATGTTTCTGTGATTCTGAGTCCTGGGATAATGAGTTGTGCACACGGGAGCTCGGGAGGAAAAGGGATCTGAAACTGTTTCACTTTCTGCAAACAGCTTGTGACCTGTACTCTATACAGTAATATTATATCATTTTATATTAATTCATATTAATTCATATTATAATATGTTTCATATTATAGTATGTGGGCCAGTAGTGCTACTGGCACTTTAAAATGCTTTTGAATGCTTTTTGCACAATTCAACACATATTATTAGTATATATCATCCATCAGTCACTTTATTGTTATTTTTATTGTACTTTTATTGTTATTTTTATTGTGTACATTATTGTTATAGTATAGTTTTGTTTTAGAACATGTATCCTGCGGGAGGGAATGGGAGTAAGCATTTCATTATACGTGTTGCAAATGGCAAATACAAATCATGAATCTTGAATCTTAAATTTGGAATATTATTATTATAATTATTAAAGAGAGACAGCCTCTGTTTTAACACCTCCCACCGCTTAAATAAGGATTTATGGCCCAACCCTCTTAATTACATGGGAGGACATCACATTACAGGACACGTAATGTGATGATGACATCACACTACAAGACATGTAATATTATGATGACATCACACTACACGACACAGAATCTTATGATGACATCAAACTACAAGGCAAGGAATATTATGATGACATTACATCACAAGACATGTAATGTTATGATGACAATAACATAATAATTAATAAGACATGTAGTGTTATGATACCACTAGGATTAATAAGAAATTTGAGGTTATGATGACATTTAAATTAATAAAACATGTAATGTTATGATGAGATTAAGATTAATAAAACATGTGGTACTATGATGACGTGACAATGCAAGACACGTAATGTTATATTGACATTATATTACAAGATATGTAATGTAATTTACCACAAGATATTAGAAGAAATTGCAAGAAATTACTACATTTTAGCACCTTACATTACATGGCATCATTTAGTAGATCATTTATCCAAGGGACTTTCCAGAGAACACTTTTGGGCCAATTTTTGTTAATTGTATTCATAATAAAACACAATATATGACATTGCATTATTCTTTTATTATAGTATATTATATTATATATAGTATTAGACACCTTTATTATTCTACAGACAATTTATCTAAAGAGACGCAGACACTTAAGAGCCCATTTATGTTATGAAATATTGGCGGTCAAGTCCATCCTAACCAGCTTACACTAGCGGCTACTGATGGAGCCAGTGGTGGTTTGGGTGAGGGGGTGAGGAGGTGAGGAGGTAAGGAGGTGAGGAGGGGTGAGGGGGTGAGGGGGTGAGGAGGGTGAAGGGGG
>CM051000.1:18300948-18303448 GCA_027704905.1 Muraenolepis orangiensis | reverse complement strand
ATGTAGATGACGATGTCGTTCTCCTCCTGGAAGTTCAGATGGCAGCCCTTCTTGGGGTGGAGGAAGGTGGTGTTCTCCATGCGGCAGTCCTTGAACTTCTCCTTCCACAGATCTGAGAGACAGAGCACACACTGTCTTTAGTATCCTCACAGCAGTGTTTCCCAACCTGAGGGTCGGGACCCCGCTTGGGCTCACCTGATAGGCATTTTGGGTTGCTGGAAAGTAGTGAGTTTTACGCAATTTGATGATACATTTTAGCTTAAAAAATATATTGTATAAAAAGCTTGAAATAGCCTAAAGGCTGCTGTGTTGACATACAAACAGACTTAAGACGTAATAAACAAATCATTAATCACTTAATTACATACACTGATACAGGCAGATGTTGGTTGGGTTGAAATTGGATTTATTTGTGTTAGAAGTTGGGCCACAATTCATAAGCTCTAACCTCAACCCTGAACCCTAATCTCAGCCCACACCATAACCTCGGGCCTGGTGGTCCTACCTGTGTTGTAGAACATCGTGTTCTTCAGGGTGCACTTCTCAAAGAAGGTGTTGGTGGATCGGATGTCCTCAAAGTAGCAGTTCTCAAACAGCGTGTCCTCGAACTTCACCGACCTCATCTCGATGCCCTCAAACCTGCACGCAACACAACGCACAGCTCTATTGATACAAGGACTACGCTCTGACAAATAATCTGATTCAAGACAAAAGTGATGAAATAAATCAAAAAAATGTAGGCCCATTAGCAACTAGTGTTGTCACATAGCAGCCTCTAGCTTCAGTTGCAGCTACAGTTATAACACTTTAATTTCCCGACTTGATACATTTGTATAAAGTTGTGTATCATATTGTATTTGTTATAGAGAAACTAAGTATGTAAGTAGTGGAAATACTATTAGCTGAATTTCCTTTACACATTATTATTTTACAAGAAACACAAGCATTATGTAAATAGGTAGGCCTACATTCTTTCGAGTATTGGAGTATTTGTTTCTCTTATGTTTCACCGGAGAAATGAGGGGGATTTTATTTGTGATATCCACCCTGACAATAGGAAATTGCCGCAATATTGTTGCGGCAATATTGCAATAAAAACCGAGTGAAAAATTGCCGCTATATTGTTCTGTAGCCATATTGGCTCTGAACAGTAGCCCTTTTGGTTCTGAACAAGAGCCATATTGGTTGTAAACAGTAGCTATATTGGTTCTGAATGGTAGCCATATTAGTTCTGAACAGTGGCTTGGAGGGGACACTGAATGTGGATTCTCTAGGTGAGTAGGGCCTATGGAGAACTAACTGCTTAATCAGGACTCCATTAATGTTTAAAGTTGTGTGCACCAGGTCGAGGTCTGGGGTCCTTCCACCTTACTTGTCGTGGATGTACTCTCCCTCACGGTGGATCTGGTTCACCAGAGAGAAGTTGAAGTGGAACCGTTCCACCCGTTCTCTGTGGAACACTTGCACGTTGGCCTCGTACTCCTCATACTGCATGTACTTGATCATGTCCGGGAACCACACGCCTAGCCCATGGTAGCTACACCACACACACAATACACACACACACATACAATTATCACATAAGGCTCTCATAATATTTAGTACTTAGCAAATGCTTTTAGTCAAAGGGACTTTCACAATTGTTGCCAATTCCTACATTTGTGAGGGCATCTTGCACAGGTCGCACTCTGCACTGTTCTGCACTGTACTGCGCTGTAAATGTGATGCTGCTGCACTACTGGCACTATAAATGCTCAATGCACAATTCACAATATGTACATATATCATCCGTCTGTCACTTTATTATTGTGTACAGTATTGTTATAGTATAGTGTTGTATAGTATTAGTAACTATTTACTATACGATGTACTAACATCGTATAGAAAATAGTGTTGTTTATAGTATAGTATAGCATATCATAGGTAGTATATAGTGTTATTTACACTATAGTAATGTTTAGTATAGTATAGTATTGGAGTTTAGTATAGTATTGTTTTAGGAATTCCTACTGTGGGAGAGAATGGGGAGTAAGCATTCCATTGTACTTGTTGCAAAGGCAATTAAACATCTTGGATCTTGGATCTTGAATCTTGAATATTGAATCTTGAATCTTGACATTAGGGTTTAAACCCAGACTCTTGCAGCTGGGAAACGTCCACCATCCAAACCACTCCTTCCCCATATATCATAATATATATTATACTTTAAACTTCTTCCATGCCGCTCACCTGAACGCCAGACAGAACCAAACGATAACAAGGAACAGACCCTGGAGCCTGAGCTCTGCAGCCGAGAGAGACATGACGTTAGACATCACCTGGAGTACAGACAGACAGACAGACAGACAGACAGACAGACAGACAGACAGAATATTTACATTTGCAGGTATTTTTTTATATAATGACGTAATGACTTTATTTCTGTTTTATATACAGTATGTACAAATGTCTATAATGCTACGTATACACATTTGAACCCAGCATCAAGAGTTCTAATAAA
>CM051000.1:18248448-18293448 GCA_027704905.1 Muraenolepis orangiensis | reverse complement strand
TGTGTGGCTTATGGGACGGTGGAGCCTTCATATCACTGTAGCTCAGGCCGAGCTGTCAGCCCCGACGCAGGGATTAGGACTTCAACCTCACGAGATGACCTCCCCGCCCACCCCTATGCTACAGGACCTGATGGTTCAGTCCAGCCGGGCACAGCACCACAGGCTCTGCTGATGACTTCCGGATGGGTCGGGCTGGTTCTGGGAGGTCTGTGTCAGGGGTTGTGGAGACCGAGGACCCGCCTAGGTGTTTTATTATGGTAAAATGAGTCGAAAAATCACTTGACTAGATCAAATAGCCCAAATGACTGAAAAATATGAACTTCATCCCATGGCTGTATTTCATACGTAAAGGAAAACTTGTGTTGCTTTTGTTGGCAACAAGACAGCATCCTAGTCAGGTAACTATGGCAACCAGGATCGACTAGTAACCCCAGACTGTTCTAAATGAAATCCAGTTAGTTCAGATGCACATCATTATGGACGTGCTCCCCCCCCCCCAGGGATATGGTACGGTTGGGGACTTCAGGGTGGATGGTAGATGTCCTGCATAGAAGCAAAGCTCCCTAATCCCACGGCCTCATAATTCCAGGGCAAAGAGGATTAGCTCCTCCCCCCTGACAGAGCCATTGGCTAAATTTAGACATCACACACTTTGTGGTCTCATGCAAGCCCCGCCTCCCAGCCCCCCCCTCCACTCCAGACTAATAATCTGTGTAGTGTATAATGTATACTACACACACACACACACACACACACACACACACACACACACACACACACGTGCATGAGTGTGATTGTGATTACGCTATATGTGTAATGGAGGACTCTTTAATTGAATCTTTAATCTTTAGTTTAATCTGAATCGAGACAACTGAATGGTAAAGTAGTCTGGATGGTTATTCACTTCTTACTCATGACTCTTACTCTGACGGTGTGTAGTGTACACACCTGTACCTGGTGTGCCCTCTCTCCCTCCCTTAGGATCAAGGGGGATCTCACACGCACACGCACACGCACACGCACACGCACACGCACACGCACACGCACCGCACACGCACACGCACACGCACACACACACACACGCATGCAAGCACGCACGCGCGGGGGGAAGCGTTTACACTACTTTTAGGCAAATGCATAATCCCGTTACTCGAGAAACAAGTAGGACAACGACACCTAGTGGAATTTCCTTTTTTTAAATAGTTTTTCCTGCCGTAAAGTCACTGACTATTAACAACGAGAGAGAGAGAGAGAGAGAGAGAGAGAGAGAGAGAGAGAGAGAGAGAGAGAGAGAGAGAGAGAGAGAGAGAGAGAGAGAGAGAGAGAGAGAGAGAGAGATGAAAGAAATCCCCTCGGGGGGTTTAAAAACAATGCAAAACGAGTTTCCATTGTTGCATCCGGACGCTCACAAGGAGCCCCGCTTAACACTATTGTTTCAACAGACACGACTGTTACACTGTCCCCGCCCCCCATTATCCTTACATTACATTTGGAATTTAGCAGATGCTTTTGTCCAAAGCGATTTACAATAAGGTCATTCAACAGGTAGGCAAGATATATCTTTAGCTTAGCTGTAGCTTTGGACTACTAGTCACCAGAAGTCATATAACAAGCCTCCAATAGCAGCACCAGTGCTCAGGTAAAAGTGTTTACAGGTCTTTCCTGCCTGGTACAGGTTATATCTGAACATAGTCTGGTAATTAGTACATATGAGCACAAGTCACGGGGGCAATGTCCACCAAACGATCCATAACTCTTCTATATTACTAATGTACACTACAGTACATAGGGCCACCGCAATATGTATACAACTACAGTTTTACATGGGCATTTTTTAACCTGTTAATTTTGTTTCGTTATTTTTAAAAATTATTAATATTTTTCACCTGCTGTTTGTAAGAGTGACCATGAGGATTGCTATAAATGTTCTTTGTACTTGTACAAGAACAATAAAGGCATTGTGATTCTGATTATATCGGACCTGATATCTTGTTATAAATCAAACACAGCCTCTGGTCGCTGCAGTGACCCCTCTCGGCCACTAGATGGCTGTCCGACCCAGCGGGGTTCATCACGAATGGGACGCGAGAACGTAACTTATCTTGTCTTCATATAACGGGACGCTAACAAACCTTGGCCATAAGCGTCTAAAAGTGTTCCTCTGATGCACCAAGGAGGGGGAAAAGCAACAACCAGGCCTTACCACACGTTTGTCCAACCACACACAGGTGTGTGTGTGTGTGTGTGTGTGTGTGGGGGGGGGGGGGATATCCCTCAACACACATGATTGACGTTAACGAATTCGACACCGTGAGCCAATTCACGCTCACAGCGCCGTGGTGAGAGACGCGCACCGGTCTCAGAGGACTGGGTCGTGGTGGTGGTGGTTGTGTGGGACGCGTCGTCACTCCGTGTGCCAAGAGTGGTTTAAACACCTATTTCTCTCCCCACACAGGAGAGACCCCTCCTTTCTCCTCCTCCTGATCCCTCCTGCGAGGAGTTGTCCTGGGAACCTGCAACAACTTGCAGCGGAGGAAGTCGTCGCATTTGTTGTCCCCGGCAGAGGAGGAGGATCCCCCGTATCGCCGGGTCATCACGTTTAGTTGTTTTGCGCGACCCTTTGCGGACAGCCACAGCGGAGACGGTGGAAGGCAGGACAACGTGATATAAAGTCCGTCCAACAACAACAACAAAAACAACACCACCACCACCACCGGGATAATAGAGGATATGCGCGCTAAAGCGAGGCTGGTCTGAATTTACGCACAAGGTAAGAGAGGGACGCGTCGAGTTACTGTGAGGTAATGACCGGGCCATTGTGTTGCGTCTCTAGAATGCCGACCTCACACACACACACACGCACGCACGCACGCGCGCGCGCACACACACACACACACACACACACACACACACACACACACACACACACACACACACACACACACACACACACACACACACACACACACACACACACACACACACACACACACACTATGTGGGATGAAACTGGAGATTAGGGGTTTATTATTAAGAGTCTTTTCTTCCGACGAACCGGTTGGTGACCGTGAAACAGTTTCAGAGAAAGCGGCCTGGGAACGGGCTCATGTTTCCATCGCTTCTGTTTCACACCCCCCTTCTCCACGACATGTCACATATTTAAAAGTTGTTTTATTTAAGACAAACACAGCGGTAGGCCTAGTAGTCCATGTTTGCTATGTAGGTTATATGAGAATGAGAGAGAAGGTGGAACTGCAATAATAAGACATAGTTCACCAGGTGCATGCGTATGGCTGTGTGTGTGTGTGTGTGCGCGCGTGTGCGCGCGCGTGTGTGTGCGTGCTTGTGTGTGCTTTCCAGGTCATCCATTGTCGTCGTAGATTAATATCGGTAATGTTAACCATGCCTCCGTCACGAAGGTCCATTCACAACCACTGGCATTGTGCTGGCCCACAGTGAAAGAACGGCCGGTGCTAGGAAGTCTCCCAGTATAACAGACATAATGGGATCCTGTCAGATAGACAGGGGGTCAGCGAGGTCAACGTAATCAACAGATAGAGGAACCCTTGTGGTACAGCCCATAGGCTGTGCTTTGCGGGGACCAAATAGGGCTGGGATGTCCCTGGTATCCATCGGTTACATGATGTTGGTTCCTGCTGTAACCGTGGTAGAGAATGTGTGAGCATCCCGGGTCACCCGGGGTCACGTAGAGGTCTCTTTCTGTACACTAGTGAGTGTGTACTTTGGTGTGTACACTAACTAGTGGGTATACATTAGTTATACAACTGGATACGCCAGCTGTATAACTAGTTTTACGGTGTTGATGTGGGTTCTTCCACTGACTGCACCAGTGGTGCCCCCAACTGGTACCTTACTGATCCCCAACTGGTAAGCCCAACTGGTATATTACTTGTAAATCAAACTGTTACTCAACTGGTCCCCTACTGGTACCCTACTGGGCATCGCTTCTGTGGGCTGCAGTGGTACCCAGATGGGGGTACCCATGGGTATACCCAACACCATCATGAAAATAGTCAACCACACTCCACAATGTTGGCACCCAAGTTAAAACCACTCTTGTTGGATTTACTTTATAATACAAAGAGTGTGTCAATACATTTGTTGTTATAACATGTTGCATGCAATGCATCATGGATAATGAGTTCTCTTGCCATCTGTTAGATGTGGACTTCATATTGTGATATTTTGGATCATTATTTATTTGCTGGTGATTCCTGAGATGGTTGAATGGTGGTTTTGGATTGTCCCGTACGACAAACCTACAGACCCCTACATAGCATAACATGGTTGTATGTGATATCACGTTGCATTGTGGGTAATGTCTGAGGTCATTGCCTTGCCTTCAATGACTTCACTTTTTATGAGGAGGATATGAAGTACGTTGGTTAACTGAACGGTTGGCTCATCCTTTTTTGGAAATATGTATTTTAATTAACCTTTGATGTCGGGGAGGCAGTCAGCCACAGTTAAACCATAAACACTTCTGAATCCCGAGACTTTATTAGGTGTGTGTGCGGAGGCCTTTCGGGAAGAGACTCGCTGCGGTCGTTTACCTGTAAATACCTCTGCTGTGACTAATTCAGGGAAATTACACGCTAAAAGCAGCGATGCTAAAGTCCAACGCTAGCAGGAAGGGTGGGACAGTGAACACATTTAGAGGATGGGTGTAGCGGTTGTAGCTGATGGTGTATTTGGGGTTGAGATGGTGGTGGTGGTGGTGGTGGTGGTGGTGGTCGGGCTGATTACAAGGGCTTTAAACTGCGGCTCACAGGGTTTTGCTAGCCTATAGGCTAGCAGAACTGTTAGCCCACCAGCCTACAGGTTAGCAGAATTGTTGGCATACAGGCTACTACTACGACAGGCAGTTCTGCTAGTCTAATTGACTTATTACCTCCACCATCGTAGATGGACCAGAGGTTTGGTTTTTACTATCCTTCCCAGTAAAACCACTGTCTTTTCCCAGCTGGACACTCTGCCCCAGTAACAGCACTCTACTGAGTACAACATTGTCAGTGGTTCAGTTCAGTTCAGACGTACACACTGGTGGTCTGTCAGAAACATCCACAGTGTGTGTAGCTCCACCACCCCAGCCCGGCGGGCGGAGCTCGGTGTCTGTATGAAGAGCCCTGACTCTCCCAGACACGGCTCGGTTAACCACCGTGAAAGCGCCCGTCGGCCACCAGCTTAGGCCGGCCGATCCGTCGGTCTGCCGCTACCCCCTCATTGAGCTGCTGGAGGTACTAACTGTAACACACAGTACTTACTGTAACACACAGTACTTACTGTAACACACAGTACTTACTGTAACACACAGTACTTACTGTAACACACAGTACTTACTGTAACACACGTTGGAGCGGCGTTGGAGCAGGGGTAGCTCGGGGTGTGTGTGTGTGTGTGTGTGACAGCTGTCATGGCTCCTGTCAGGGCCTCTGTGTGTGTGTGTGTGTGTGTGTGTGTGTGACAGCTGTCATGGCTCCTGTCAGGTCCTCAGTGAAGACTCTTTCTGGAGATTGTTACCTCCGATTGTTACCTTACTTTACCGGCCGGAGGTTATGTTCTCGCCCCTGTCTGTCTGTCTGTCTGACTGACTGTCTGTCTGTCTGTCTGTCTGTCTGACTGTTTGCCTGTTAGCAAGATTACTCAATTTTTTATTTATTTATGAACATAATTGGACAAAACTTGGTGGTTAGATTACTTATGGGCCAAGTTGAACAGTTGATTAGATATTGTCATGTGTGTGTGTGTGTGTGTGTGTGTGTGTGTGTGTGTGTGTGTGTGTGTGTGTGTGTGTGTGTGTGTGTGTGTGTGTGTGTGTGTGTGTGTGTGTGTGTGTGTGTGTGTGTGTGTGTGTGTGTGTGTGTGTGTGTGTGTGTGTGTGTTGTGTGTGCCATTGTGTGTGTGGACCTCCACTCTCTATGGAGGTCCACACACACACACACACACACACACACACACACACACACACACACACACACACACACACACACACACACACACACACACACTTGGTTCTCAGGTAGGGTTTCTGTGGGATTTCTGAGGGAGGAGTGGGAGGTAGACACAGGTCGTCTCGACTTTGGAGTCACAACAGACACCTGAGCTGTGGTCCCACAGGCTCCGCCCCCCGGTCGGTGACATCACTGCTTTGATCTTCCCTGCTGCTCTGTGTGTTCAGCACACAGGGGCCATATTTAGACCGCTGTAATCAGCAGAGAGAGAGAGAGAGAGAGAGAGAGGGAGAGGGAGAGGGTGAGAGAGAGAGAAAGGTAGAGAGGGAACGAGAGAGAAGGGGGGGGGGAGAGAGAGAGAGACAGAGAGAGGGAGGGAGGGATGGTGGATGGTCAGTGTGTCTTCTCCGCTAAACTGCTGAGTTTAATAAAAGCTTCATCAGCAGGCTCTTGGTGTGTGTGTGTGTGTGTGTGTGTGTGTGTGTGTGTGTGTGTGTGTGTGTGTGTGTGTGTGTGTGTGTGTGTGTGTGTGTGTGTGTGTGTGTGTGTGTGTGTGTGTGTGTGTGTGTATGCGTGTGTATACCCTTGCCCTGGGGACAGCCTCCTGTGTGTGTTCGGCTTACTGGTGTGTAGCAACGCCTAGCCTTGTGA
Source organism: Muraenolepis orangiensis (assembly GCA_027704905.1). NCBI lineage: Eukaryota > Metazoa > Chordata > Actinopteri > Gadiformes > Muraenolepididae > Muraenolepis > Muraenolepis orangiensis. The sequence continues at coordinate 18,286,825 of CM051000.1, read as the reverse complement.
GGTCACGCAACGCTACACCTTTACACACACACACACACACACACACACACACACACACACACACACACACACACACACACCACACACACACACACACACACACACACACACACACACACACACCACACCTTTTCATGCTCGCCACACTGTGATGAAAAAATTTATCCAAAATAAACAGACACTTATCACATGATGGGTGGAAGGAACCGCTGTCAACACACACCTGTTGATGGGCAGAGAGAGAGAGAGAGAGGGGGGGAGAGAGAGAGAGGGGAAGGGAGAAAGAGAGAGAGAGAGAGAGAGGGGGGTGGGGAGAGGGAGGGAGAGAGAGAGAGAGAGGGATGTGGGTGAGAGAGAGAGAGAGAGAGAGACAGAGATAGGGGTTGAGAGAGAGGGAGGGAGAGAGAGAGAGAGAGAGAGAGAGAGAGAGAGAGAGAGAGAGAGAGAGAGAGAGAGAGAGAGAGAGAGAGAGAGAGAGAGAGAGAGAGAGAGAGAGAGAGAGAGAGAGAGAGAGAGAGAGAGAGAGAGATGTGGGTGAAAGAGAGAGAGACAGAGATAGGGGTTGAGAGAGAGGGAGGGAGAGAGAGGGAGAGCTCTGTTTTAATCTGAGGTTCAACTTAAACCTCTTAGCTTTATCTTGGCTTCACTCTCTCTCTCTCCCTGTGGGGCAGCCTCCTCATCACACCAACAGCTGTGTGTGTGTGTGTGTGTGTGTGTGTGTGTGTGTGTGTGTGTGTGTGTGTGTGTGTGTGTGTGTGTGTGTGTGTGTGTGTGTGTGTGTGTGTGTGTGTGTGTGTGTGTGTGTGTGTGTGTGTGTGTGTGTGTGTGTGTGTGTCCATGACAACCATCCATGACTGATGCATTGATTGGCCCGTGGGAACTTTGAATTTGATCCTGTATTGTGACCCTGAGGCTGTCTTTATCTGAAGCTCTGTGGCTGTTATCTTGCTCCCAGACAGTATCAGCTGTACTTCTAATCAGGTTCCTGTGAGCAGTTAGCTGCCATACGCTGTCTTCAGCTGCTCTTCTCTGGTACCATGTGACTGAACACTGTCTCGTGACTGGCTGTGATGATGAGGTCACCCAGGGGGGGCGTGTCTGGGGAACATGACAGGAAGTATAAAGAGGGTCCATGTGACAGTGGAAATGTAGTCGTAATGGGTTTGTTATCAGTGGTTATTGTCGTTAAATCTACAAAAATGTTCTACAAAAATGTTAATGCTGCATATAGACATTAGTGGCCTGTAGGCAACATTAACCTATATTAACTATAGACAACATTAACCTATATTATCTATAGACAACATTAACCTATATTTACTATAGAACACTTTAACCTATATTATCTATAGACAACATTAACCTATATTAACTATAGGCAACATTAACCTATATTAACTTCAGGCAACATTAACCTATATTAACTATAGACAACATTAACCTATATTAACTATAGACAACATGAAGCTATATTAACTATAGACAACATTAACCTATATTAACTATAGACAACATGAACCTATATTAACTATAGACAACATTAACCTATATTAACTATAGGCAACATTAACCTATATTAACTATAGACAACATGAAGCTATATTAACTATAGACAACATTAACCTATATTAACTATAGACAACATGAACCTATATTAACTATAGACAACATTAACCTATATTAACTTCAGGCAACATTAATCTATATTAACTATAGACAACATGAACCTATATTAACTATAGACAACATTAACCTATATTAACTATAGACAACATGAACCTATATTAACTATAGACAACATTAACCTATATTAACTATAGACAACATTAACCTATATTAACTATAGACAACATTAACCTATATTTACTATAGACAACATGAACCTATATTAACTACAGCCACTTGTGGCCTCCAGGCAGTTTTCAGCTTATAATGCTATAAAGCTATCAAACATTCACTATGCTATTTTTCTAGCGTAGACTACGGTGAATATCCACATATTGTTTTAGCCTTACAAAAATCGTACTAAATAGCAGTTACAGCGGTATGTAACTTATATGTAACCGCACATCGCTAATATCCACATATTCCCTCCATCCTCAATGATGCGAAAGTTACCCCTCGTGTGATCGGTCAACCTCCACGAAGCTACTGATCATCACTAGCTGTCACCAGCTGTCACCCAGCTCTCACAACAGCCCCAGACCACCCTGGCTTTGTTTCTCCTGCAGGGGAGAAGAAAGGGGTGAGGCAGGGAGGGAGAGATAGAGAGGGAGGGAGAGAGGGAAGGAGAGAGGGAGAGAGGGAAGGGTAGGAAGGGAGAGAGAGAAGGAGAGAGGGAGGGAGGTACATGGAGGGAGGGAGGGTAGAGAGGTAGGGCGGTACAGGGAGAAAGGGAGCGACAGAGGAAGGGAGGTAGGGAGGGAGAGATAGAGGGATGGAGATACAGGGAGGGGGGAAGAGGGAGGGAAGGTGATCTCTGATTATAAGGTGTGTGCATCGCCCACATCTCTTTGGACCGGGAACAGGTGGGCGATGGTGGTTGGGGGAGCAGGGCAGTCTGGGGCCATGCTACATGTTGGAGGAGGTGGAGGAGGAGGGGGAGTTCATAACTGTCACCAAACACAGAGCGTCTCTTTCATCCTGGTGCTGTCCTGCTCCTCTCTGCACCGTCCCCCGTCCTGAACAGAGCTCCTCTTTGTGTGTGTGTGTGTGTGTGTGTGTGGTGGTGTGTGTGTGTGTGGTGTGTTGTGTGTGTGTGTGTGTGTGTGTGGGAGGACCCTCCTCACACACAATAGAGCGGTTTGATTAAATCAAACTATCTAAACGCACTGTTTACACCCCGCCACACACCGGCGCACCGTTGCCATGGTGAGGCGCCGCCCCCATGTGATTGGCCGTTGAAAACCATTGGCGGCTGTGGACAGTGGAGTCGCGGTGCGTTTCAAGCAAGGGACCGACGCAGGAATCTCAAGACTTGTGTCTAACCCCCCTTCAGAACCCAGTGCTCAAAGTGTGTTCATTTCAAAGAGGTAAAATCTCACCGGGCCTAAATCTCATCCATCTGGGATTAAATGGTTACACCTGGGGATTGTGGGTAATGTGTACCGACTCTCTCTGAGAGTGTGTTCTCAGTCTAACAGATGAGCACACAAAGGCGCTGTTTCGAACACACTCAGCGTACCTCCGCCATCAAAGATGGACCGGAAGTTATGTTTTTTTTACCCCTGTTTGTCTGTCTGTCTGTCTATTTGTTTGTCTGTTAGCAAGCTAACTCAAAAAGTGATGTACTGAATTGGACGAAACTTGGTGGTTACATTACTTATGCACCAAGGAATAGTTGATTCGATTTTGGGGCGCAGATCCAAATCAGGATCCAGGGGACTTTTTGGTGTGGCGTGAGGTATGTGCTTTACTGAGGCCCTGTAGTTTCTATCTTCTGCTTGAATAACTACTTCAGTAGTTCTCAATCTCAAGGTTGGGTAGGCACCAGTGGAATAGTCTCTAATGAACTACAATGTCCCAGCAGGCACCGCTGTAACTCACACTTTAACCGTGAGACCAGATAGCAGTTGAGAAGAGAGTCAACAAACACCACAGCTAAGCCCCTCCAACAGGCCATGCCCCTAATTGATTGATCATCCTGTCAGCCAATCAGCCGTGTCCATGTTGTGCAAACAGGCGGCTGAGCCCGCCCCTTTGCCCCGGTTCCATATCCCACGTGCTAAAGTTCTTCCGACGTAATCTGTTCATCCATATTTGCTCATTAAGGAATCATTAATAACATGTTGTCTCTTTTGTCACATATCGTGCTTTTTTAAACTAGGAACCACTAGGTAATAATAAGACGTTGGACCAAAACCATTAATTTAGCCATAACACATGACATGACACATTCGATTGGAAAAGTAGTAATAGCTCAGTGGCATTCAGTGTTTTGAGTGTATGATGAGATCGTATGACGATGTACCGGGATGCAAACTACTTACAGTTCATTTATTGAGATACGTGCCATTGAATGATCAGGTAGGGGTCAGGACATCTTCCTCAAGGATTGCCTACAGCTACAGGTGGACATGGGGGACATTGGGGTTCAAACACACCGTCCCCTCTTAGACGGGATGTTCCAGGGGTTTGACCCGACGACTGGACCATGGGAAAGATAATGGAACAAGGCCTGCATTACTCTATTGTTCTATATGTCTTACTACGCACAGCTGCCTGGTGAGCAGCAGGTAGACACTTGTTTTTCAGCGCTGTCGTCGCTGTCCAGAGCGTGTAAGAACAAGTTGTCCGATCTGAAGAACACCCTTTGGACATCAGCACGTGGAACTCAGAGAGAGAGAGAGAGAGAGAGAGAGAGAGAGAGAGAGAGAGAGAGAGAGAGAGAGAGAGAGAGAGAGAGAGAGAGAGAGAGAGAGAGAGAGAGAGAGAGAGAGAGAGAGAGAGAGAGAGAGAGAGAGAGAGAGAGAGAGAGAGAGAGAGAGAGAGAGAGAGAGAGAGAGAGAGAGAGAGAGAGAGAGAGAGAGAGAGAGAGAGAGAGAGAGAGAGAGAGAGAGAGAGAGAGAGTCTCCACATTCCACAACCTCCATCTCTGTTGACTTCCCGGCTGCCGATAGATGTGTTTACTTGTCGATGTTTCCTGACAGAGAAAAACTAGAGGGGCCCCCAGTAGAGAGCATACCTCCGCCACACCAAAATGTCCCCTGGATCCTGGATTCGGATCCGGATCTGCGCCACAATATATATATATACGCTGTTCCTTGGCCTAAACTAACCACGTTAATTGAGTCCAATTCTCAGTACATGCCTTTCTGAGTGATCTCGCTACAGACCATCAGACAAACAAAGAAACCAAAAGGGGGCGAAATCATTAACTCCTCCCATGTTCAATGGCGAAGGGAAAAATAATTCATTCAAATTGATTCACATTCAAGGTTGATGAAATATGATGAGGTGTCCGACATAATGGCGCCTCTCGTGTGTTCATAACAACACTGGGCGTCTGCAGCAACACACACCTTCTGAAACGAGGAGACAACACACTCATCAATGAAACCAATCTTGATGTGCAGAGGGCACAAAACATTTGTCATACAAAGGAAAACGACACGGAAAACAAAAAGACGTGTTTTCGAATCGAAATAAACATCTGAATCACTGACATACCAAAAAAGAGCTTAGCACGAGAAACAACAGGAACAAGAACATATTGTTTTGGTGGGTTGGTTCTGCCCGGGTGTCTCTGGGTAACACCAACAATCTGGTCTGGTCCCTTTAAGAGGGAAAAGAGGGGTCGTCAGTTTCAGCCAACAAAGGAGGAAAGGTGCTTCAACACACTCACCCCTCTCTCTCTCTCTCTCTCTCTCTCTCTCTCTCTCTCTCTCTCTCTCTCTCTCTCTCTCTCTCTCTCTCCTCTCTCTCTCTCTCTCTCTCTCTCTCTCTCTCTCTCTCTCTCTCTCTCTCTCTCTCTCTCTCTCTCTCTCACACACACACTCTCTCCTTACCTCATAACAGAGGCCTGGTATCAGGTGACCGAGCAGGTTAATATTGAAGCTGGTAGTATGGATTACTAGAGGTTGACCAATCACTGCAGGCCCCAGAGGAGGGCCTGTCTGCCGTCCACCAAACACCACTTCCCAGAATCCCCCCTGGTTAATTAGCAACCAACAGGGCTGATTGTTCTTTTTATAGAGTGTGTGTGTGTGTGTGTGTGTGTGTGTTTGCTCTGTTGTTTGCTTGTTAGCTCTATTGTTAGCGAGCTTATTTTACTTTTACCTGAGCACTGGTTCTGCTCTTGGAGGGAAGGAAATGCACTTATGACCTCTGGTGACTTCTGGTAGTAGTTCTCTCTCCTTATTGTCGCTTTATAAGTATTATAAGTCGCTTTGACAAAAGTGTATGCTAAATGACTGTAATGTGTGTGTGTGTGTATGTAAAGTATTGTGTGTGTGTGTGTCTGTGTGTGTGTGTGTGGGTCTGTGTGTGTGTGTCTGTGCTTGGGTGGTGTTTGAGTGAATATACGTTACCTATGTTTGTAAGTGGGTGTGTAGTATAGGTGTGCATGGTTGTATATGCAAACATGTAAGAATAGGTTGTGTGTCCGTGTGTGTGTGTGTGTGTGTGTGTGTGTGTGTGTGTGTGTGTGTGTGTGTGCGCGTGTCTGGGGTGTATATTTACTGTATGTCTGAGTACAGGTTATTACCTGTTTGTTTGTTTGGTGATTGCTCCTTCCTCCATGTGTTCGTGTCTCTCCCTGTCTGTCCGTGGGGGGTCTGCTGTGAGCATAGCTTCCTATAGACTGTGACCTTTTAAAAACAAACTGCTGTTTTTAGTGCCTTTCTGTCAGAGGTAAGAACCGTTAGCAGGGTGTATTTTTAGTTGAATCTGTGTTTTGGTAAAGGCAGGTGCTGCCTTATGTCCTAACATGTGTCTGGAGTGTAGCTTGTCCACACAGACTGCCTGTTTGGGAAGCTCTCCGGCTTTAGAAGTAGTCTGGGACCCAGAAGTCCTACTGAGTTATAGCATAACTTCTGATCCAGCAGTCTGACTGTGTTATAGCAGAACATCTGATACAGCAGTTCTCCTGTGTTATAGTAGAGCCTCTGATCCAGCAGTCCTACCAAACCAAAAACGGCAAGAGGAGGAGTTACGCCTTGTATACTACGTCCATGTTTTTTGTTACAGTCTATGGTTTGAACCTTCGTGCTTCTCTCAGGGCTGACCACTGAGTCCCATGCTCCTGTAGCTGCTCCAGTTGGTCTGTTGTCTTCAATCATCAATAGTGTTCATTATCACTGCTGTGTGTTCGAGCAGTACAATGCTGACCCTTGTTGTCTTGTTGTACATCTGATTATAAAAGCCCTCGACTTGACTTGTCTTGGACTAACAATTTTCCACTGGTGGGGTGTTTGTGGTTCGGTGTGCAGGATGACCGTTGTTCCCACGTCCATTCCGAGCGGGACACGAGGAAGACAACGCGGTTGTCCTCTAAAGCTCTAAGGCAGACAAACTCAATATTGTGTTGGAAAAAAATGCATGACAGCACATTCATGGGCCGCGAGACGGAAGAAAGACACGTTTTGTCACTAAAATGCTGCCTCTGGGACTTCAGGACCTGAGTTGTCCTGATGATGAGTTTAACAATCGAACGGATATCATTTACTATATAAACAACAGGAAGAGGATTGTTTGAAGATAAGGTTAAAGGTAAGGTAAAAGGGTAAGATTAAAGTAAAACGGGTCTCACAGTAAATAAAGTTGTCATACGCCTGCTACTCCCAACTAAAAAATATTTTCCAGAGAGGTGGTTTTCTATTGGTTGACTTCAGTTTTGACCACGCCCATCCCAGGCCTGCCTATGGAACCCAGTGTGTCAGTTTTTTTCTAAAAACTTTACGAATGCCACAAACCTGCGGGCAGAAGTTAAAACAGGGGTTGACTTTCCCTTTAAAGTTGCCGTGACACTGACACTTCTCTCCTTATTTAAGAACAATGTAATAATGTGACGTTTACAATCTAATAACTTCCTTTAAAGCCTTTCTGGTGAATTTCCCTCTCGGGTGTCCTTCCTCTTGTTCTCGTGTTTCTCCTCCCCGTCACCTCAAGCCTGCAGCAGAACCGACTAATGAGGCTGGCAAGCTCCTGATGTCCCTTTGGCACCGTCCCATCTAATTCCAACGGATCGAATCACATTTCCTCCTCCTCTGGATTGTCCCGTGCCCAATGACCCCCTTTTTCACTTGTAAACACTTCGCATCACTTCGTATTACATCCCTGCCTGCGGATGCCTACCCTGTTTCAAGTGGTCTTTAACAGGTGTAACGGGTGACCCGCCAAAACAAACAGCCCCCCCCCCCCCTTAGGTGAGGAGGCCCTTATGAAGGAGCAGGTGACCCTGGGTGTGGTCAGGAAGCGGGGCGGGCGTTGGGTCCCCATGAGCCAGGCCATGTGTTCATGTCTTACCCTGGGACCGCTAGGTCAGTTGAAACACAGCCTTAATCCGTCACTATGCTGTTAACATTGCGGCCGTGCGAGCGTTCAGTAGCCTGTTGGTGTTGTGCAGCATGGCTAGCCTGCTGGGGATTAGAGGACAGTGCGATTGATTAGCTGTGATGCTAATCCTTCTCTCCACTCTCCATTCACATGGAGCTCACGTGCATCACGTGTGTGTGTGTGTGTGTGTGTGTGTGTGTGTGTGTGTGTGTGTGTGTGTGTGTGTGTGTGGTCCTTCTAAACTCTCCATTCACATGGAGCTTGTGTGTGTGTGTGTGTGTGTGTGTGTGTGTGTGTGTGTGTGTGTGTGTGTGTGTGTGTGTGTGTGTGGTGTGTGTGTGTGTGTGTGTGTGTGTGTGTGTGTGTGTGTGTGTGTGTGTGTGTGTGTGTGTGTGTGTGTGTGTGTGTGTGTGTGTGTGTGTGTAATTCTCCCTACAATATAAGTCCAAACTTCACTCTGTCACTTTACAGGGGCGGCAGAAGCTCAGTCAGTAGGGACTTGGCGTGGGAACGGTTCCACCTGGGTACCGCCAAGGTGCCCTTGAGCAAGGCCCCAGACCCCTGCACTGCTCCTGTATATATAATAGCTGCCAACTGCTCCTAATACAAGGATGGGATAAATGCAGAGAAACTCATTTGGCTGCGTGTGTACATGTGTGTATGTTTACTCACCTTACCACCTCCCCTCACCCTGTCACCTCCCACACCCTGTCACCATCAACCTACTACTTACTCACCCTGTCACCAAACACATTTAGCAAACACATTTGAATGGCCTGATATAATATATCAAACCTCTTGTTTGTTTCCAGGGCCTGCAGACATGAAACTCCACCCACAACAAGCACCTTTGTATGTAAGTATCCGCACCACCCTTGTTCTCCTCAACAACTAGCCGACACCGCCGACCACACCCCACCCCACCCCACCATCTCAGTCTCCACTACATCCACCCCCCGTCTCTCATTCTCTCCGCTACACCCTAGTGGTAAGGGTTAGGGTAAGGTTCATCTCTCCATTCACATGGAGCTTGTGTGTGTGTGCGTGTGTGTGTGTGTGTGTGTGTGTGTGTGTGTGTGTGTGTGTGTCACTATTCTTACACCATCCCCTCCCCTCACCCTGTCATCCTCACCCTGTCACCTCCCCTAACCGAGTGGTTCTAATAAAATGTAAGCCCCCCCCTCCACATTCACCCACATAAACACGCTCTCAGACACATCCTTTGCTTGCACACTCCTATAGAATTTATTAAAACAACAGTCTGTAATTAATGCAGAACAAGTCACCTTTACTATTGCATCATTTATATTTAGGGAACCACTGCCCTGAACCTTTGCCAATCCAATTCCATCCTCCACCCTTCCTCCAAAAGAGGACACTTGCTAGAATCCGGCTGCCTAGCGTAATGCTTGGCGTTAGCACACACTTTCTCTGCCATTTTTGTTTGTGTTTGTGTTGACAAAACAAATATCAGTTTCATCACACACACACGCACACACACACACACACACACACACACACACGCACACGCACACGCGCACACACACACACATATAAAGAGACTACTTGCTCCAACTGTGTCTCAGGGCCAGTGTTTGATTACTGTGAAGCTGGACGAGGAAGAGGAGGACGACGAAGATGTGGACTACTTCCTGTGGTTCGAAGGCAGCACCCAGAGGCACCTCACCAGCACCCTGAGGGTCAGCCATGACACGCTGCAGGCACTGTGTCCAGGTGAGACATTACCCATAATGCCCTGCGGCTTTAAAATTCAAAAAGATGCCTTTCAGAGAACAACCAAGAAGGTTGGTGGGCAGACAGCCTGTCTCTCTTCTTGGTAGACATACAGATCAACAGGCAGACTGACAGGCTAGTAAACAGGTAGACAGACAGACAGACAGACAGGCAGAGAGAGCGCAAGAGAGAGAGAGAGACAGACAGATGGACAGACAGGCAGAGAGAGCGCAAGAGAGAGAGAGAGAGACAGACAGACAGACAGGCAGAGAGAGCGCAAGAGAGAGAGAGACAGACAGATGGACAGACAGGCAGAGAGAGAGATAGACAGTCAGACCGACAGGCAGGCAGAGAGAGAGACAGTCAGACAGACAGAAGGACAGACAGACTGACAGACAGAAGTACAGACATGCAGAGAGAGACAGTCAGAAAGACAGAAGGACAGACAGGCAGGCCGAGATTCCTGTCTTGTTTCTTGGTAGTGTTGCCGTGGTAGCAGTGAATGATTCACCTTAATGAGTTTGTTCTCCCTGGGAGAAAATCTGAGAGAGAGAGAGAATGAGAGAAAACGAGAGAGAGAGAGGGGGGGGAGAGAGAGAATGAAAGAGAGAGAGACAAAGAAAGAAAGAGAGAGACTTCTTCTTAACTACTTCTTCTCTGATTGGCCGGTGGTGAACTGCTTTTGTGACACAATCTCTGGAAGCTTAACCTTAAGGACCGTCCACAGACTTAGTGTCCTGACGTTGGATTAGAGAAAAGGTCATTCATCGTCTTGAAGCAAGCAGACATCAGAGATTATGACGATAATTGACCAACCACTGAATGAAGTAACTAACAGCTGAATAACAAGCCTAACCACTGACTCAATATTATTATATATAGCACACACCAGAATCAAACCAGAAATGTATCGATTGATCAGGCAGATTATCGTCATTGGTATGTGGTCAATATCAAACTTTGACAGGATCTTTGGTAGTCGGATGATGATGGAAGCCGTTATTGTCCTGAACTCTGACAGTACTGTAAAATATTATTAATGTTTTCCTCCATTGTGAATAACATTTACACATTTACATTCTGACATCTACCCCTCCTCATATGGTTTATATAGATGTTTTGTCTTATATTTGTTGTAGTCCTTGAATATTGTTATTTAAAATGTTGTTTCTTTTTAATATGATCTAATATAATATCTAATATTTTACCTATTTACCTATTTTCTATGTCCTCCCCTCTCTCCTTTTTTCTCCTCCCCTCTCCTAATCTCCTCTCCTCTCCTCTCCTCTCCTCTCCTCTCCTCTCCTCTCCTCTCCTCTCCTCTCCTCTCCTCTCCTCTCCTCTCCTTCTCTACTCTCCTCCTCTCCTCCTCTCCTCCTCTCCTCCTCTCATCTCTCCTTCTCTACTCTTCTCCTCTCCTCCTCTCCTCCTCTCCTCCTCTCCTCCTCTCCTCCTCTCCTCTCTCCTTCTCTACTCTCCTCCTCTCCTCTCCTCTCTCCTTCTCTACTCTCCTCCTCTCCTCCTCTCCTCTTCTCTTCCTCTCCTCTCTCCTTCTCTCCTCTCTCCTTCTCTCCTCTCCTCCTCTCCTCCTCTCCTCCTCTCCTCTCTCCTTCTCTACTCTCCTCCTCTCCTCCTCTCCTCCTCTCCTTCTCTACTCTCCTTCTCTACTCTCCTTCTCTACTCTCCTCCTCTCCTCCTCTCCTCCTCTCCTCCTCTCCTCCTCTCCTCCTCTCCTCTCCTCTCCTCCTCTCCTCTCTCTTCAGCTCATGACTGCAGTGAGGTAGTACAGATCACGCTGTGTTCTCTGAGGCGGCCCGTGTCCGGGGCCCCTGACGATGACCCGGGGCCCGCTATTAACAGCTGTGTGGCCCCACGGGGACAACAATGCTTTTGCTTCGTCCAGGACCTGGCCTTCGACATGGCCCAGTTTCTGGTAAGTCCACTAGTTTCACCAGATCCAGCGGCATAAAACAGTTGAATGGTCGAAACAATTTTTTTGAGTGATTGAAATTTGTGAGCGATTGAAACTTTAGTTACTTAATCTACCTTCCCAACGCACCTTTGTATGTAAATATATTTTCGAATTTGCACTACTTGTACTACTACTTTTATCTAATTTTTAATTAAATCAGTTTCTCTTGTTTAAATTTTTACTGATTGAAATGTTTCAATTGCTGTTATCTGTGTAAAAAGTGACTAGATTGCTACACAATTTTGTTGTACTTGTGCAATGACAATAAAGTTATTCTGATTGTGACTGTGATTCTGACCTGTGCATCTGTTTTGACCTCTGCGTTGACCTCCTGACCGCCGCCCGCAGGTCAGCACTGCGGGGCGTGAGGATGGCCTGGAGGGGGCGCTGCAGCTGGACGACTGCCTCATCCCCTCTGAGGAGTGTGAGCGTCTGGATGAGGCCCTGGCGGCCGCCCTCCACTACCTCACACTGCCACCTGGGTGGAGCCTGCTGGGGGGGCGGGACAGGGGCGGAGCCGGTGAGGCTGGGGGTGGGGCCTTGCGTTAGTCTAAAATGTTTTTTCTTTTCTTTTCTTATTTGACTTACACATGAACACATTTGTTTCAAATTCAGTCTACAATCTAATTTCATATATTTTTTATATTTAAAAAATATAATACTTTTATATATATATATTTTTGATTACTAATACATTTGACTACATATTGTATTTAACATACATCAAATAATAATCATCAATAATATAAATGCTTTAACAGAAGATATATTGGTTTCATCGTGTTGTGTTTCTATCACACAAACATACACCTAAATGCCTAAACATGCCTAAATAATATACACACTACATATGACATGACCTGAGTGGTAACAGATGTTGTGATTAGTGATAGAAAACGTTGCACAACATTAACAACAGGACCTGCTTTATGGGGTCTCCTGTAGTGTTTCCAGGGGCAACCGGCTAGAACCACGGGCAAGAATGAGTGACCTTGAATTCACGTGTTCCTCTGTCTGCCTCTGTCTCTCTGTCTGTCTCTCTGTCTTTCTGCTTGTCTGTCTATTTCTCTGCCTGACTGTCTCTCTGTCTGTGTCTCTGCCTGTCTTTCTTCTTGTCTCTCTGCCCGTCTCTCTTTCTATCTCTGTCTCCCTGTCTCGCTGTCTCCCTCTGATTGTCTCTTTACCTGCCCGCCTGTCTCTCTGTCTCCCTGTCTACCTTTCTCTCTGTCTCTCTGTCTACCTGTCCCTCTCCCTGCCTACCTGTCTGTCTCTCGGTATACCTGTCTCCCTGTCTCTCATCCTGTCTGTCTCCCTGTCTCTCTGTCTGTCTCTCTGTCTCTCTCCCTGTCTACCTGTCTCTCTGTCTCGCTCTCTACCTGTCTGTCTCCCGGTCTACCTGTCTGTCCTCCAGAGCTGGTCCCTCAGGAGACTCTGCTCCACTTTGCGGCCCGCCGGGGTCTCTCCCGGGTGGCCGGCTTCCTATTGGAGCAGCCTGCGGCGGGGGAAGCCCTGCGATTGGCTAACAGGCAAGGCCACACCCCTGCAGAATTAGCAGTGCTACGGACACACACACACCTGTTCGGCGTCCTCACCCAGTAAGTACAAACCTGTGTGTGTGTGTGTGTGTGTGTGTGTGTGTGTGTGTGTGTGTGTGTGTGTGTGCGTGTGTGTGTGGCTTGTTAGCCTCATCAGAGTATCAAAAAACATCCAATCATAATCAGGCTGAATCCATTTGACCAATAGCGTCAAAGCTTCAAGATAAGACATAATAAGATTGACCTTTATGAATCCCGAAGGAAATTGTTGTGCCAGAGATTGAACTCAAAGATTACAAGAATGAGACGTTATCAAAATAGATTTTATTACCTCCGCCATCAAAAATTTGCCGGAGGTCTTTGTCTATCAGTCTGTCCATCTGTTTGTTTGTTTGTTTGTTTGTTTGTCTTTTAGCAAGACAACTCAAAATGTTACGTAAGGACTTGGACAAAATTACTTATGGGCCAAGGATGAGTTCAATTTTGGCGCATATCCGGATCAGAATCCAGATTCAGGGGACGTTTTGGTGTGGCGGAGGTATGAGCTCTACTTAGGGCCCTCTGGTTTACTCATGCTTTCCCTAAAGGTGTGCTTTCCCTGGCATGTTCAACATGAACAGCTCTAGCAGTAAGGCTGGCTTCAGAGCTAGTGAAACTATGCAGAAACACATACACACACACGCACACACACACACACACACACACACACACGCACGCACACACCACACACACGCACGCACACACCACACACACGCACGCACACACACACCCCACCACACCCCACCCCACCACACACACACACACACACGCACGCACACGCACACGCACACGCACACCCCACCACACCACACACACACATACACACACACACTCCGTTAAAGCCAGCAGGAACGTCTCTGTACTGAGATAAGATTAGACAAGGTCCAGCTGGACGGGGCTGTGAGGCGAATGCGTGCGTGTGCTCAATAGACAGTATTTACACCCCACACCAGAGGTCACACCCTCTGCTGCGTGAGGACGGGTTGCTCAGAGGCCAGTAAAGTGTTGCTCAGAGTGTAAAGGTCCTTTCTGGGTCGTGTGGTTTATGGGGATAGAGTCAGCAGACGACTGGGGTCCCAGAAACGAGGATCCTAGTTTCCTTGTTCTCTCTTCTTCCTTCCTTCCTTCTTCCCCACCACACAACCCTTCAACGGGAGAAGGAGTGGGGAGGGAGGCGGGACGGGAAGGGAAGGGAGTGTTGTCATTGGCTGATCTCCAGTCAGGAACAGAACTGGTCCCTGAGGTCTGGCCCCGTGTCTTAATCCCTAACTGGGACACACAGCGGGTGTGGTCCCTTCTTCTGGAGTGTGTGTGTGTGTGTGTGTGTGTGTGTGTGTGTGTGTGTGGGTGTTCTAGTGTGTGTGTGTGTGTTCTAGTGTGTGTGTGTTATTGTGTGTGTGTGTGTGTGTGTGTGTGTGTTGTAGTGTGTGTGTGTGTGTGTGTGTTGTGATCTATGTTCTTCAGTGGTGATCTCAGCAGGAAGTCCCAGAGCCAAGCTGCTCCACCCTGAGTTACACAACCCTGAACACTGTCAGGACACCCAATCACACACCTCCATCACCAAGAGGGCGGAGCCACGCACTCACACTTGACCAACCACATGCTCTGATTACAGCCACTCAATATTTACTATTCACTGGTATAGTGAATATTCATTCATTAGTAACGAAAACATGTTATGAATACAGACACACGAGGAAAACAATGGTGATGAAATAAGTACATATTATAAGTGATTATTACTTTACTATTATATAGCCTTGAAGTCATTTTAGTTGATTAAGTTATCAGTATCTTTTGTTTCCAAATAAGTTACTATTGTTTGCTGTTTAACCAGATAAAACTAGATGTTTAGTCTAGACCAGGACCTCCAGGTCTACATTACCTGTAGAGTAGACTAACCTTTACCAGGAAAAACAAATGTTTAGACTAGACCAGGACCTCCCTGTAGACTAGTGAACTATCATAGCAGACATTCTGCTGAATCCTGTTTTTGTTGTAGTCAAAAGGAGGGAGGGGGGAGTGGCCAGAAGGTGACATCAGATTAGATTAGATTAGATTAGATTAACATTTATTGTCATTGTACAGCACGTACAGTACAGCGAAAATCATTTTGTGTCTAACCAGAGTAAAGTGCATGGTAATATAATATAATTTACAGTTTAAATTGACAGGTTAAAAGACAGTCTAGTTATGAATGTGATATGAGCATAATAATAATAGGTATATGTATATACAGGTAAGTGAGAATTTAACAGGTAGTAATCAGGGGGTATGCAATTATTGAAAGCAGGATACAAATATATAAATGTAAATGTATATACAAGTGAGCATATAGAAATGTATGGCAAATATAAATGTATGTGTATATACAGTAGGAGTAGGAGCAGTTCTATCAACAGATTTAAATCTATATATTGCAGGTACAGTAAACAGGTATCTTAGTCATAGATGTGTGTCCGCACCAGGCCCCTCCCCCTCCACGAGGGTCAGTGTGTCTCTGGGATGTGTTTGACCAGTGGTGGTGGTGGTGGTGGTGGTGTTTGTTTTGTGACAGGGCTGCGGCGGACGGAGAAACGGAGAGAGAGACGGAGAGAGAGAAGGAGAGAGAGACGGAGAGAGAGACGGAGAGAGAGACGGAGAGAGAGACGGAGAGAGAGAGGGATGGAGAGAGAGCTCCGGACGCCAGGGTGGTGTGTCACCTCCCCGGTCTGAACACACACACCTTGACGTTGGACACGCGGCCGGGTCAGCAGACCCCCGACTTTCAGCGCGGCGTGGAGCTGCTTCGCCACGGGAGCCGTCGCCTGCGGGCCGAGGTAAGCCCCGCCCACTTCTTGGAGGGTCCCTCCGCCCCCAACCTGTCTGTCCACCCCCTCCTCTTCCCCCACATGTTTGTTTCAGAAGGAAACTCTCCCCCCTCTCTCTCTCTCTCTCTCTCTCTCTCTCTCTCTCTCTCTCTCCTCTCTCTCTCTCTCTCTCTCTCTCTCTCTCTCTCTCTCTCTCTCTCTCTCTCTCTCCTCTCTCTCTCTCTCTCTCTCTCTCTCTCTGTTTGCTTTTGGAAGGTAAGTATGAGATAAGACTCGCTTGGCCTCTGCTGTGAAAACACTGAACACTTTGCTGCCCTCTCACTTTCTCTCCCTTTCTCACTCCGTGTTTCTCTCCCCCTCCCTGTTCTTATCCTCCCTCTCCCTTCCTTTCTGATATCCCTCCCTGGCTCTCTCTCTCTGTCTATCACTTTCAACTCCCCTCCCTTGACCTCACCCCAATTTTTCCCCCTCACTCACTCCCTCTCTCTTCCTCCCTCCCTCCCTCCCTCCCTCCCTCCCTCCCTCCCTCCCTCCCTCCCTCCCTCCCTCCTTCCCTCCCTCCCTCCCTCCCTCTCTCTCTCTCTCTCTCTCTCTCTCTCTCTCTCTCTCTCTCTCTCTCTCTCTCTCTCTCTCTCTCTCTCTCTCTCTCTCTCTCTCTCTCTCTCTCTCTCTCTCTCTCTCTCTCTCTCTCTCTCTCTCTCTGTACTGTGCAGGGCGTTACCTCTCTGAAGCTGCAGTCTGAGTGGCAGTGGACTCAACCCGGTTCTGTGGACAGAGGAGACGCAGAACCGACCGCCCACACAGCTCGAGAGGAGAAGGAGGAGGAGGAGGAAGGAGGGAGAGACCCAGAGAGCTTCCCAGAACAACCGGCCCTGGGCCCTGGGACCGACCGTGGAGGGAGAGAGGGAAGAGCAGGGCCACAGTACCGGAGTGAAGAGAGAGGAGGGAAGGAGAGAGAGAACAGACGAACAGAGGGGAGAGAGGAAAAAGATCAGGACGGGAGTGAAGACAGAGGAGGAGGAGAGGAGGAGGAGGAGAAGGAGGGAGTCACAGAGGGGAGAGAGAGGAGTGCCGGTGCAGGCGAGGGCACCCGGAGGGAGACCGGTTCTCCCCCGGCAGTGGAGGAAGGCGAGAGAGAAGAGACGGCGTCGGACCTCGAGGTTAGGGTCACGAGGGTGAAGGACTGGACGCCACCCCCCGGGGGCTACGAGACAGACATGGGAGTCCCCCTGTCCTCCCAGTCCTCCGTCACGTCGGACAGCGCCGAGCTGCCCTCGGAGGAGGGGCGGGCCGAAGAAGAGGAAGAGAGGGCCGGCCGCTGTGATAAGCGGGTGATCACCGGAGGTGGCGATGTCATGCGGGAAATGATGTCAGAGCGTACGACAGCACCGTCGCTGGACACACACATGCTCCGACAACAAAAGCAGGAATCAGCTGCTGCGGAGGAGGAGGAAGAACTGTTTCTTGACCCTTCGCTTCCAGAAACACAAGGCGGCACCGGATCTGCTTCCGACCGGACAGGAACAGAACCTGGAGAACGTCTTCACAGCAGCAGTGGGGCTCAAAGTGAAGCGGTGGAGGCACGAGGAGCAGAGACAGCTGCCGGCAGTGTAGCGGCGCCAGCAGCAGAGAGAGAACCAGAACCGGACTTTGAGGCGATTGAACTCGCCACCGAACTCACTGCTCACCACGAGGACCCCCCAGCCGCATGTCCGGAGACCCCCGGATCGAGCCGAGAGGACGAGCAGAACCCGGGTACCGAGCCGGACCACCTCGACACCGAGGAGGAAGAGGAGCACGGCGAAGTGGATGAGGTGGAACCCTCTCGGAAGATGAAGACGGCGGTGGTGACCCCGACGGTGGTGACCTCGACGGAGAACACGGCTCCAGATCCTCCTCTAAAGAAGCGCCTGGAAATCACGGAGAGCACCGAGGTCCTAGCACCGGGAGAACCGACCGAGGGCAGCGGTTCTCACCCTAGCGGTTTTCGACCCGGCAGTTCTCGACCCGGCGGTTCCGACCCTAGCGGATCTCACCCTAGTGTTTCTCGACCTGGCTCTTCCATTCTGTTTGATGCCTCGGAGGAGCAGGAACACACGGGGTCACAGGTCACCGACGAAGGCGAAGACGCAGGAACAACGTCAGACCGGGAGGAGCTCGGACCTCTTGGACCGGAGGACTGCGAGGATGAGGCGGATATCGGGGGAGGGTCTTCTTCAGAATCCCCAGAGGAGGAGATGTTGGACCCTGACTCAGGTAGGAGGAGGACCAAGAGGTTTCACTGGTTCAGAACCAGAATCAGAATGCCTTTATTGTATAAGTACAACAAAATGATGTAGCAATCCTCAAAAAACTCTTGCAAACTTATACAAAATAAAAATTATGTAAAGAAAACTAAAATAAACGATATTAGAAAATTTGAGAATATATAAAGTGAATATTGCAGTGGCCCTTTAAACAGCAGTTCAAATTACAAAAAAGTAGTGTAAACAAAGTAAACAGGTTTAAAATTGTCATATGAAATGTTATATATACATATTGCAGTGGCCCTGTGTGTCGTTTTTAAACGGCTCCCCCAGCCACAGATCCTGTTTCTAATTTACATATGTCACTCAGGTGCTGGTGTTTCTGGTTTGTGTTGACGTTTGAATGTGATCACAAGTTGGCTTTAAACTGAAATACTTGGATGTGACTTTTCAAAAATAGTCTTCTTTATTTCACTTTGCTGAAATTACTTTGTTGTTACACACACACACACACACACAAACACACACACACACGCACATGGTCTGACACGTTAGAACATGCACACACACACACACACACACTAACTGTGGGCTGTTTGCTCGCCCTCTTTCTCTTGCGCCAACACACACACACACACACGCACACACACGTATACACACACACACACAACTGGACTATCACGTCAAACAGTGCTGTTGCCTAGCAACAAGTGACCTCATCGGAGGCCCACAAACAATGGAGTCACGGACACCTCCCAGTGACGTAACGGAATGAAATGTGAGGAGCAAGTGTGTAACGTGGATGTGTTCACACTCTCAGAACACAAATACAG
Source organism: Muraenolepis orangiensis (assembly GCA_027704905.1). Taxonomy (NCBI): domain Eukaryota; kingdom Metazoa; phylum Chordata; class Actinopteri; order Gadiformes; family Muraenolepididae; genus Muraenolepis; species Muraenolepis orangiensis. The sequence goes on along the minus strand of CM051000.1, from coordinate 18,267,661 downwards.
TGTCAATCCAATAAGGACTTTAGAGTTCAGAACATAAGGTGGATGTGTTCACACTCTCAGAACACAAACACAGTGTCAATCCAATAAGGACTTTAGAGTTCAGAACATAAGGTACGTCGCAATGACAGGAGGAACAAAGGAACACTTTGGGAAGTGTTGTGTTTGTTTTATAAAGCGGCTGTCAGTGCTATATACTGATAACATAGTCACTTTTAAGCATGAACTTGTTGAATATGAGATAAAAAAACCCTCGATTGGCCATTTGAATGGAGTTGTGTGCTGCTACCTCTGCATGCTCTGTGCTTCATAGGTGGCTTGTCGTGTGTTTTTGGCTTCTCCAGAATCGGCGGTGGTGTGTGAGGATGGGGAAAACGGTCCCGGGCAGAATCAGGAAGACGGTCCGATGCACCGGGCTGATGTTTCCATGGTAACCCTGCCTCCCTCTCCTGTCCTACTGCACCCTACCACTCGTTCTTCAGTTAATCAACTCCGGTCTGTCGATATCATGGAGCCCCGCCCCCTTCATGTACCATGTGACCTCTCTCTGTTTGTTTGCGGGGAGGACAATGTTTGATTAGGTAAAAACTGTTGAGAACATTATCTGATAGGATTAGTCACAGTTTAACTGTGTCAAAGTTCCACTAAGACTTAGGTTCACTATTTTGTTTAGGTTGATAAGAATTAGTTCTTAATGATTTGCCTTATAAATGTCAAATAAAATACTAGTCAAATAAAGGGTAACCTAACTAATCACTGTATGACTGGATTCAGTAGTTTCACTGGTTTAAATACTGATTTTGATTCATCTCTTATCTAACTAGTTTAACTGGTCTAAATCGTTTGGCTGGTTTGGATTTACTTAAACTAGTTTCATCATTTTATTTTGTTTAATCAAAGTACATTAGGAGTTGCTCTGGTATGGTCGTAGTTTAAGTGGATAAGATCAAGTTTAGCTGGTATTGTCGTAGTTTAAGTAGATAAGATCAAGTTTGTTCAGATGTAGTTTAGTATCAAACACCACAAGAGGGTGCTATAGTTTTCATCTTGTTGGCAAACAAGAGTTGTGACCCTGTGTGTGTGTGTGTGTGTGTGTGTGTGTGTGTGTGTGTGTGTGTGTGTGTGTGTGTGTGTGTGTGTGTGTGTGTGTGTGTGTGTGGTGTGTGTGTGTGTGTGTGTGTGTGTGTGTGTGTGTGTGTGTGTGTGTGTGTGTGTGTGTGTGTGTGTGTGTGTGTGAGAGAGAGAGAGAGAGAGAAAGAGAGAGAGAGAGAGATATGTTGCTGGGCGAGTGATGGTTTGAGAAGTTGGCTGTTGTCTTGGACCTTATCGTCATGTGACCACAGTTCCATCGTAATGATGTGGAAAGTTGAGTAATGCATGCTGGGAAGTTAATGGGCCCCTTCCTGTTGGACCAACACCGGCTCTCTCTCTCTCTCTCTCTCTCTCTCTCTCTCTCTCTCTCTCTCTCTCTCTCCTCTCTCTCTCTCTCTCTCTCTCTCTCTCTCTCTCTCTCTCTCTCTCTCTCTCTCTGGTTGTGTGTGTGTAGGTGTTTCTTGGATAAGGGGGGGGGGGGGTGAGGTCAGACCATGTGGTGGTGGTGGTGGTGGTGGTGGTGGTGGGTGTCTGAAGTGTCTTGTTTTGTTTAATTGTCAGTTCCATGTGGGTGTGGTCTGCCTGGGAAGGTGGGCGGGGCCCCAGTGGCCAGATGCAGCACATTTGTGGCTCTGTGGGACTTCTGGTCGCCGGGTTGGGAGAAACGGAGGTCTGTTGCTGCTGCTATCGTCAGGGAATAATGCCAGGGAATAACGCCAGGGACTAAAGCCAGGGACTAACACCAGGGACTAACACCAGGGACTAACACCAGGGACTAACGCCAGGGACTAACGCCAGCCTCCATGTGGAATTAACGTTAGTGCTCCATGTCGGATTAACGGCGTGATAGTCCTGGCTGTCCTTGTGGGATCCGGAGGGCGTAGGGGTTCATCATGTATGAGAGGCACAAACGCCAGTATAGTCTGCGAGCGCCGGGCGAGCGGCCCCTGGATGTGGTCCTCATCAAGGTACTGTAGCCTCCCCTCTCAGAACCATGATCTTCATCACCTCGGGCCCGGCTCTCCACTTGGGCTGCCTGTGTTGTTTGTTTGTTTGTTTGACGTTTGGGTGAAGTTTTCCTACAGTTTACGTTAAAGTTTTGATTCAAACAAGGACGAGGGTCAATTCTGTCTGTTTTGTTTGTGTGTTTGTTTGGGTAAAGTTATCATAAAGTTTTGACTAAACCAGGATGAGATTCTATTTTGTCTTTGTTGTTTGGGTAAAGTTTTGATTCTGTTTGTGCTGTTGGGTTTGTTTGTTTTGGTAAAAAAAATTGTAAAGTTTTGATTTAAACCGGGATGAGGGTCTATTCCGTATGTGCTCTCTGCACTCTGCACTGTCTATCCCTCTATCCCTCTGTTTGTTTGCGTTGTTTATAGAAGTTATGTTTGAAATAAAGGCGAGGGTCCGGCCGCTGACACCACAGACGGTGAAGGAGAGTCGTGGTCGTTTACGAGAGACCTGTCGCCATGGGCAACAGAGGAGAGGAGGTTGACTGGACCACTCATCAGGGTCGTTCTGTCGGAGAAGAGAGGGCTTGTGTATTTGGGATGGTCCTGCCGCACTGCATTCTGGGAGACTATGTGAAACCGTTTCCCACCAGACAACAAACAGACAGACAGACAGAGAGTGGCAGGCTGACTGACAGACAATAGAGTGTAATTTGAGAGAATGGCTCCTTTATTCCTCACAGTTAAGAGAAGTGAGCCCACTCCATGGCTGCGGTTCCTGTTCTGATGGACCTTAGAACCTTTCGATTTAACCTCATCCTCAAAACATTGTAGTAAATAATATCGCTGCTTGCAGAGTGATTTGACCGTTTGGAGTTTTCTCCTGCCAACCGCTGTGGTGCTGGCAGTACAATCTATGAATAAGCATTTATTGATTTAGGCTAATTACTTTAGCATCATAACCAACAAACACACACACACACACACACACCGCAGGGAGTGGCACATCATAACAATGCCCTTTTATGTTCTCTGCATCAGAAACCTGAGAGATATGCTCACGAGAGAGGGAGGAAAAGAGGGAAAGAAGGAGAGAGAGACTGAAAGAGAGATTGAAGGAGAGGGGAGAGAAAAAGCGTGAGAACATGTATTTGAGAGAGGCGGATGGAGAGTGTGTGAGGGAGAGATAGGAACAGAGTGTGTGTGGGAGAGATAGAGAGAGGTTTGAGATGCAGGGCTCTGAGAGGAGAGAGAGGATTGGAGGGGCCGCCCTGCTTCGATGGAAACAGGCGACAAGCCAACAGCCTCTCTCCCAGTAGACGTCCTGCAGGACCTCATAAGGCAGGATACACACACACACACACACACACACACACACACACACACACACACACAAATACACACACACACACACACACACACACACACAAACACACACAAATACATACACACACATACGCATACATGTGTGTGTCTGTATGTGTATGTTCTCTTTAAAGATGATGCTATTATTGAGGAATGAGTCTCCTTGTTTGGATGTGTTGTTTTAATGGAATGGCATGCAAACATAACTTTTTGTCTTCCCACAAGCAGCTTGTTTGGGAAGAGGGAGGGGTCACCCGTTTGACCAGCTAATTACCAATCGGCTGCTCCTTCAGCAATGGTCATTTAAATGTGGACATGCATGAATGTGTCTCCAAAGTGCACCGGGTTTAGTGATCCAAAACAAACCGGAGGGCCCTCAGTAGAGCGCATACCTCCGCAACACAACACGTCCCCTGAATCCGGATTTGGATCCCGATGTACGCCAAAATCAATCAAGTTTTGTCCAATTCCGTACATAACTTTTTGAGTTATCATGCTAAAAGACAAACTAACTAACTAACTAACAGGGGTGACAACATTACCTCCGGTCCATCTTCGATGGCGGAGGTAATGACCAACCAAGCAAACGTGACCCGAGTCAGACAACAGTAATCATGTTGCCAACCCCTCCCCCCTTCCCCTTTAAGTAACCAGCCTCCCTGGTTCTCTTGTTGTGTATTTCAGGTCCAAGTGTCGCCATACACCCACAGAGTGAGTGAGTGAGTGAGAGAGAGAGAGAGAGAGAGAGAGAGAGAGAGAGAGAGAGAGAGAGAGAGAGAGAGAGAGAGAGAGAGAGAGAGAGAGAGAGAGAGAGAGAGAGAGAGAGAGAGAGAGAGAGAGAGAGAGAGAGAGAGAGAGAGAGAATAGGCTATTGAGAAGCCAAGTCTTACCCAAGTCTTGTAACACTGTCACTGCAGAAGTCCTTAATGTATGTATTAAGAAGTATCCTGCATTAGTAGTACAGTACAATACTTAATACAGTATTAGTATTAATACTTAACACAGTATTAGTTTAAATACTTAACACAGTAGTAGTATAAATAAGGAACACAGTGATAGTATAAGTACTGAACGCAGTAGAAGTTTAAATAGTCAGTAGAAGTCACAGCAGCTGTGCCCTCTCTGCTCTCTCCCCCTGTAAAGCAGAACTGTGCGTTGTGATTGGTTCCCGCTGCAGCCTACATGTTTTTCTTTAAGCACTTCCTCTCAATGCGTGCGGTCGGTGGTCAGTGGAGGAGGAGGAGGACGGGAGGAGGAAGTTGAATGTTTGCTATGAAATGACCTCACTTCCTGTTCAGCGCTATAGGATGTATCGGTAACCTGTCGTGGCAAGAAGTCACTCACAGTCAGACAGACAGGGAGTCAGACAGAGCGAGAGAGAGAGAGAGCGAGAGAGAGAGAGAGCGAGAGAGAGAGAGAGAGAGAGAGAGAGAGAGAGAGAGAGAGAGAGAGAGAGAGAGAGAGAGAGAGAGAGAGAGAGAGAGAGAGAGAGAGAGAGAGAGAGAGAGAGAGAGAGAGACACAGACAGACAGGGCAAGTGTAGGGGAGTGTAGTGGCAAGAACTCACTCACAGACAGACAGGTGGCCAGACTGTCAGACAGCAGACAGACACACAGGTAGAGAGAGACAGACAGACAGACAAACAGACAGGGGGAGTGTCCGGCTGTGGGAGGCTGACCTTCTTCCTGTTTTCTCTGTAGATCCACAGAGACGGGGAGTCAACCCATCTACCCGTCCACAGCTCCTCCTGTCACGGGACCCTGGGCCAGCCTGCTGCCGGTAAGACACACGCCCTCCACCTCTGCCCCCCCCCCCCCCCCCCAGCAGCCTCCATCCTCATCCTCCAACACCCGTTACCCGACCCTCCACCGCTTTGGGCCAATAGAACCTGTGCTCTGACTGATGGATGTATTCTGGTTCTGAGTTGAAGGACGTGGTCTAGGATGTCTGTATGCTCCCTGCTGTGGGTAAAAGTGTGATGTTCTGTGTGCTCCCTGCTGTGGGTCATTAAGTCGGGTCCGATGACAGATCTCACCTTCAGGTCTTGTTCTCATCTGATGGTCGTTAGAGCAGCGAGCTCACAAAGAGGAAGGAGTTGTGTTCTTCACATCTAACACAGAAATAGTGCAGAGAAACATGGAAACCCAGAGGAGATTGAGTGTGAGATTTTGTCTTCACACACACACACACACACACACACACACACACACACACACACACTCTTCCTGGAGGTCACATGGTAGTTCCAGTTAGCTGAATAATAGCTTCCTGTTTTGATTTTAAAGACGTAATGTCTTTAAGAACAAATACGAGGTATGTGTGTGTCAATGTTTGTATGTTATGGTGTGTGTTATGGTGTGCTTTATTCTATTTTTATTCTATTTTTATCTATTTTTATCTTATTTTAATAACTGCTGTCTGTTGTCGGGTATTGCACATAAGATTTTCACATCACTGCTTTATACTTGTGTAAACTGTGAAGTGACAATAAACTTGACTTGACTTGACTTGTGTCAGGGTTCTGCTGGTTCCTCCAGTATGCCTCAGTTGTTGTGTCAGTGTTGTGCTGGTTCCTCCAGTATGTCTAAGTTGTTGTGTCAGGGTTCTGCTGGTTCCTCCAATATTTCTCAGTTGTTGTGTCAGTGTTGTGCTGGTTCCTCCAGTATGTCTAAGTTGTTGTGTCAGGGTACTGCTGGTTCCTATGTCTCCTCAGTTGTTCCTTCAGGGTTCTGCTGGCTCAGTCTGTGGGTTCTCAAAATGCGTCTCTAGAGCCAGACACGAGCCACAGCGTTTCGACTTTCAGGCCCACGGCGTGAAGTACGTGTTTGAGGAAGTGTGAGTTCCCGGGACCCTACCGTTGTACCCATGTAAGGGCCATGCTCATGTTCGGGTTCGAAACCCGTTTTCACAACAACGTGACGGTACACACACAGACAACCGACAGGTTGTGTTGTAGACAGAACTGATTTAGGCTTAGATCTGAATCTAGGGGACTTGGTGTGGCAGAGGTATGCGCTCTACTGAGGGCCCTGGAGTATTATATTTGTATTGGCTTTTTATGCCTTTATGGACAGAACGGTGGAAGTCGGGCAGAAAGGGCGAGGAAATCGGACCTGTGGTCCCGAGTAGGGAATGTGTTTCCTACGTGGTTCGGAAGCCTCCCTGCTTACTGTATTATTTTGTCGTTGATACCCTTAAGTATCTAATAATTCATCAAAATGAATAATTCATGTGTAATTCATGTCTAGCTCATGTCTAATTTGTGTCAAATTCTTGTCTTATTAGTGTCTAATTCATGTCTAAGTCATGTCTTATTTGTGTCTAATTAATGTCCTATTCATGTATAATTCATCTCTTATTCACACGTGACTCCGGTAGTTAATGTCGCCTGTGTCTGTGTTCCAGGCTCCTCCAACTCTCAGAGAAGCCTAAGCAAGGGGGAGTCCAGCCAATCGGTGAGCTTGAATGCGGACAGCTTCCCTGAAGCCCAACCAGGAAATGACGTCGTCTTCGGGAAGGTCAGCCTCAAGGTCAACTTGTGTAAACGCTTGTAAAATTATGGCTCTACCATTAGCCATGAACCCGGTGGAACAGTGGAACCCTGTTTCACCAGAAACCCGGGGAGTGTGTGTATGTGTGTATGTGTGTGTGCGTGTGCGTTATGACTGTGTGTGTGTGTGTGTGTGTGTGTATGACTATGAGTGTGTGTGTGTGTGTGTGTGAATTGGCTCCACAAAGCCGTCTTGTCAGGCCGAGAGTTATAGTTAACAAGGTGACACCTCCTTGGAGAACGCTAAGGGAATTCCCTGTTGGCTCAACACACACACACACACACACACACACACACACACACACACACACGCACCCACACACACACACACACCCACACACACCTTATACTAGGTGGATGTAAGATCCACATCTTAACATCATCAGATTGCCTTTTTCCACTCATAGTTTGAGCTGCTGTTAAACATCTGTTGAGTTTTATCTCCCCACTATTTAACACTAAATTTAATGCAGCCTTTTAATTCACTGACGTCATGTTGCATTCTCTCTCTCTCTCTCTCTCTCTCTCTCTCTCTCTCTCTCTCTCTCTCTCTCTCTCTCTCTCTCTCTCTCTCTCTCTCTCTCTCTCTCTCTCTCTCTCTCTCTCTCTCTCTCTGTCTCCATACTGTGTGTGTATGTGTGGCCTGCAGCTGTTCAGTCCAGTCCTGTGTGTGTGTGTGCGTGTGTGTGTGTGTGTGTGTGTGTTCCTGTGAGACTAAATAAGAAAAAGAGGTGCATTGTTTATTGTTTATAGTTTTAACCCAGGTGTAATATTGTTGTGCCTGGTTCCACACAACCACACATTCATACATATATTCTCTTTTAACAATACCCCATAGGCTGTGTTGGGTCAAAATAAGCGGTTTTTCAGACCAACAGCAGATTTATTACTAAATATATATACGTATATACAAATATCCTTAAAGCATATTTTCTGCCAGGGAAGAATTACTCGAACACGATTACTATTATGGCTAATGGGGAAGTAGTTAACTCTTAAGTTACGCCTACACAACCAACCCTCATCTGAAATCATTTATTCAACTAAGTATCTGTTTCCAGTTTAACCAGTGATGTCATCCCACAGGGTCTCCCGGTGGTTCAGTATTTACAGGGCATTTTATTATCTTAAACCACGGCAAGGAAATGCAGGATAATGTGTCGGTATTACTGTTAGGAAAATGATGAGGACGATGCCTTAGGATGCTCTCTCTCTCTGTCTCTCCCAATTTCGCTCTCCTCCCTTTCTCTCTTCTCTCCATCCCTCTCTCTCTCTCTCCCTCTCTCTCTCTCTCTCTCTCTCTCTCTCTCTCTCTCTCTCTCTCTCTCTCTCTCTCTCTCTCTCTCTCTCTCTCTCTCTCTCTCTCTCTCTCTCTCTCTCTTTTTTCTCTCTCTCTCTATCTCTCTACCCCTTTTCTCTTTTCTCTCTCTCTATTTATGACTCTTTATCTCACTCTCTCTCTCTCTCTCTCTCTCTCTCTCGCTCTCGCTCTCTCGCTCTCGCTCTCGCTCTCGCTCTCTCTCTCTCTCTCCCCTTTTCTCTCTTCTCTCCCTCCCCCTCTCTCTCTCTTTTCTCTCTATATATCTCTCTAACACCACTTTCTCCCCCATCTATGATCCTCTCTCCCATCTCCCCCCAGGGTGAGGAGGTGCTGACAGGAGGGGACAGTGCCAGTGACTTCTCCTCCTTGTCGTCCACTGACGACCCGGCCGAGGCCCCCGGCGTAGACGGCCAGCGGGGCCCCCAGGGGCCGAGCTCCGCGGGCCCCCCCGGAGGAGAGGCGGACGACGAGGCCAAGGACCGGTTGACGGAAGTGCTGCTGCGGCCGGGCCGCCGCCGCCGCCAGCTGTCCCCGCTCCGCCGCCACAGCTGGGGGCCCGGGAGGAACGCCAACACCGGGCCAGAGGAGGGCTGCGAGGCCGACGGAGACATGAACCACAGGAGGTACCGTGTGTGTGTGTGTGTGTGTGTGTGTGTGTGTGTGTGTGTGTGTGTGTGTGTGTGTGTGTGTGTGTGTGTGTGTGTGTGTGTGTGTGTCTGTGTGTTGGCTGTATTTCAACTGTTGTGTAGATATGGAATGGTTTGAATATCTGAACTGGTGTGAATATCTGAACTGGTGTATGTGTGTATAACCCTGTGTGTGTGTGTGTGTGTGTGTGTGTGTGTGTGTGTGTGTGTGTGTGTGTGTGTGTGTGTGTGTGTGTGTGTGTGTGTGTGTGTGTGTGTGTGTGTGTGTGTGTGTGTGTGTGTGTGTGTGTGTGTGTGTGTGTGTGTGTGTGTGTGTGTGTGGCTCCCTGAGCAGCTACAGCTTGGAGGGTCTCAGTGGAGAGGGGGAGGGGCCAGGCAGTCCCTCGGCGCGGGGGCCTGGCGCTCTGATTCCTCCCACCAGGAGCTGGCAGGAGGGGGAACAGGGAGGAGGCGGTCCCCGGGTGTCCCTGGGGGGAGGAGCCGGGCACTGGAGAGGAGCAGAGCAGCAGGTCAGACGTTGTCCTCTAACCCCTACCTGTAGCATCCTAGAGCAAGATGTCCCCTAACCCCTACCTGTAGCATCCTAGAGAAAGATGTCCCCTAACCCCTACCTGTAGCATCCTAGAGAGAGAAAGATGTCCCCTCACCCCTACCTGTATTATCTTAGAGCAAGATGTCCCCTAACCCCTACCTATAGCATCCTAGAGCAAGATGTCCCCTAACCCCTACCTGGAGCATCCTAGAGCAAGATGTCCCCTAACCCCTACCTGTAGCATCCTAGAGAGAGAAAGATGTCCCCTCACCCCTACCTGTATTATCTTAGAGCAAGATGTCCCCTAACCCCTACCTATAGCATCCTAGAGCAAGATGTCCCCTAACCCCTACCTATAAAATCCTAGAACAAGATGTCCCCTAACCCCTACCTGTAGCATCCTAGAGCAAGATGTCCCCTAACCCCTACCTGTAGCATCCTAGAGCAAGATGTCCTCTAACCCCTACCTGTAGCATCCTAGAGCAAAATGTCCTCTAACCCCTACCTGTAGCATTCTAGAGCAAGATGTCCCCTAACCCCTACCTGTAGCAACCTAGATTCCCCCTACTATGTCTTAATTAACTGAGTCCTAACTAACTGAGTCTTAACTGAGTCCTAACTGAGTCCTAACTAACTGAGTCTTAACTGAGTCTTGTCCCTCCAGAAGTCCAAGACGTTCAGGCCTCTGAGACACAGCTGTCCCCCCATGAGTCTCCCCCTCACCAAGTCCGTGTCCATGGTGGCCCTCAGCCAGAGAGACCTTGACGGTAAGTAGACACCCCATGTAGCACCATCTTGGGCTGTTGTTCCAACTGCTGTTCTCTGGTCAAGTAGCACCTTTTCTCTAGGGCTGTTGTTCCAACTGTTGTTCTCTGGTCATGTAGCACAAGTACTCAGTGGGTGAGTGGATGGATTCATTGCTTTGGGTAGGGCCGGTGGTTTGATGGATGGGTTAAAGGGAATAAAATCCTCTACTTCTAACCTCGACTCGATAGACGACACTATAAGGTGACATCTCTCCACATGTCCTTGGTTGTCTGGTTTTTTCTTCTCCCTTCACATGTTTCTGTCTCTCTGCTGACGATTCCTGCCTGCTTTCCTTCTCTCTGTGTCTCCTTACCTCACCCTTCCTCACCCATACCTCACCCTTCCTTCTCTCTGTGTCCCTGTACCTCACCCTTCCACACCTGTACCTCACCCATACCTCACCCGCGCAGTTCGCCTGCGGCAAAGGAGGCGCATCTCTGTCTCTTTCAACCTCTCCCCTATCGTCGCTGAGTCCAAACCTCCCCTCCTGTACGAGGACACGTCCTCTAGTGACGATGAGGATAACTTGAGTAAGTATGCTAGTGTTGGCCTCCTCGGTAGGAGCTAGCACTAGCCTCCCCAGGACAAGCTAGCATTAGCCTCCCCAGTACGAGCTTGCATTAGCCTCCCCAGTACAAGCTAGCTTTAGCTAGTTCCTACGTAGGAGCTCACAGTAGGAGCTAGTAGGAGCCCCCAAGTAGGAGCTAGCATTAGCCCTACTAGAGCCTCCTACGCAGGAGGAGCTAGTGTTAGCAGCAGTAGCACCTAGGCCTAGCGGCCAGTCCGGTGTAGGAGCAGAAGAATCGCTGATATATTTTACGTCCCCTGCTGGTAGGGGACTACAAACCAAGTACATTGTCTTCCGAAGACACAATTTGTTCTTACACAATTTAAAAAAGATTTGTAATCCAAATGTTGAAATAAGTGATAGATACAGTGAAATGGAGATGAGACACTTCCTCCACTAACCTGTGTCTCCTTATCAAACCTTCCTTTGTCCTTTGTCTGTAATCTATTGTCTATTGTGTTGGGTCTCTCTATGAATTACTCTCTCTCTCTCTCTCTCTCTCTCTCTCTCTCTCTCTCTCTCTCTCTCTCTCTCTCTCTCTCTCTCTCTCTCTCTCTCTCGCTCTACTGTTTCCTTACCTCTCTCTCTCCTACTGTTTCCAGGTATGCGGCCCTTTTCAAGTGCATCCTGCTCCCTGGCCTACAGGTAAGTCCTATAGGTAAAACATATACCATATACACCTGTACTATTTACACGACTGTCGTTGACACAGCTTTGTGTAACCCCTGTGTGTGTTTGTGTGTGTGTGTGTGTGTGTGTGTGTGTGTGTGTATGTGTGTGTGTGTGTGTGTGTGTGTGTGTGTGTGTGTGTGTGTGTGTGTGTGTGTGTGTGTGTGTGTGTGTGTGTGTCAGTATCTCCGAGGAGGACCCAGGGTCCCTGCGGGGCGACAGCGATGGCCGCAGTGTGACCAAGGTGGGCCGCACCTTCAGCTACCTGAAGAACAAGATGTCCAGAAAGAGCAGGGTGAGCACAGACCGCCGCCAGCTGCTACTAGCTTAGAAGACAACCGCTAGCTGTTACTAGCTTTGACAACAGCTAACTACTACTAGCTTAGATGACCGCTAACTGCTACTATAGCTTAGCTAAGTGCTGCTAGCTTAAGCAACTTTTAGCCGCTTACGAGCTTAGACAACCGTAAACAGCTACGAGCTTAGACAACCGTGAACAGCGACGAGCTTAGCCGACTTGCAACTGCTATTAGCAGAACGACTTGCTCTACGATATTGCTGTTGGCTCATTAAAGCAGTCCGATGATGTTGACCTTCACGGTTTCACGGTTTTCCACCTCAGGAGAAGGAGAAGAAGACGGTGAACGGCCATGTCTTCAGTCCAACGTCCTTGCTCCAAGCTACGCTCTGCATCATCTGTAGCAAAAACCTCAGTGCCAAAGATGTCTTCAACTGTACACGTGAGACCATCATGTCCTCCTTGTGTAATAGTCTCTGTCCGATAAATCACTCCCTCCTCAAAATATAGTGAGTTTTCCATTTTGTAGTGCTGTGTCTGAATGTATAGTGAGAATTATTATGCTCTATATAGTGCACTCATCGTATCCCACAATACATTGTGAAAAGTAGTGTACAACCCATGGTCACTAACTGAGCATATATCCCATCATGCATTGCGCTGAAAGAAAAAACGGCAGACAGACAAGAAGCAACGTCCACCGTTGAAGAACTGACACGTTTAATTATGAGACAGCAATGACGTGATTAACGGAGACTCCAGGAGTGTCCTAAAGTGTTTACTAGAGAGGGAGTAGGGAATGAGGGAAGGATTTCACTATATAGTCCTCTACATTGAACTACTAGAGAGGGAGTAGGGAATGAGGGAAGGATTTCACTATATAGTCCTCTACATTGAACTACTAGAGAGGGAGTAAGGAATGAGGGAAGGATTTCACTATATAGTCCTCTATATTGAACTACTAGAGAGGGAGAAGGGAATGAGGGAAGGATTTCGGACACAGCTATAGTGTGTTATATTGGTATCGGTAATGGAAGATCACCGACTTTGTACACGATTAATGCAGTGACGGTGAAAAAATGTGGAATATTTGTACCGACCAAAAAGGTAAAATAACCCCAACATTGAATTTAATCTTTAATTTGTTTTTTGTTTTTGTTGTAGTTCTGCAGTTGTTGAGTCTTTGTTCTTTGTGGGTTTGTGGAAATGCAGCTTAATGTCAGAACACTACGAAAAAGGAGTTAGCATCACAGCAACAGATGTTTAGCAGCTGTGTAGCGGGAGACTGGTTAATGACCTACCTTGAGAAGTAGGAGGTTCAAGAAACAGAACAATAGCCCCAGGAACAACAAATATAGCTCATTATCTGGCCTTGTCGGCTTGGGAGTCACTAATTAACTGCATTGCATAATCTGGTAACATTAAAACTAGTTTTTTCCCTAGCAGAGAGAGAACATTTAAACTATATTTTTAGCTGCTCTTGCACTACCTTGTAAATGTACTGCCTTTATAAAGCGCTTTACAAGTCATGCCTCACATTCACCCATTCATACACCGACGACGGTGTCAGCCATGCAAGGCGACAGTCAGCTGGTCAGGGGCAGTTAGGGTTAGGGTGTCTTGCTCAAGGACACCTCAATACTTGGCTAGGAGGAGGAGGAGCCGGGGGATCTAACCGGCAAAACTTGCGGGTACGAGCCCAGCCACTCTACCTCCTCAGAAACTCCTGCCCCACTACTAGTCTGAGGCAGACTACGGTTCGTCCACAGTGATTTACTTACTTAGAAGAATCACCATGGGTCACAAACCAAGTCGCCCCTGCGCAGCATAGTTTAAAAACCACAACCAGTGGAAAGAGTGCAGAGTATAGAATCATAGACCATATATAGGATAAAGATATCGCTACAAAAAAAGACACACTACACTTCATATAGCGGTGGTGTATGTCTGAGTTTCTTCCAGCGTCATTTTGAGTTTAGAGTCTTTATGACGCAAACAGATGTGCTGGCCAGCAAAGTGGTTAGGATTAGCGGTCCGTGTGTAGCTTCCTGCAGCGCCTCCGCGAGCAGAGAGAGCTTTTCCAGAGCGTCTGCAGAACAGAACTCGGAACTCCCTGATCCAGACTCAGTGTGTGTGTGTGTGGTTCCAGTTAAACCCGTGAGGTCGTCACACAGGCTCTGTGTTTTACAACCTTAAACCACCAGAAGGAAATGCAGGATGATCAGTTTGTATTACTTTAAGGAAAACAATACTGCTCTTTCTCACCGCCTCTACCTTTATAAACCTCTCTCTCTCTCTCTCTCTCTCTCTCTCTCTCTCTCTCTCTCTCTCTCTCTCTCTCTCTCTCTCTCTCTCTCTCTCTCTCTCTCTCCTCTCTCTCTCTCTCTCTCTCTCTCTCTCTCTCTCACTCTCTCTCTCTCCAGATTGCAATGCCTTCGTCCATAAAGGCTGCATAGAGAGTCTGCCTGCTTGTCTCCGTGTCAAGATTAAGGTATGAACTACCTACACCTGTATACAAACAACAAAATTACACCCGTACAATTTCACCTGTACACCCACACCTGTACAGCTACACCTGTACAACCACACCTGTTCAGCTACACCTGTATAACTAAACCTGTATAACCACACCTGTATATCTGTATATGATGCCAATTAAATCTCTCTCTCTCTCTCTCTCTCTCTCTCTCTCTCTCTCTCTCTCTCTCTCTCTCTATCTCTCTCTCTCTCTCTCTCTCTCTCTCTCTCTCTCTCTCTCTCTCTCCTCTCTCTCTCTCTATCTCTCTCTCTCTCTCTCTCTCTCTCTCTCTCCTCTCTCTCTCTCTCTCTAGTATCCTAAGCAGCAGCTATTTGTTCCAGATTCTTCCTCGTTTCCTGTGGTCACACTGAGGACCAGAGGTCAGTCTCTCCAGCAGGAGATTTATGACATCAAAATGTTTTGTATTATATATAACTAAATACTAAAATAATTATAATCCATATAATAATGATACAATCACTGTCCAACTGTCCATTCAGCACCAGGGATGAGGGATCGACCCTGGTCAGCAATCTTGTCCCCAGAGGAGCACCCCTTCCTGGGTCCATCGTCACGGCGACCCACCAGCATCATGGCTTTCCATGGCAACAACCTTTCAAAGAGCCTCTCCATCAGCAACATCGCTGGGTGTGTGTGTGTATGTGTGTCTTATTGTCTTGTTTATGTTGTCTGTCTGTCGTGTTGGGTTACGTTGTGTATCTGTTGTGTGTGTGTGTGTGTGTGTGTGTGTGTGTGTGTGTGTGTGTGTGTGTGTGTTGCGTTACATTGTCTTGTGTGTATTGTGTTACATTGTGTGTGTTGTGATACATTGTGTGTGTGTGTGTGTGTGTTGGTACACTGTGTGTTGTAACATGTGTGTGTGTGTGTGTTGTGTTACATTGTGTGTTCCAGGCCAGTCTTCGAGGACATGCCCGGGCACATCAAGGGTCTGCGTTACCTGTCTCAGTCCACCGACTCTCTCAGCAGAACCAAGCAGGCTACAGAGTCTATGGAGTCACTTATTGACGAGGGTCAGCACACACACACACACACACACACACACACACACACACCACACACACACACACACACACACACACACACACACACACACACACACACACACATGCATACACACATATACACCCCCACACACACACAAGCACACACTGACTTCACACATACACACACACACACACAAATTCATGCACACGCACCTCCTGTGTAACTGCTGTACGTGTCTCACTGACGTGTGGTGGTCGTGCTGGTGGTGCTCCAGGGACAGAGATGATGGATGACAGGCAGCTGATGGGGGACCTGGAGGCAGAGGTGAAGGAGCTGGAGGCCGACTCCTGGACCTTCACCGTGGACCACAGCGTCCTGGACTCACTGAGCAAGGACCAGACCAAGAGACAGGATGTCATCTACGGTACAGACACACACACACACACACACACACACACACACACACACACACACACACACACTCTACTCTCTCTCGCTTCTCTCTCTGTCTCTTTCTTCTCGCTCATCTCTCCCCCCCCCCCCCCTCCTCTCTCTCTCTCTCTCTCGCTCTCGCTCTCGCTCTCTCTCGCTCTCGCTCTCTCTCGCTCTCGCTCTCGCTCTCTCTCGCTCTCTCTCCTCTCCATCTTCTATCCCCACCTTACACTTTTGTCTGAATTATTGTCCTTCTACCTGAGCACTGGTTCAGTTATTGGAGACTTGTTAGAAATGAAATGGACTTTTGACTTCTGGTGACGAGTTGTTCTCTTACCTTCCTTTGTTGAAACACACTATTGTAAGTCGCTTTGGATAAAAGCGTCTGCTGAATGACTGTAATGTAATGTAATGTAATGATAACCTCCACCCCCCCTATAGAGCTGATGCAGACGGAGATGCACCATGTGCGGACCCTGCGCATCATGTCGGAGGTGTACGCCAAGGGCCTGCTGCGGGACACCCAGCTGGAGCAGGCCGGCGTGGACAGGCTGTTCCCCGGGCTGGACCGGCTGCTGGAGCTGCACACCCTGTTCCTCACGCTGCTGCTGGACAGGCGGCGGAGGTGCGGTGGAGGTTCCCCCGACGCCAGGGAGGGAGGGGCCATGGTGCACCGGGTGGGAGACCTCCTGCTTGCACAGGTAGGAGCCGGCCGCAATTTAACCACCAGGTTTTGTCAAATGAAATACAGAAAACACATGAAGTCCACCATTCCAGCGGTTAGGGGGTTTGACTGCCGGCCGGAAGGTTGTGGGTTCAGCGCCCCGATGTCGGCTGTCCAGCTGTAGATGTCCTGGTTTGTGTATTGACTCTGTCGGGTCCTGCTTCAGTTCTCAGGCGCCAGCGGGGAGGAGATGAGGCGGGCCTACGGGAGGTTCTGTGGGAGTCACAACGAGGCGGTGAACTTCTACAAGGACCTCCTGAACAAGGACAAACGCTTCCAGGTGTTGGTGAAGGTACTGCTGAAATACTACCCATCAAGTGTCAGTAAAATTGTATAGTCTAGTATTAATATTAGGATTAGTGTTTATCACCTTTTTTATCACCTATTCTTACTGGATGGTCTACTCTATCCTCTCTCTCTCTCTCCATCTCTCTCTCTCTCTCTCTCTCTCTCTCTCTCTCTCTCTCTCTCTCTCTCTCTCTCTCTCTCTCTCTCTCTCTCTCCCTCTGTTTTTTATCTTCTCTACCAGAAAAAGATGAGCAGCAGCATTGTGCGGAGGCTAGGTATCCCAGAATGCATTCTGCTGGTGACCCAGAGGATAACCAAGTATCCGGTGCTGATTCAGAGGATCCTGCAGCACACTGACGGTTAGCTTGCTATTAGATTCTTGTTAGCCTTGTGCTCGCGTGTTTGCTTGTGTTTGCTAATGGGATTACCGCATCTTATCACTAATACGTGTCTTGGCTTTACGTTCATTCTCACGGCAAAAACATGCAACTAGTTTTATGAATGGTTCCTTGAGGTAGCGCTGTAGCTTTTGTGTCTTGTGTTTTATGTGGCGTAGCATAGCATCATAGCATAGCATCATAACGTAGCATCATAGCATAGCATCATAACATAGCTTATAATATAGCTAGTGTAAATAACAGGCGAGTCAGTCAATAAAATGGATCCTTTTCTCTAGGTAGGCTCTCCCTGGGTCACGACCCAATAACAATAACCCAAACATGCTAAACACGCGCGTAATCCTTTAAACCTGACGAACGGCGAGGAGACTCACGTCAGACCGTTCTAGTCCCAGGAGGAAGGAGATGAATCACACAAACACCACAACAACATATGGTTCTAAACATACTGTATATACACACAATCACACACATACACACAACAGAAGCAGAGATACAAGACAAGCTAAGAACCACTGCGCTGGGCACACATCAGAAGGACAGGACAGTTATACAAATGACAACGATAAGAGTAAAACTAGAGGGTCCTGAGCAAAGCGCATACCTCCGTCACACCAAAAAGTCCCCCAAAATCTACTCAACTGTTCCTTGGCCCAGGAGTACTCCAACTACCAAGATTTGTCAGATTCCGTGCATAACGTTTTGAGTTAACAGATAAACAGACAAAGAGGGGCAAAAACATAAGCTCCTTCCATGTTCAATTGGGGCGGTAACAACGATATAAAAAAATAACTGCAAACATGTGTTCCTCGACGCACACGGTGTACAGTAGTCGGCTGCACAACAAGAAAACCTGAGTAGATTCACACAAACCAGCCTCCCATTGCATCCCAGGGGTAGTTAGGACCAGACCTTTTCCTGGTGGACCACCAGATCACATGGGGTAGTTAGGACCAGACCCTCCACTGGTGGACCACCACATCACATGGGTAAGAAAGACCCCCCCAGGCTGTCTTTCTCCAGGTGTAACTGGCTGTCACCCTGCGTGTTTATTGCTAATCCGTCTCTAGAGCTTGTTTATAGCACGAGAGTACTAGCCAAGCCTGCTGCTAAGCCTACAGGCTAACAGGAATCACACACACACACACACACACACACACACACACACCACACACACACACACACACACACACATGCACACACACACACACACAAATAATAGATATACATTACACAGTGTTCTCACACACATACACAAAGAGTTACATTACATTACAGTAATTTAGCAGAATATTTTGTCCAAAGTCACTTACAATAATCATTCAACAGGTAGACAAGAGAACCATAATAACTGAATACATACATACATATACACATATATAATAACATCATATATAATACATACATTTCCTTTCTAACAAGCCTCCAAGAGCAGAGTAGTAAAAGTAAGTAAGACCCTAGAATGACACAATTGACACAAGAGCATCAACAAATAAAATAGTGTCAGGGGTAAACGGCTGCTCTCCGGGGGCCACGGCAGGTGCAGTAACCTCCTCTGACCACCGGGGCGTGTTGTTTCTTGCCACTCCACCGCAGAGTCAGACGAGGACCACGGGGAGCTGAGTCAGGCCCTGGGTGCGGCTAAGGCCACCATCGCGGCGGTGGACACCCGCGTCAGCCAGCAGGAGAAGCGGCGGCGTCTGGTGGACGTCCACGCGAGGACCGACAGCAAGGCCACCGTGAAGATGAGGAGCGGCCAGATGTTCGGCCGGGAGGACCTGGCCAGGGGCCGCCGGCTGCTTCTGCACGAGGGGCCCCTGCAGCTCAAGAACAGCCAGGGCAGGATGAAGGGTAAGGAAGAGGAGGAGGAGGAGATACACCACACACGCACACACACACACACACACACGCACACACACGGATTGACCACAGTCGACAAGGATAAAGGGTGAGGGTGACACTTTTGCTGGACTTTCTGGACTCATTACAGTAACTGCACTGTCCTGTACTGCACTGTAATCATGATGCTGCTGCACTACTGGCACTTTAAAT
>CM051000.1:18230948-18243448 GCA_027704905.1 Muraenolepis orangiensis | reverse complement strand
TCTCTCTCTCTCTCTCTCTCTCTCTCCCCCCCCATCTCTCATTAGCTTCCTGTTTCACCCGTGTTGCTAAGGACAACCCTCGGTTGTTAAACAATAGAACATGAAAATGAATGACTGATCATTAACAGTCCTGCATTAGTACTGCTGCTCATGTGTGTGTGTGTGTGTGTGTGTGTGTGTGTGTGTGTGTGTGTGTGTGTGTGTGTGTGTGTGTGTGTGTGCGTGTGTGTGTGTGTGTGTGTGTGTGTGTGTGTGTGTGTGTGTGTGTGTGTGTGCGTGTTTTGCAGGGTGGGAATCCAAACCTGCTCTTGTTGAGGAGGAACAGTGAGGTAAGGTCCTGTTGTGAACTTGCTATTCTATAAAGTCATGTTGGCCCCGCCCACTGGATCTACCTATAGCTAAAATAGCTGGTACTTGAGGCTGGCTGTGCGTGTCAGAGTCTCAGGGTGGCGGTGTGGAGGCTTACTGCACCTCCACTGTGTTGTTCAGGTATAGTTTAGTGTGTAGGACCTGATCCTGGATTTGATCCTGGATGTCCCCCTGTGTGATGATGTCATGTTTAACATTGTTGGGGGCGTGTCCTCACAGCAGGTGCTCCACAGTGTGTATCAGCTACATCACCTGCTCAGCGCCCTACAGGTACGACCCAGCAAAGCATCTGTCTGTCTGCTTACATTGCTGGGGGCTATCTGTCTGCTTGTCCATATGTCTGTCTGTCTGTCTGTCTGTCAAGCTGTCTGCCTGCCTGCTGCCATGTCTGTCTGTCTGTCAAGCTGTCTGCCTGCCTGCTGCCATGTCTGTCTCCCTTCCTGTCTCTCTCTGTCTACCTGTGTGTCTGTGTCTCTGCCCCTCTGTCTTACCTGTCTGCCTGTCTGCATGTAGCCTGTGCCCCTATCTGAGTTCCCACCTGTCTGTCCCCCTGACTGCCCACCTGTATGTCTCCCTGACTGCCCACCTGTATGTCTCCCTGACTGTCCACCTGTCTGTCCCCCTGACTGCCCACCTGTATGTCTCCCTGACGGCCCACCTGTCTAACCCTCCTGGTTCCTCCTATGCTCCTCAAGGCTGTGGTGGTGCAGCAGGATAGCCTCCTGGAGGACCAGAGGCAGACGCTGGGCGAGCGCTCCTCCTCCTGCTCCTCCTCCTCCTCGCGGCCCTCCTCCCGGCCCAGCTCCCTGGTGGAGCAGGAGAAGCAGCGCAGCGTGGAGAGGAGGCGGCAGGAGCTGGCGTCGCTCCACAGGGAGCAGGCCGCCCACGTCGAGGAGAGGAGGCACCGGGAGAAGGAGTGGGACGTCCGCGACCAGCAGCTCACCGACAGGGAGGTTCTCCTGAGAGTCCAGGTAGCCACCCGCTAGCATGTAGCTAGGGTTAGCATGTAGCTAGGGTTAGCATGTAGCTAGGGTTAGCATGTAGCTAGGGTTAGCATGTAGCTAGTGGCGGTTAATGTAGTGTAAGAGTGGTTCTCATGCGAGTCCAGGTACCCATCCGCTAGCACATAGCTATGGTTAGCATGTAGCTATGGTTAACATTTAGCTAGTGTTAGCATGTAGCTAGTGTTGGTTAATGTAGTGTTAGAGGGGTTCTTCTGCAAGTCCAGCCACCCACGCATTAGCATGTTGCTAGTGTTGGCATGTAGCTGTTGTAAGTGAATGTAGTGTTAGCATGTAGGTAATGTTAGCATGTAGCAAGTGTCTGTTAATGTACCATTAAAGGGGTTCTGCTGCGCACTGAGGTACCGAACCTAGCATATAGCTAGCTAGTGTTGGCTAATGCAGCGTTAGCATGCAGTTGATAATGTAAACTGCTGTGCGTATGTGTGTGTGTGTGTGTGTGTGTGTGTGTGTGTGTGTGTGTGTGTGTGTGTGTGTGTGTGTGTGTGTGTGTGTGTGTGTGTGTGTGTGTGTGTCCAGGAGGAGGAGGCGAACCAGCGGCGCCAGTCGCTGGACGAAGAGAACCAGGAGTTCCAGCTGAAGAAGGAGCAGTACCAGAGGGACCTGGAGAGACTCAGGGACGCCCAGCGGAGGCTGGACCGGGACCGTGAGGGGGTGCAGCGGGACCTGGACCGCCTGGCCCAGGTAGGGCACTCCAGGAGTGAGAGTGACGGGCGGAATGATACATGGAAACAAAGAGAGACACTCTCAGTCTCAACTAGAGCGTATACCTCCGCCACACCCAAAAGTCCCCTTTGCCCCATTTCTGGGCTCAATAATCTCCTAAAGCAGTGGTTCTCACTCAAACGTACCCCCTCCTCCTAAACATGGACATTAAACGGGTGTTGCAAAAACTTTTTGGTTTTAGTTTTACTTTGCTCATGATTTCCATCATTCATTGTAGAGACTTCCAGAATGTGTACATTTTGGTGACTAGTAGTTCTCTTGCCTGCCTGTTGAATGCCCTTACGGTTATGTAATGTATTATACATTACGCTACTATATATGTGTGTATGTATGTATATATTATATAATTATGGCTTGTTCGGAAGGAACTTGCACTTATGACGTCTGGTGACTAAAAGTTCTCCTGCCGACCTATTTTTGAATGTATTGTTTATTGTAAGTCGCTTTGGACAAAAGCGTCTGCTAAATGACTGTAATGTAATGTAATTTCACCCCTCTCTCTCTCCCCCCCTACTCTCTCTCTCTCCCCACAGACGAGGATGGATCAGAGTGCCTCAGGTGACCCCCGGCCCCCTGCTATGGGAGGTTCTGGGTCCCTTGAGCAGTGTGGCCCAGAGCCCCGGGCCAGGAAGGAGTCCCTGGTGAGGCTACAGGCCCCGGCCTCGGACCTGCCCCCGGCCCCCAGCAAGCCCAAGGGACGCAACCTGAACCCCTTCTCCTCCTCCGGCACCTCCCTGAGGGGAGGCGAGGGCCAGGTGGCCGGGCGCCTCCTGCAGCTCGCCAAAAACAAGGACAAGGAGAAAAAGGAGAAGAAGGAGAAGAAGAAGAAGAAAGGGGGCGGACCCCCGGGGACAGGTGAGGAGGCGGGACCAGGGACAAGGTGTACTCTACACCGTCTACTGTCCACCATATATCACATTTGATGTGATTCCATACAATTATGGAATAACATTTCATACTATTAGATTAGATTCAGATTAGATTCAAATTGGATGATATCAGGGAGCAGGGTAGATTTGTGGCTTAAAGGTTGGGGATGGGTTTGATCCCTAATGTCTGTAGGCATCCTGGAACACAACGCCCCCTCACCCCTACCTGCTTCTTAATGTCATACATCTGAGGTCACTAAATGACTCAAGAGTAGTAAAGAAAGAAATATTTAATTGGATTCAGTTGAGATAATATTATACTATTCTGATGTTCTCCGTTCTCTTTGCCCCCAGACTCCCAGAACCTCAATGAGGCTCAGCTGGAAGGAGAGGTTTTCTTCTGTTGAGAGGATCTCATCGCAAAGCGGTCCCAGTCTGGCTAACCTCCAGACTGGCTAACCCCCAGACTGGCTAACCCCCAGACTGGCTAACCCCCAGACTGGCTAACCCCGAGTCTGAAAAACGCCCAAGTTGGCTAACCCCCATTCCAACCCAACCCTGAAGCGGTAGCCTTGTCTTGTACACCCAATGTACTCAAGACTCGGTTAATCTGAACATTGTGGCCGGCAACGCAGAGGACATTCCTGCCTCAGGCACACACACGTGTGATGTGGGCAACAACAAAAAATACATCAAGACCCTTGGAGATCGTCAAAGATGTCCTCTTTAACAGACACACCTGCCTTTTCCTTGCGATCTTGACCCGCATACACCACCAGGGGGTGCCGTTCACAGCTTCTCTTGGAAGACATTCAAGCAGAGAGTTTCCTCTTGGCGTTTAACAGTTGTTCTGCTGCCGTCTGGTGTGGATGTTGACGATTCAGCAATCTCAGATCTCAGAACTTAGGGCTCACTGATTAGGTCTTCCTGTAATGTTGGACAAAGACAGGGCTGATGTAATGGCAGACACAGAGGGCTGGTCGTTTATTTCAATCCACTAAAACACTAGAGAGGCCTGATGTTGAGGGAGTTAATTAAATCAATATGAAGTGACAGGATGAGATGAGCAGAAATGTGGTAGTGGCCTGGTAACCAGTGTGGTCCTTCACAGGTGGTCTTCTTGTAGCACCATGATGTTCTCATGTAGGATAGGATGTTAAAGGTGACGAAACTGTGGGCACAGGAGGACCAGTGCTCCGGCCCTGACGGAGGGAGGAAGGTTGTCCTCTTGAAGCAGAAAGCATGGTCAGAGGGCCCTCAGTAGAGCGCATAACTCACACCAAAAAGTCCCTTGTTCTCTGCGACAAAATCAAACTGTTCCTTGGACCATAAGTAATCGAACCACCAAGTTTTCATCCAATTCCGTACTGAACAGTTTGAGTTATCTTTGTAACAGACAAGGGTGAAAACCTAACCTCCGGTCCATCTTCGATGGCGGAGGTAATAACCACGATCTGCTTGAGATTGGGGGAAAGATATGGGGATAAAAAAAAAAGACTATGGAATAATTCCTATTATTAATGATATTATCATTTATATAATTATGATTTATTTTTATTTTTAAATGAAGGTTATTGTGATTTACAATCTGTAAGCCCATGGAGCACGACCACACTGACTGACCTGCTGGACAGGAAAGAAAAAGAGGTTTGAACCAAAGAACGGAGACTCCCTCCCTTGTTGTTACCGCGGTGACACTCTACCCCAGCTGCTTTGATGACAACGACCATGATGGTCATTTGAGGGGCGAGGGACATAGGGTCGGGCAAGGGAGAGAGAGGGAGAGAAGAGGATAACCTAGACTTTAAAACAAAGATACATTTGTACTGTAGAGAAGTTACCGTTTTTTTGGTTTTAAATTATATTAAAAAGGGCAAAACGTGTAAATATGATTTGTGTACAAAGAGAAAAAAAAATTAAATGTATGAAATATTTGTTTGATTGTACTGCCACATTTTGTTATTTATGATTGATTGTCATCCTGCAGGTGAAATTACAGACTTGTTGTATTTCTCTTATAATAAAAATGTATTATGTACAGTAGTTATCTTACCAAGTGTCACTAGTCAGTCGAGAGTGTGCGCGTGAGTGAGAGACAGACATTTTGGCGAATCAAACAAGACAGAAAAAAACGGTTATCGATTGAAAGAATTTTCTCATGAATCGTTGATATACAATTACATCTGGAAGATTTGTTCACTGGCAAAGGTTATTATTTCACCACCATGATCAACATATCGCATGGCTTTAGGCTGTAGCTACAAACGCCTCCATGTATTAACACAGAGGAAACACCATTGTTACATCATTGTTCCTAACCCATCTTTCACAGAAAGAATAAAGTCACTCACACTTTAAATATGTCTCTTGATTAATCGTGATTCCAACAGTGAGTACACAATTAAACATACCATAATACCTCTTCTCCTTAGTCTTGGATTCGTTTGCCATATGACTAATTTCACATCAATCTTGAACTTTTACATCACATTATTATAACAATAAAGTAGCAGAGGAGACAGTAAGCGCTGTGTCTGGACACCGCCCTCTAGTGGGCTGAAATAGCAACAACAGTTTGCACTTAACAGAAACTCAACGGCACCTTTACACACCATCATCAAACAAAAATAAGGCAAACATAACATCAAGATGTGCTCAACAAACACCCATGGCAGTGTTAGAATATGTGTGGGTTGTTATTGCTGGTCGTCACTTGGTGAGAATACGGGTAGTAGACCAAAGATGCAACGTATCGAGAGTATATCTGATATTATCGAGGTTATTAATATTCAGAGCATGGCTGCCATTGCATTCGGTTGAGCACCTATTTTCACACAGAAATGACAAGAAAAGTTGGGCTTCATCATCACAATTCATAATCAAAGTGGGTTTTCCCGCATTCCTCAAAATGAATTAGGCAGTAAAATCCTTATTTCACAGATTACTATCGACGACGATATAAAAATAAACAGTCCGGCAGTCGACAATTAGATCTCTAGAACTTGATTCTCTAAATAAATAAAGTGATTAGCAGACGAATATTAAACACACATAAACATCAACATCAATTAATCCCTAGAAGCCAAAGAAAACCATGTAGTGTATCTCTCTAGCATACGGCCTCTCTCTCAGTCACGGTAACCTCCCACTGTGGTTCATCTGAACACCTTTAAAACTAAATATATATATATATATATATATATATATATATATATATATATATATATATATATATATATATATATATATATATATATATATACGAATAACGGATAACCAAGTGTTGGTTTTGTTTGCAGCATTAAAAAAGCACCCAGAACGGGTAGAGAAAGTGTCCACTTCACAGTAGTAATTCGGTCATTCATGAGTATGTTGACTTTCTATGTTCACCAGGTGTTACAAACTGTGTTTATACTTTTACTGTCCGTTTAGAGAAATAGAACAGAATATAGTTAGTATCGTCAGTGATATATATATAATAATTATTTTGTACAGAGGTAATGTCAATACATTGGTAGAGGTTTACCAAGTAACTTCTCAGTCCTTCTAAGTCCTACATTCAGTAAAGTCACACAAGACATGCTCCTTTTGACACAACAGTCAGACTTTTGTGTTGACTTGTCCTTATTTTAAGGATCATCATCATAATCTCATGACTGAATGAAGCTTGTTGAACACCAACATGGTTTCCTCAGTGTATACTAGACTGTCGCTAAGCTACTATAGCCTACAGGTTAAAGGTTAGGGGCAGCAGCTTAACCTGTAGGCAAAGCAACCTGTAGCTAGCCTACTGTTAGGTACTGTCACTAGCCTGCAGGTAGCCTACAGGTAGTTAATGTAAAAGAGCTAAAGTTACTTCCCTACGGGTAGCTCCTGCTAGGCTAATAGCCTACAGGTAGCTACTGTCACTTGTCTAGAGGTAGCTAATGTCACTAGACTAGAGGTAGCTAATGTCACTACCGGTAGCTACTGCTAGGCTACTAGCCTACAGGTAGCTAATGCCACATGTCTACAGGTAGCTAATGCCACATGTCTACAGGTAGCTAATGCCACATGTCTACAGGTAGCTAATGTCATGTGTCTACATGTAGCTACTGCTAGGCTACTAGCCGGCAGGTAGCTACTGTCACAGGTGTGTAGGGTTGATCAGTGTATGTCGTTCCATGGAGCTGCCTAGCTTATAGTTTGTCCTTTCTTTAACCCAGTAGTGTGCGGCCGTCTTGGTTCTACACCGTCTAAAAGGTCTATTTGGGGGTCTATTCCAGGGGCTGCGAGTCCTCCTCCTCCTGATTGGCCGACTCCTCCGTCCAGTATGGGAACTGGCTGTCTTCTGACCCTTGACCCTCGCTGAAGAGCGGGAACACGTGGTCCACCACCTCACACAGATGGCCGTATCTGAGTGTATAATCACACACACACACACACACACACACACGTCACATTAGATATGATGTTATATTAACTGACATTTACATCAGTCAGCATAGGTCTAAATGTTTTATCGTGTGTCTGTGTGGATGTGTATGCATGTGTAATTTTGTGTGCGCGTGCATACGTGTGTGTGTGTGTGTGTGTGTGTGTGTGTGTGTGACTCACGAAGAGATGTTAGTCTTAGCGTGTTCCTGCACCAGTTCTCCTTTGGGGTTCACAGTGAAGATCCTGTTGAGGGGTACACCCACTTCTTTGTACGAGTACACATCCTGGGTACACACAGGACACACACACACCAGGTTAAACACACACTGCTCAGCACACACACACACACACACACACCAGGTTAACACACACACACTGCTCAGCACACACACCAGGTCCACACACACATACACACACACCAGGTCCACACACTCATACACACACCAGGTTAACACACACACACACACCAGGGCCACACACACACACACATCCTGGGTACACACAGGACACACACACACATCCTGGTCAGCACACACACCAGGTCAACACACACGTTCTGGGTACACACAGAACACACACACTGGTCACCACAAACACCGGGTTAATACACACATACACACATCCTGGGTGCACACAGGATACACACACATACACATACACGCTTTGTATGTGTGGTCAGCACACACACATACAAAGCACCCCAGTCAACACACACACACACACCTATCCTGTGTACACACACACACACACACACACCAGTCAAGCCAGGCTGTGTTACCGTAGCTCTGTTGCCGAAGGCGGCATAGAAGGGTTCTGTGTTGGGGGAGAACAGATGTTTGATGTCCGACAAACACTTGATCTTAAACTTCTCAGGCTTCTTCTCGATCACCTCCCTGGACAACCACGAAACACTGGTTAGCCGCATGCTACGTGTTAGCTGATGTATGTGTGTTGTGTGTCCAACGTTGTTTTTGTGTGTATGTGCATGTAAGCATGTGCATGCGTATATGTGTGTGTGTGTGCCCGTGTGTGTGTGTCTGCATGTGTGTGTGTGGTACCTGTGTGTATGTGTGTGTGTGTATGTGTGGTACCTGTGTGTGTGTGTGTGTTACCTGTGTGTGTGTGTGTGTGTGTGTGTGTGTGTGTGTGTGTGTGTGTGTGTGTGTGTGTGTGTGTGTGTGTGTGCCCGTGTGTGTGTGTGTGTGTGTGTGTGTGTGTGTGTGTGTGTGTGTGTGTGTGTGCCCGTGTGTGTGTGTGCCCGTGTGTGTGTGTGGTACCTGTGCAGGGCAGAGAAGAGACTACTAGGGCTCAGCATGACGGGTCCGACTGGCAGGACGGTCCCTCTCTCGTTCACCCAGTGCAGGTAACCTCTCGTCATGTCAGCCATGCCGATCGCTCTCGCAGAGCAGTACATGAACTTATAGCCGTTCCTGGACGAGAGAGGTCAGCACAGAGCAGGGGAGAGAGAGAGAGACGAGAGAGAGAGATCATCAGGGTGAGAGAGAGAGAGAGAGAGAGAGAGAGAGAGGAGAGAGAGAGAGAGAGAGAGAGAGAGAGAGAGAGAGAGAGAGAGAGAGAGAGAGAGAGAGAGAGAGAGAGAGAGAGAGAGAGAGAGAGAGATCATCAGGGTGAGAGAGAGACAAAGTTTTTATTTTTCTTCAAAGTCATTCTAACTATTTATCCTATAATCCTGCAAATTAAAGTGAAAGTCGTCTTACTGTCCGACTTTGTGGTAGAGTCGGGCGATGTCCTGGTGGGTCCAGTCCTTCCCCAGGTTGGGCAGGATGTGGCCCAGGGTGTCTGACCTTCAACACACACAGGCACACACACACACACACACACACACAAAGCAACAAGGTCAAACCTCCACAGAAATGTATAACTACCATTCCATTTAAACACACATATACACACATACAAAGACACACACACACTCTCTCTCTCTCTCACCTGGTTATGGTACCGTCAATGTCAGAGATGACGATCTTGTCGTCCCAGTTCCACAAGTAGATGGTGCCATGGCAACGGCAGGTGCCCTGGTACTGGGTGGTCACGCTGAACACCACGTCGTTAGGCCCCTCCTTCAGCTGCAGGCTGGCCTGTACACACACACACACACACACACACACACACACACACACACACACACACACACACACACACACACACACACACACACACACACACACACACACACACATGGATGCACACACACACACACACACACACACGCATGGATGCACACACACACACACACACACGCCCAGATGCATACACACACAAACACACATATAATTAGCACCTTTTAAAAATGTTAAAACTAAATAAAAAAGGGAAATCTACTGAAATCTTAGTACTGAAACGTAAATCAATTAGAAGTACACAAGTCAAATACCAAAGTAAAAAATACACATTAGTGTGACGTGTAAAAGTGAATAATAAGTGAATAATAAGTGAAAAATCAAGTTGTGTACCAGCTGATCTGAGGACAGTCTCAGGGTCTTCTTGTAGCACACAGGGCCTGAGCAGACCAGGGGTTCTGGCTTACAGGATCCTGGCCTCTGATTGGCCGAGGAGGAGTGTTCGTCATCACTCGAGGACGACTCATCCTTCATTCTGAAAGAACACAACCACAGTGGATGAAATTGTGAGCTGTGATTGGTGGGGAGGGGACGGGGGAGGGAAGGGTTTGATGTTGAACGCAACACACAAGAAAAAAACAGAAATACAAAACTATACACACATAAATAAACCCATAAATCCATAACTAAAGTGGTTGTGAACCAGGTGTATGTCAAGTTACCTGTCGATGGGACCCCCTGCAGCATCCCCGGCCCCTGTATCAGACTCCTGTAAGGAGTCAAACAAAACCTGCTACTACATACATGTTTATATGTATTTAACATGCTTATCTACATACTATGTGTGCTATATACAAATACATATTATATGTGCATACAATGATTTATATATCTATCCATACAATATAATACATATGAGTCTATGTTATACTGCATGATTATAAATGAATAGTAATATAGACAGAAGTCTGTGTTATACTGTGTGACTATAAAGATCTCCATACTAAGTTGGACTCGCTGTTCCGGCTCCTCCAGGAGAACCACCAGCGTCCTCCCTTCTTGGGCATACGCTCCTTCATCAGGTTCTCCACGGACGCCTGCGGAGAACCGCTTCGAATCATAAATCATAACGCGACGAGATCATACAAAATAATAATAAAAACAACTAAAATCAAGCGGTAAACAGAGAGAGTGACGGCCAAGATGGTCAACGGGCCAGAGGAGACAGAGACAGAATGAGATGAAGACAAAAGGAGATGGAGACAGAAGGAGACCGGAAATAGGAGAAGAGGAGAAGGAGACAGAAGGAGACGGAGAAGATAGAAGGAGACAGAAGGAGATGGAGGAGATGGAGGAGACAGTAGAAGACGGAAGATCTTCTGGTGATGGTGCAGTACATACTACAGTACATACTACAGTACATACGACTCATGCAGTACATACTACAGTACATACTACAGTACATACTACAGTACATACGACTCATGCAGTACATACTACAGTACATACTACAGTACATACGACTCATGCAGTACATACTACAGTACATACTACAGTACATACTACAGTACATACGACTCATGCAGTACATACTACAGTACATACTACAGTACATACTACAGTACATACGACTCATGCAGTACATACTACAGTACATACTACAGTACATACTACAGTACATACTACAGTACATACTACAGTACATACGACTCATGCAGTACATACTACAGTACATACTACAGTACATACTACAGTACATACGACTCATGCAGTACATACTACAGTACATACTACAGTACATACGACTCATGCAGTACATACTACAGTACATACTACAGTACATACTACAGTACATACGACTCATGCAGTACATACTACAGTACATACTACAGTACATACGACTCATGCAGTACATACTACAGTACATACTACAGTACATACTGTAGTACATACGACTCATGCAGTACATACTACAGTACATACTACAGTACATACTACAGTACATACTACAGTACATACTACAGTACATACTGTAGTACATACGACTCATGCAGTACATACTACAGTACATACTACAGTACATACGACTCATGCAGTACATACTACAGTACATACTACAGTACATACTACAGTACATACGACTCATGCAGTACATACAGGCTGAGCGGGGCCGGGGGCAAACAGAGCAGGGAAGCAGTAGGAGAACAGACCAAACGCAGAAATCACATAGCTCAGACACCAGTACTTAAGACACACACACACACACACACACACACACATATATATGCACGCAAAACACACAGAGACAGACAAACACACACACATGCACACAAACACACCGAGACAGACACATACACACACACACACACACACGCATAAATACAAAGGCAGACACACAGAATGACAACCAGAGGGTGGAGAGCAAGAGACGGACAAACAGAATTCCAATAGAAATTAAAAAAAAAGACATGAAAAAAAGGAGTTAGGAAAGAGGGGGAGGGAGGAAGGAGGGAGGAAGGAGGGAGGAAGCAGGGAGGGACGAAGGTAACGAGGGAGGGAAGGTGTTACTCAAATGTTAGTCTAATATTACAGCATTTAATCAGTTAATAATATCTGTTAATAATGAATCAATCACAGTGTTTAATAATATCTGTATATTATGAATCAATCACAGTGATAAATGATATCTGTTAATGATTATTAATATCTGTTAATAATGAATCAATCACGACGATTAGTATGCGTGGGATATAGGTTACATCACACCACTAGTGATGCTTCACTCATTCAATTCCTTATATAATTGAACAATCATGGATGAGGATGAGGATGAGGATGAGGATGAGGATGAGGATGAGGATGAGGATGAGGATGATGATAGTGTAATTGCGTGCGCTCACCTGTGGGAGGGGCTTCTGGTACACCTGCATCGCCAGCATGAGGGGAGCGGCCGTGTTCCAGTTGTAGTACCTGAGAACGACGGCCAGAGGGCGCTGTTGTCACGTGTTCCTGGCAAA
>CM051000.1:18225948-18228448 GCA_027704905.1 Muraenolepis orangiensis | reverse complement strand
ACATCGGGATTCAAACCCGGAACCTTTTGGCCGGGAGTCGAACCGGTAGACGTCGATGGGATAAGGTTCAGTCGCCTCTACAGCTTTATGTATAAGACTGACTACACAATTACGTTGTTATTACCTGTGTCACCTCCAGCCCCTCCACAGGCCTCCCCGGGACCGTCGTCTCCTGGCCGGGGTCTCCTGGCTGGGGTCTCCTGGCCGGGGGTCTCCTGGCTGGGGGTCTCCTGGCCGGGGTCTCCTGGCTGGGGTCTCCTGGCGGGGTCTCCTGGCTGGGGTCTCCTGGCCGGGGGTCTCCTGGCTGGGGGTCGTAGAGGTCCAGAGACGGGGGTCCAGAGTCCGGGAGGGTGGCCCTGGTACCACTGGGGACCACCGCGTCGGTCTGGTGGTCTGACAGGAAGGAAGGCTGAGGAGGAGAGGGAGAGAGAGCGAGAGAGGGAGAGATTAACATCTATTTTACAGTGAATTTCTGTCTCCAGGATGTGTGTGTGTGTGTGTGTGTGTGTGTGTGTGTGTGTGTGTGTGTGTGTGTGGTGTGTGTGTGTGTGTGTGTGTGTGTGTGTGTGTGTGTGTGTGTGTGTGTGTGCGAGGACTGCCATACCTGAGCGGCATGTGGCATCTCTCCCCAGGTCCACAGCATCTCGGGGTTGTCTTTGCTCTGATTACTCAGCTCCGAGTCGCTCTTGGGTGTGGAGGAGCAGGAGTCGGTGCTAAGAAAGAGCAAACAAGTTGTATATATATATGTATATATATATACATAAATATATGCTGTACATATATAGTGTCTATATGTACAGTGTACCTGTTGAAGGGGAAGTGAGAGATTTGCTGAGGACAGGAGATGGACAGACGGCGGTCTGGAGGACCACACATGGTCTCCACTGGTACTGGCCTGGTGCGACACACAAACACACACACACACACACACACACACACACACACACACACACACACACACACACACACACACACACACACACACACACCACACCATTAATACAAGCAACACACACTTACACCATGGTGATCTTCAACTGGTATCTTATTGTTTTATAAAGAAAGAGCAGTGTGTGTGTGTGTGTGTGTGTGTGTGTGTGTGTGTGTGTGTGTGTGTGTGTGTGTGTGTGTGTGTGTGTGTGTGTGTGTGTGTACCTTTGAGGCTGGGGCCAGTCTGTACCAGAGTGCGTATAAGTGCTGCTCAACTTGCTTTCTGTGTCTCCATACACACCCCTGAAACACAAACACACATACACACACACACACCACACACACACACACACACACACATAGACAAACAGCTTGACCTTAACTTTAAAAAAGTAGGTTCATTTTGTTAGAGAACGGCTTGTTGCCATGGTGACACATTGTACGGGAGAAACACACACGTCTGTGTGAGTCTGTGTTTCTGTTTGTGTTTGTGTGTGTAACAATTGTATTATAGTTATGTTATTGTCGTGAATGTTATTATAACATTCACGACTGTCTACAAAACAACGACTGTGTACATCTACAAAACAATATCACTAGAACTGTAAAACGGTCAATGATACACAAAATGTTCTGCCATGTGAAGAACATCCCTCATCTTGTTTCATTCCAGTGAACTGTGTAATAGATCTCTGACCCACAGGGACACACACACACACACACACACACACACACACACACACACACACACACACACACACACACACACACACACACACACACACACACACATACACACAAACACACACAGTGTCCCCTAGTGTGTGTGAGCAGTTTGTGGCAGCAGTCCAACTATTTCACAGAACATTGTGACCAGTGAGGGAACTTGTTTACCACAATACAGGCCACACACACACACACACACACACACACACACACACCACACACACGCACACACACACACGCACACACACGCATACACACGCATGCCCACGCACACACTACCAAACAGACATTCAAATATAACTATTAGGGTCTGTATATTTTGGTGTCTTTTGGAGTCTCTGTATATTTTGGTGTTACCACAACAGACAGACACCTATTATGTGACAAGTCAGACTCCACTTACACACACACACACACACACACACACACACACACACCTGCTGTGGTCAGTCTCCCCCTCCTCGTCGGAGCTCATGTCGATGGTAAACATGTCGTCGTCTTCATCGCTCTCCTCCCTCCTCCCCCCGTCCCCTACTCCTCCTCCTCCCTCTGTCCTCATCTTCCTCCTCCTCTTCCTCCTCTTCTTGGCCCCCGCCAGGTCGCTCTGCTGGGGCCCCAGGGTCTGGACCGCCAGGGACGGGCCCGGGTCTGCAGGGAGGGACGGGGGAGGGCTTCAGAACCAGGACTACATACACACACACACACACACACAGACAGGCATGCACATGTGCTTACATGCAAACACACGCACACCAACATGCACTTCGACACACACACGCACCCACAAACACACACACATGCACACACATGCCTGCATACACACACATACACACACACACACACA
>CM051000.1:18153448-18223448 GCA_027704905.1 Muraenolepis orangiensis | reverse complement strand
CCCTCTCACCACTTTCTCCCGGGACCGCAGCACTCCAATCTTGCCGAAGCGGACGTGGAACGGGGAGCAGTGCAGCGACCCGTCGGGCCTCCGCACCACGATGACATCGATGCAGCCGGACAGGGTGGCCGGGTTCAGGCCCCGGTACAGCTCCTTGACCTGGACAAACACCTGGCCCGCCAGCTGACCCACGTAGTTCATGGTCTGGGACTGGGAAGGGGAGAGAGAGACACTCTGTTTAGAGAGAGGGAGAGGGAGATTGTGTTGTGTGTGAAAGAGAGTGTGGGTATGTGTGTGTGAGAGAGAGAGAGAGAGAGAGAGAGAGAGAGAGAGAGAGAGAGAGAGAGAGAGAGAGAGAGAGAGAGAGAGAGAGAGAGAGAGAGAGAGAGAGAGAGAGAGAGAGAGAGAGAGAGAGAGAGAGAGAGAGAGAGAGACCTAGAAAGAGAGAGAGAGAGACAGACAGACCTAGAAAGAAAGAGAGAGAGAGAGAGAGAGCAGGGGTGTCAAGTCTCAAAATATAAACTACTCAAGTGACTGTAATTGAGTAGTTTGTATTTCATGTCGCCTAATTTGGCCCTTTGTTTGAGTCCTGGCCAAAAAGACATGGAAAGAGAGAGGACAGGAAGGGTGTGGAAAAAGAGACAGAACCTCAGAAAGTGAGTTAGAGAGAAAAGACAGGTGTGTGTGTGTGCATGTGTGTGCGTGTAAAAAGGAAAGACAGGATGGGTGTGTGAAAGAGAAAGAACCACAGATGCAGAGTGCATCCACAGAGAAAGTCGTGAGAGAAAGAAAGTTGCTCATAAAACAAATGATTACATGAGTAATAAAGGATAGCCCTATGGTGGTGACTCATCGAGCTGGCAAACCTAGAAAGACGCGCCACACAAACCATAATTAAGGGCCGCAGGCTCGTGTCACGCTGCTGGCAGCAAAACGCGCTCCTTGACAAGAGTTATTACCGGTCATAAACGACGGTTATGTTAGTTTACGTTACTTCACGTCTTCTCTTTTTTTAAGGGCGTACAGGCCGGGACAAGAGGGTCGGTGTTATCTCTGCGACAATGCAGGGTGTAAACGGCGCTGACATTAAGGAGTGGAAGTGTTTCTTGTCAACACAATGGTTGCATAATAGCCAGGATAGACGGACAGACAGACGGACAGAGAGACAGACCCCACGTGCAGCGCGTGAACGCCCGCCCCTTGAAGGACATCAATATCTAGTACGGTCAATGGGGTTCCTTGTTTGAACAGCCAATGGGGAACACACTTTCACGGTTTCATCAGAACCAATCACAAGACGCGGCGCCTCGTGGCTGCGTGCAGTGCACTACTAGACTCTTAATACATTCACGAGTATTATGCCCTATGGTCGACTATGAAGTATTCATCATAATCCTGGTGATCTTCGGGGCTCTGAGTTGACACAAGCGGCTTGTCAAGAAAAGTCACTCACACATTAACGAATTAAGTCACTGTTACTAGAACAAAACATCATGTGTACGCGCGCGCGCGAACACACTTGGCATGCACATACAGAAACGTACACACACACACACGCACACAAACAAAACAACAAACAAACGCACGCACACAAACGCACACGGATGTTGTGTTTGGAAGTATAAGGATAGGCCTGATTACGCGTTACAAGAAAGGAAAACCGACATGATCATGATTTGATTTCTGCAATAAATTATAAATGATAAATCATGTGCTGTAGCCCTGTGAGCCATGTGACATCATCTGACAACATAATATCCGTACCCGAGTGCCGATGCCAAGCATCGGGATGAGGCACTCTCTACGATCAAAACAAAGGTCCCCCACCAGGCATACCGTCCACATGAAGCACTACGGGAACAGTCAATATGAAACACTACGGGGGGCGGGGGGCAGCTTCACACCACCGACCAGCCACAGTCCCGTCGTGTTGTGGTAAGCAGCAGCAGCAGCCACAGGGTGAGGCTCTGCGTCTGACCCAGCCAGACCCATTCAAACGGGCGCACAAAAACAACCGCACACGACACATTACGCAAACACAACAACCGAGTGTGGGGCAGCGACCCATGTGCACAGCAGCACCGCGTACGATACCGCAGTGCTGTGCAGAAGAAGAAGAAAAACAACACACATAGCTGATAGCACATACATGATTTATTGACGCCGCCTTGCGCTTCGATGTGGTCCGCTGTGGTGTGCTTCCATCCAAATATTGCCCCAACCACGGTGGTCCTGTCTTCTCCTTTAACGCCTTTTGAATTTAGTCCTCAGGAAACATTGTCTCGAATAATGCTGACACGTGACGCGGTGGGGCTCCTGTGAACTCCTTCTGGGATGCGGTGGGGCTCCTGTGTACTCCCCGTGTTGTGTAGTAGTAGTAAGGCTCCCGTGTGTAGTGTACTCGAGGCTGTACTGTATTTAAAGCGCAGTGCAAAATTCAGAAAACGGCCCAACCCCATTGGCTGTGTGGCTGGTGACGTCGGAGAGTGTATAAGTATTCTCGTCTCGGGGAGAGGAGCCGCGAAGGCAAGGCACACACATGACTGCAGCACACACACATGGGCCACCTGGCTGCAATAGTCACACACACACACACACACTTGTAACTGAATAGTGAGATGCATGGTGCTAATCCAATAGCTCTATGAGGCAGGGTCGATTTTAA
This sequence comes from Muraenolepis orangiensis, assembly GCA_027704905.1. Lineage (NCBI taxonomy): Eukaryota > Metazoa > Chordata > Actinopteri > Gadiformes > Muraenolepididae > Muraenolepis > Muraenolepis orangiensis. Next base: position 18,220,783 of record CM051000.1, on the reverse strand, counting down.
CGATAATCTCAGGGGGTTGGTGCACTGAAGCTACACCGTAATATATTTTGTATTAATATACGGTATATACAGTATATTCATTTTTAAAATATAAATATACAATAAAAAAACGGTGTTTTGGGTGCAGCTATAGGAAACAAGACCAGAAAGACTTGAAAATATATTTCTACTTTACTGTAAATCAACAATGTGTAGTTCCACCTGGAATGAGGGGAAGAAGAGAAGCGTAAATATGTGTATATTTGTATATTTGTATAATAGTAATTGCTATGTCTTGCTCGCTAAGACCTCTGCAGCATTGCAACAATTAAATGTCTTTAGATCCACATTGACGGATAAATTATTGTCATCCAGGAGAAGTAGGCCTATTGTGGGTTAAAGACCTACAACCATGATGCTTAATGCATTACAATAGTAGGTTTTACTATGATCGTCAACAGCCAGAGCTAATGACATCTTATGTTTCCCATGCCTATAAAACCCATTTCACTGAACTGAGACAAGTGCTGGCTGGTGTTACAATACAAAACCATCTTACTCACTGAATACAACACTCTGGTGCTCACTCATACACGTGAGACATACACCAGAGTAGTACTCACATGCCCACAGCCAAAGGTATACACATGTGAAGAACACAGAATATATCTTCTCCAGGAAGGTGTGTGTGTGTGTAGGTGTGTGTGTATGTGTATGTGTATGTGAGTGTGTGTGTGTGTGTGTGTGTGTCTGTGTGTGTGTGTGTGTGTGTGTGTGTGTGTGTGTGTGTGTGTGTGTGTGTGTGTGTGTAGGTGTGTGTGTACGTGAGTGTGTGTGTGTGTGTGTGCGTGTGTATAGGAGTGTGTGTCAGCATGTCTACAACGCACCTTAAAATAAACATTTAGCAAGACTCGTAACTCTCTGTATGACACACACGCTCACGTGCACACACAGTCAGTCCTCCCAACAGCGGGGACAGGGAAACACGTGAGGATTTTTCTAAGAACCGACCCATTCATCCTGGGAATAGAGGGAGGGAGGGAGAGAGAAAGGGGAGGAGGAGGAGGGGGGAGAGAGGGGGGAGGAGGAGGGGAGAGAGAACAGTGGGAGGTAGACAAGAAGAGAGCAGGACGTTCAACTTTTGTCTGCATGAGCCCCAAAAGCACAGTTTTCTTTCAACTTGTGCAAGACCCAGATAAGGCCTGGTATCTATTATATTAATAATATATTCATATATGCTAATATATATATATATATATATATATATATATATATTTACATTTAGGGCACAGACGCTTTTATCCAAAGCGACTTATACTAATATATATATATATATATATTAGTATATATATATAAGTCGCTTTGGATAAAAGCGTCTGCCAAATGCCCTAAATGTAAATATATATATATATAATATTACATATTCCACTCTTCCACACGATGCCAATCTCTCACGTGTGTATCTGACTATACAGGAATGCAAGTTTTTATGATTATATTACAATGGTTTCACCACGTGCTGTTAGTTCATGTGGGTGGGCCATTACTCTGGCGTGTGTGTGTGTGTGTGTGTGTGTGTGTGTGTGTGTGTGTGTGTGTGTGTGTGTGTGTGTGTGTGTGTGTGTGTGTGTGTGTGTGTGTGTGTGTGTGTGTGTGTGTGTGTGTGTGTGTGTGTGTGTGTGTGTGTGTGTGTGTGTGACTTCCACTGCAGCTCGCCGATTGGTCCGCGGCAGTTCCCTATGGTTCGTGGACACGGAGAAGACGCGGGAAACCAGAGTAAAGGAGAGGAGAGAGGAGGAGGAGGAGGATGAGTTTATATTTTGTTTATACTAGTTTTGTTTAGTTAGTTTGTTGTTATTTAGCTTTTAGGTATTAGTATATTTGTGTGTGCATTTATTCCCCCTGTTTCAACTGTTGCACCTTAATTTCCCTCGGGATAAATAAAGTTATCTGAATCTGAATCTGAATCTGAATGAGAGGAGGAGGAAAAATAGGGAGAGGGTCTCCTCGGTATCTGAGCTCCGGGCTCAGGAATGCGTTCGGCTTGTCACCTAGGAGCCGTGGGTGTTGCCAGGGGGATGGGCTCTCTCAGCCAATCAGAGCGCATGTTCGGCCCAGTCCGGCCACATAACTGGACGTGTGACCGCTGAGTACCGCCCACTCCTCTCCCCCCCCCCCCCCCCCCGCAACTGAGTCTAACTGCGACGACTACACACAGTTATGTTTGTTTTATAGTCTACTTAAAAATAGATTATTAAACGAAAAATAGATTAAAAAAGATCACCTTTTTCTTATAATCTTTGTTATCTTATCTTGAAACGTAGTACATGTCTCTATTGTTGTTTGTGGTGAACGAATGTATGAATATTCATTGACTGAATACAATATAAGCATGTATCGCAAAAAAAACAATATCCATGCTGGGGCGGAGCTCCAAAATATTAGGAGTCATGTGAGCTTGCTTACTCGTTAAACTCTCAGGGAGAGTTCAACATTACAAGAGTTCAACATTACGCAACAGACATTTTGCGTAATGTTGACTACTGCGGCTTTTTAGTCGATACGTTACGTCATCACGCCATTACGTTCTTAGAATTACGCTGAATGCGCGTAACTGCTGCGAGCCACGCTTTACACAGCGGACCTCCGAGTAAGGGGTTTACTAGGAGCTAGTTGGGTTCCATGGGGACCAAGCAGCCCTGGACACACACACGCACGCAGGCACACGCACGCACACACACGCACACACACACACACACACACACACACACACACACACACACACACACACACACACACACACACCACACAGCGCTTCAACCAATAACTGGCCGGTTTGTATGAAGACATGATCCATGAGCCATACAACTGAATCAGATCATCTTTATCGTTCTCATATATACCCCACAGTTAGCCATATACACGACAGGAACAACAGCTGACATGTTGTCTCCTCTGTTTACAAGATATCTCCTACTGTGGATGGACCGGACTACCACTGAAAACAGTTTGAAAATACCTCCTGTTATAGTTCCTATACTCTATGTTCACTCTTAGCATTTAGAAGCCAAGGTCGTGTCACATGTTTGCATCGCATGCTATGATTCGCATGCTATGATGAATACTAATCCATGCACATGAGTGTCTTGAGGTCACATGAGGAATGTGTCTCGGTTACCCAGGACCAGCTGTCGTTTGGGTCGTCCCGGCGGACACTCAGGGCTCGCAGTCTCTCGTTGGTGGGCACCATGTCCGCATGGTCCCGGTCCCCCCGACCCCCGGCTGTCCCGCGCTCAAAACCCGCCAGATCACCTCCGTAGAAGAAGAGAAACCGGTGTGTAGGGTGTTCCTCTGGATGGTCCCCCTCAAATGTGTCTCTCAAACATCTACAAGTATAAGGATTCTGCGTTTCTGTAAAATGTTTTAAATTTGATTTTTCTTCCTGTCGTGCTACAATGTACTGTAGGCATCTTGACAAGGTTCAAGGTCACAATGTCTTCAGCAGGGACGAGCTGGTGCTCTCTGAAGCTCTCCTAACGGCTCCTGACTGGCTGGATGCTGGTCTCTGCAGGTCTCCATATACAGTGAGAGTTTTAGGACTCATGTTTGCAACAAATGGGTTCTTGGAAGAGAGTGCCTGGTAGAAACCAGAGAGTGACCATGATGCTGAACGCTTACACACACACACACACACACACACACACACACACACACACACACACACACACACACACACACACACACACACACACACACACACACACACACACACACACACACACACACACACCTGTTGAGACAGTCAGAAGGCAAGACGCACAAGTTCTAAGAAGCTGGTGGGGCGTACTTGACACCTGATCTCGGACCTTGCAGTACCTCAGCCAACATCCTCCCTGGGGGGGCTTTGTGTGTGGCCCGGTAACATCTATTACAATATACAGTATGTGTATGTGTATGTTTCATTAACAGGTAATAGTCTCAAACTATATAAATGCTATACAAAAGTTTCAATTTTAGTAGTCAAAGCACAGGTGGCAGTAGTGGAAAGCTAGTCGGGAGACAAACGAACAAAGCAAATGGTTAGCAGACAGTGCGATCTTTATTTATTGACCCTGTTCTGTGTGTACCCGCCCTGCAGGGAGCTGGCCTACACACACACACATTGTATTCAACATTATCGTATGAGGTATTTGAAAAGGCAAAACTGTTTAGTGAGTTTAGTGAGTACGACCACCGTATAGAACAGCGGGAAAAGTGTCCACAAAAAAACAAACTATTTCCACCATCCTTATACATCTTGGAAAGTATCAAAACATTCACCAGAGCCCAGGAGAGCGGAAGTAGTATTTACATTTATACATGTGAAAAGAACACACCTATACCACATAAAAAACTGTGGGATATTGTTTTCACAACAAAGCAAACAGGTAAAAATGATTTCAAGATATCAAAAGTTATCTATTCAAACCTTGTTCAAAAAGAACAACGTAGCAGAAAGTATTTCTGCGTTACACTTCTTCAAAACCAAATACAAATAGCAAAATAGTATTCAAATACTCAGCAGGTATAAAAAAACAACAACATAAAAAACTGCTATAAAAATAGCACCTTGTTTTTTTCAAACGGTGTACGTTTGACTGATTGATAAGACACGCCGTGGAAGGACGGCCGGCAGTTACTGGAATAAATATTTGACGAGCACCATAACATGTGGAAAAAAAACAGATTAATGTTAAATAAACGACTACAACCCTAACCACTCTGGACAGCTAAATCCTCTTCAGACCACCCCTGTACACAAACAGGTGTGTGTGTCTAAACGTACAGGGGCTAACAGAATGTCGCGTGAACGTCATCCTAAAGGGGATATGCGTCGGACTGAACTCCATTCAAGCTATCATTTTCAACCTGGCTGTCCAACATCATGGTCCGTAACCTTGATACATATGGCACAATGAACACAAACATAGCACTTTAAGGCGTTGAACCTGTACATCATTGGTGATGGTTCACCAGTTTCCTATGTAATTGTGGTAATAAAAGGTATGATTGTAATCGTGGCTGGCAGGTGGGTGCACTAACTAGTTATAATGCGGTGAGCTGTGTGCGCTGTGTGAGTACGCAAGTACATAAGTCACGTCCGTCCAGCGGCGGACTTGAAACGTAGAACCACACCGTTCAAGTCAACCTTTAGAGCGGAGAACGTTGGAGATGTGAGAACGTTGATCGGACTTTAGCACGAACAAATATGTCCACATGATTCATGCATATGTGTGCATTAAAAGTGTGCAATTATCAATTAAATACCTCATCTAATTGCCGACACACACACACACACAATGGCTTATGCCAACGCGGAGCGTGTGTCTTTATCTTGTGAGGCGTGAATTAGGAGCGGCTAATTGGTGTAAATAGAGTCATGTGACCAAAGGTCGGTTGAGATGGGAAAGTGATAGATCTAGGGTCCTGACACGCGCGTGCGTGTCTGTGAGCGCTGGTTAGACTGGTGTAGCCAAACGATGATAACACCAAGTACAGTTATGTGTGTTATCTGTGTGTTATCTGTGTAAGTGTGTGTTATCTGTGTCTGCATTCTGCACATGCTTCAGGTGTACACGTGTGTCCACACTTGGCAGACATGTGACCCTTTTGTATTGGAAATTCTATATGGGCGTGTGTGTTTGTGTGTGTGTGTGTGTATGTATATATATGTATATATATACCTCACCACCCTGCCCTCACTGCTTTACATGGAATGTCTTTAGTAGGGAGGGAGGGTCCCCCGATCGGAAGAGTCTGGAGTAGGAGGAAGTAGGTGTGGGAGGAGCTAAATGTGGGAACTTTGGTTGGAACTTGGCTTGGGAACCGGAAGGTCGCTGGCATCTGGGTGTGGGAGGAGCTAGCTGTGTGTGGGAGGAGCTAGATGTGTTTCCCGGTCAGGCAGTAGATGGGGAGGTCCTCCAAGTGTGGGAGGAGCTAGATGTTGGCGGGGCCAACATCGATGTACACACACAGTGACACACACATTTGTTTCTCTGCATTTAACCCATCCTAGTATTAGGAGCAGTGGGCAGCAATTTTATATACAGTCCCCGGGGAGCAGCAGCAGTCCTGCCAGGCAGTAGAGGGGGGACCGGTCCTCTGGGTATGGGAGGAGCTAGAAGTGGGCGGGGCTAGATGTGTTTCCCGGTCCTCTGGGTATGGGAGGAGCTAGAAGTGGGCGGGGCTAGATGTGTTTCCCGGTCAGGAAGTAGAGGGGCCGGTCCTCCTTGGCGTTGGCGGTCTGGAACTCGTCGCTGAGCCTGAAGTGCCACTCGTCCTCCAGCTCCAGACGGCCCACCGTCTCCCTCAGGGAGCTGCGGTCCACACAGATCACACACAGGGTGGCCCCTGGAGGTCCGCAGGGAGGGGACAGATGGAGGAGGAGAGAGGAAGTGAGAGCAAAGCATTGTGGGTGGGATGAAGGAGAAGGGAAGAGGGAAGGTAGCAAGGTAGGAGGGTTGGAAGACAGGAAGGTGGGAGAAGGAGCAGAAATGTAGTTGTCAGAGAAGTACATATACTTATGTATTATATTGTATACACACTGTATACTTATGTATACAGTACCTATACTTATTATATATATATATACTTATTATATTTTTATTTTTAATACTTTTTTTTTCTTATTTATTTATTAATTTTTTTAATTTTTAATTTTAATTTTGAACTTTATTATATTTTCATTCTATTTTTATCTATTTTTATCTTATTTTATAACTGCTGACTGTCGTCGGGTATTGCCCACAAGATTTTCACATCACTGCTTTATACTTGTGTAAACTGTGAAGTGACAATACACTTGACTTGACTTGACTTGACTACTTACTGTATGTAGTACAAAATGTATACTTATGTACTGTATACAGTACTATATTTACTGTATGTACTATATTTAGTACATACTGTATTCATCTCCCCATCTGGAAAGTACATACATTAATTAACTTGTGTGTGTGTGTGTGTGTGTGTGTGTGTGTATGTGAGAGAGACAGTGTGTGTGTGTGTGTGTGTGTGTGTGTGTGTGTGTGTGTGTTGTGTGTGTGTGTGTCAGAGACAGTGTGTGTGTGTGTGTGTGTGTGTGTGTGTGTCAGAGACAGTGTGTATGTGTGTGAGAGACAGTGTGTGTGTGTGTGTGTGTTTGTGTGTGTGTGTGTGAGAGAGAGACAGTGTGTGTGTGTGTGTGTGTGTGTATGTGTGTGTGTGTGTGTGTGTGTGTGTGTGTGTGTGTGTGTGTGTGTGTGTGTGTGTGTGTGTGTGTGTGTGTGTGAGAGAGAGACAGTGTGTGTGTGTGTGTGTGTATGTGTATGTGTATGTGTGTGTGTGTGTGTGTGTGTGTGTGTGTGTGTGTGTGTGTGTGTGTGAGAGACAGTGTGTGTGTGTGTGTGTGTGTGTGTGTTGGTTGTGTGTGTACCTTTGAGGAAGGTGAACTTCTTGAGGAAGGAGGGCGTAACGCAGGAGTCGGTGAATCCCAGCAGGAGGCCACTGAAGAGGAGCCCGGCGGTGCTGAGGTTGAGGGAGTGAGGCCGAGAGCTCACGAAGCACACCGTCACCTGGAGGGGAGGGAGGCAGGGGTGTCACTACCACTAGGAACCTGGGGACGTGTTCCTGTGTGTGTGTGTGTGTGTGTGTGTGTGTGTGTGTGTGTGTGTGTGTGACCGTACCTCAGGCCCCAGGTTGAGGAAGCAGTCCACAGACAGGACGGGGTGTGTGTGGTTCCGGGTGCCCAGAGGGAACAGCCTGTGGCCCGTGTGCTGGAGGTACTTCTCCAGGAGCAGCTGGGCGGGCGTGGCCAGGAAGAGGTGCTTGCTGTCGGGGGCGCACACGTACTGCGAGGGTCCCACGGAGGTGGGCACGTCCGTCATCTGGGGGAGGAGCCGTCACAATAAACATACAGAGACCAGAGGGCCCTCGGTAGAGTCCATACCTACGCTACACCAAAAAGTCCCTTTGCCCTTTTATCTCTGAGGCTAAGCAACCCCTCTAAATCAACAGTTCTTAACTATTTCATCCAATCCATGTAATTAATCATTTACCTTTCCCACAGATCGGGATTCCTATCCCCATATTTCTCTGAATGTTCTTAAATCTTAATTGGCATTCCACTTAAACCCTCACCAAGTTTTATGCAAATATGTTAGCAACTTTGAAATATTACACAATATGTGATTGTTTGCCCTATCTTCCAATGCTAAATAATCCTTGTTCTTCTTCTTCAAATTACCTGAATCGGATCTTCGGCAAAATCGAATCAACTGTTCCTTGGCCCAGAATGAATCTAACCACCAAGTTTAGTCCAATTCCGTACATAATATACATCAATTTGTTGGATGACAGGGGTAACAGCCCTTGCTCGGTGAAGTCACAGCTTTCCCGTTTTCGTCAACCAACCCAGGACAAAACATCACATCCCGTCATCTGGGCGTACCTTGGTCTTGACGATGAAGGTGCGGTAGCCTCCGATGGCGATCTGCTTCTTCATCACGCTGAAGCGGTTGAAGCGGCAGAGCAGCAGGCCGGCGCTGTGGGCCCGCAGGGTAAAGTCCACGTCGTGGCAGCTGAAGCGGTGCCGGTCGTACGGGACGTCCCGACACAGGTCCACGTTGACCAGCAGGAAGTCGTGGAGCTGACCGCGGTGGAAGGGCTCCTCGATGCTCCTGGGGTCTGCAGGGGGTCGGAAATCGCGTCACTCATGAGGTCAACACACACTGCTGACCTCTCCGTGGACACTTAAGGTGACCGTTTGTGGCCCTTGAGGCCAACGCACACGCAGTGCGAGTTTTTATAGTCCTATTGTTTTCACAGAGCAGGGACGTATGGGACTGTGTCTATAATAGACTCTGGCTTATTTTGGACGTGCATATTCTAAGGCACCTGCATAGCCCGCAGAGGCCCCCCCCCAGCTTCTTCTTTCCTGCTCATTCATTCATTCATTCATTCATTCAGTTGTTTATTCTATTTATCTCTAAGAGCTACTAAAATCGACTAAAAGCTACTAAATAAAAGCATTGAGAAATATGTGTGTGTGTGTGTGTGTGTGTGGGTGTGTGTGTGTGTGTATCCGTGACCTCTGACCTTTGAGTCCACGGCTGTTCCACTTCCTGATGCCGCAGAGTCCGAGGTGGGCGAGGACGGGGCAGGCCTCCATGGTCTGGAGCACCTGCTTCAGGGAGGCCCCGCGATCCACCCGACCTCTGAGGGAGGACCACACGTACATACGGGAGGAAGTCTGGCTTATTAGCTCTGTGTGTGTATTGGTCTTCACTGTATCACTGGAGCCCCTGTTTGATGTACTTATTGTGTCAAATCTAGGGAGACAACTAATTGGCTTGGTTAGGAAGGAAATGTAATGTATTATATATTATCTTGATATATATATATATATATATATATATGTGTATATGTATGTATTTATTATATTATAATGGCTTGTTCTTATGACTTCTGGTGACTAGTAGTTCTCTTGTCTACCTGTTGAATGACCTTAAGTGACCTTAAGTGTAAGACACAAAGTGTCTAAATTAAGTGGCTAAAGTAATGTCATGTAATGCAAAAAACTCAAGTGTGTTCTTCCTGCTTATACTATGTCCCTGTGGTGACTATAAAGTCACCACAAGCTAATCTTTACATTTTATTATGGATTTTGTCATCTTGAGACATATATTTTTTTAAGGTAAAAATGTAATGACGTAAATGAAGTTATAGCTACCAAGATTATTATGGACATTATTATGTAATATATATTAAATATAAATATTGTATTTAAACATTAATATATAAAAATATAAATATCCCATATCAACATATAAATATAATATATTATATATATACTTTAGATAATAAACAATTAAAACATGGTTCTGTAAAGAACTGTAACGGTAGCTTAGCAACAGGTAAAGTAGCAACGCGTGGTGGTCGTACCCTCGGGCGTCGACCTCCACGGTGTTCCACATGACGCAGGAGTCGTCGGCGACGACCACGAAGGGCCACACCTCCCCTGGGGGCCCCCCCCCCTCCTGGCGGCGGGACCGCTCCAGAGCCAGGTTGTGGTGGGACAGCTCCTTGATCAGGAAGTGGGCGGCGCCTGGACACACACAAACAAACACACACACACACACACACATACCAGTTAGTACTGGAAGGGGGGTTGGGACTCCTGGGCCGAAAGGATCCCCGGTTCGAACCCCGATGCGCCCATCCTTGAGCAAAATGCCTTGCTGTGTACTGTCTAACCCCTACCTGCTCCTTAATCACCTGTCTCTATACTGTCTAACCCCTACCTGCTCCTTAATCACCTGTCTCTGTACTGTCTAACCCCTACCTGCTCCTTAATGACCTGTCTCTGTACTGTCTTACCCCTACCTGCTCCTTAATGACCTGTCTCTGTACTGTCTAACCCCTACCTGCTCCTTAATGACCTGTCTCTGCACTGTCTAACCCCTACCTGCTCCTTAATGACCTGTCTCTGTACTGTCTAACCCCTACCTGCTCCTTAATGACCTGTCTCTGTACCGTCTAACCCCTACCTGCTCCTTAATGACCTGTCTCTGTACTGTCCAACCCCTACCTGCTCCTTAATGACCTGTCTCTGTACCGTCTAATCCCTACCTGCTCCTTAATGACCTGTCTCTGTACTGTCTAACCCCTACCTGCTCCTTAATGACCTGTCTCTGTACCGTCTAACCCCTACCTGCTCCTTAATGACCTGTCTCTGTACTGTCTAACCCCTACCTGCTCCTTAATGTACAGAGTTGGTGCAGGAACACAAGAAAGATGACGAGAAAAAGGAGAGAAAAACTGACGATTTAGTTTTAACTAAACTACAAACAACAAGGTTGTGGTTTACCACAACCGCCACCACCACCACCACCACCACCACCACCGCCCAATCATCACCTATGCCGGCCCCGTTGAAGCCTGTGGGCAGCACCAGCATGACGTGGTTGGGCCAGTACTTCTTGTAGACGGCCATCTCGTACTCCTTGACCACCAGGATGTGGAGGTGCGCGGCCCCCTCCATCGCGTGGTACAGGTTGAACAGGCCGTGCTCGTGGCGTCCCGTGGTGGGCATGAAGATGGGGCTCTTGATGCAGTCGGGACTCTGAGGGTGAAACACCGTGGGGGTTAGAGAGCCTCGTGGCTCCAGGCCCGAGCCTGGGGCATAGTCCTAACCTGGCTGAACCCGCCTGCTGATGTTCTACATCGGTTGTTGAACTTATAAAATGCAAAATAATATGAATATGCTGATAATAATAAGATATTCATATTCTGTACTTTACACTCATGACTCAACCCGCTCTCTCTCTTGCTCCCTCCTCCCCAGGTGTAATCAGCAGCTGTGTCACACCTGAGGGAGGCCTGATATAAGGAGAGCCTGTTTCCACCCATGGCTGCTGCTGCATGTGCTGCTGACACTTTCTTTTTGCTTTGCAGCCTGGCACATTCCACCAGGGTTTCTGACCCTTTGTTTTTCATTATCCCAGTTTTTCATTCATGACACTGACACCAACATGTCCACTCTCGCATATACCACACACACACACACACACACACACACACACACACACACACACACACACACACACACACACACACACACACACACACACACACACACACACACACACACACACACACACACACACACACACACACACACACACACACACACACATGACACAGACACATAGGTAATGACTTAAACACATTCCTTTTGCATCCTACTTTGTTGTCTGTCTCTTTTATGTTATGGCTTGACTCTAGCCGTCACATGGGGGCTTATCCACATGGGCGATGTGCATTGTAGCCACCCGGGATCTAACACATTCGACCTGTGCTCCTATACTGCATGTGGTTCACTCTGTCTTTGATTAAACCACTTCCCTGTCTGTCTTCACTGTCCAACACACGGCACAAAATAACCATAGAAAATCACTTTAGGAAGCCTGGTCTGTAGCACCAGCTAGTGGATATAAATAGACACTGCATTATAATGCAACGATGTAATACTGAATGTGATCAGACTTCAAGAAATTGAAAATTATTGTCTGTAACAAAACACTTGTAATGTGTATAATGTACTGTCTAACATACTATGCACTAAACAATGTTTAGTAGCAAATCACAGTGAAAAAACACAGTGCTTTTCACAAGGATTTCATCAACTCATGTTTAGAAGGTGTCACAAAACAATAAGTCAATCATCCAATTTCACATTTCATCTTTTTAAAACACACATTCCCAACCCCCCCTCCCCCCTGCATGAGGGAACCAACCAATCCTCCCTAGTGTCCCGCCCACACAACACTAATTACCCAATCGGAGGCGAGGGGCAGTCTGAGACTCTCCAGCTGGCCTCCCGATTGGCTGAAGCTGAAGTAGTGCTCTTTGGACTTGGGGATGATGAAGAAGAGCTGCACATCGTCTCCCAGTTGCAGGTGGGAGAAGTTGAAGGTGTGCAGGGAGGACTCACACATCTGGAGGAGGAGGACCATGCAGACGTTAGGGTGGAGGTCCAGACACACACACAGACTGTCTGTACTGAAAGAGTCAAGTCAAATTCAGGTTCAGAGTAACATTGTTAAATAATAATTATGCATCATGGCCTTCTACATACTATAAATGACATCTAAAGATTGATTCATGATTCTTCCATCAACAATAACTAGACTAGTTATGTTAAAGTTTCCTGTGGCATTCATATGTTGTGTGTGTGTGTGTGTGTGCACATGCAGTGTTAATTATGATACATTATAATCAAGCCATATATAAAATTGGCAATGTTGAGAGCATGTGTCAAAAAGCACACACACACACACACACACACACACACACACACACACACACACACACACACACACACACCACACACACACACACACACACACACACACACACACACACACACACACACACACACACACACACACACTGACCCCCCACCCCTCCCCAGCTCTGGTAACCTGGTAACGAGGGCTGAGGCCCATGTACTGGTGACAGTGTTCACAGTGGTGGTACGTGTTGTAAGCCGCGTGTTTGGACAGCTTCATCCTGGACGTCCGTCTACACAGGTACACATCATCCTGCCTGGCTGGGGTGGCTGGGGGAGAAAGGTGGGAGGGGGGGGAGGACAGTGGGCGGCATATTCTTTAATGAATATGTACATTTCTTTCTCTCTCCTCTCTCTGTGTCTGTCTCTCTCTTTCTCTCTCTCCCTCTCGACGTCTCTCTCTCCTCCTCTCTCTCTCTCTCTCTCTCTCTCTCTCTCTCTCTCTCTCTCTCTCTCTCTCTCTCTCTCTCTCTCTCTCTCTCTCTCTCTCTCTCTCTCTCTCCATCCCTCAGTGAGTCCCTCACTCTCTCTCTCTCTCTCTCTCCCTCCCTCTCTCCCTCTCTCCATCTCTCCATCTCTCCCCCTCTCTCTCCTACCGTCAGTGCTGGGTTTGTGTCCAGGGCAGTACACGGTGCTGATGTCATCGTATTTGGGGTCGTGGACGGTGTAGTCGAAGGGCATGGACCTCAAGACCTCCGGGCTGGGCCAGGTGGTCCCGGCTGGGTGGTACTGCCCCCCCGCCACCTGGGCACCTAAGAGAAACAAACACAGGTGAACATAAACACAGCAGTGTGAGAAATACACGGTACAAAAAGTAGTTGTAGTCCAGAAGTCTAATAATGTGTGTTCTGCAGTATACCATACAGTGTGCTGCATGTGTGTGTATGTGTGTCTATGTGTATAAGTGTGTGTGTGTGCTATGTGTGTGTGTGTGTGTGTGTGTGTGTATGTGAGTGTGTGTATGTGTGTGTATGTATACTTACTGCAACTGATGTCCTCTTCATCGTAGATGTCCACCTCCATCAGTCTGATTAGCATGCGGGACAAGATGCCCAGGAAGTGAAGATACGCCCCCGTTTTACCCACCTGGACGAGAGAGAGAGAGAGAGGAGAGAGAGAGAGAGAGAGAGAGGAGAGAGAGAGAGAGGAGAGAGAGACTGGAGAGAGAGAGAGAGAGACGAGAGAATGAATTAACACACCTACACATACACACACTCTCTCTCACACACACAGTGGGAGAGAGAATGAAAGTAAAAAACACAGAACATATGTACATATGAACTTTATTTATCCCGAGGGAAATTGTGAAATTGTGAAATAGAAATTAAAGACAGCTAGATTTGCTAGACGGATGATAAATGAGAGTGACCTGGGGCGGTCCACTTAGCAGAAGCCTGCGGGGGTGGAAGTTGTCGCTGCGTCCCTGGGTGTGTCCCTGGGTGCGGTTGGTGCTGTCCATGTGGGGAGCGCGAGGTGCGGTCCACTGACGGTAGTACAGGGACTGCTCTGTACACGTCATCATCTTGCTTAGCAGGGGCCTGCATGATTTTGAATGATATTCAGGTAAATATGACGATGGTGATGAGGTGATGCGGGTCGTCAATGCGTGATGTCATCAACGTTTGAAGCTGGACGCAGTGATGTATCTAATCTTATCGTCTGCCTGGCTCGACCCACTCCCAATGATATTGCTTCAGAGCCAACATCAACAAGGCCCAAATCACACTGTTCTATTGTGGTTATGTGTGCGAAGAAGAAAGATATGTATTTTTGTGTCATCAACGAGTGATGTCATCAACGTGCGTCAGGTTTCAGTTCAGACACAACCAGTCCGGAACGCGTCCGGGTCAAACCAACGGCCTCGTGAACCCCCCCCCCCCCCTCCCCCCCCAACCCTGCTGAAAGGTTGTGGGTTCAAACCCCAATGTCCTAGAGATAGACGGCCCCCTCCTGACCGCCCACCTGCTCCTCAAAGACATCTAAAAGGAGGTCAACGGTCAAATGTAGGACTAAGCGGTGGTGAACATAAACAGCGTGCAGCGTACCTGAAGCTGCTGGCCCACGCCACCGACACGTGTGGCAGGAAGGAGGTGCACCTCGGGAGCCCACTGCCGTCGCTGGCGGTGATGATGTCATAGAGCGCCCGGGGGAGGAGCACGGCGGGCGGCCGGCTCACGCCCCGCGCCCAGGAGCAGCTCTGGTTTGGGGAGGAGGAGGAGGAGGAGCGCGGGGACAGGGAGTCGGAGGAGGTGGACTTGCAGGGCTGGCGCTGCCGGTGGGAGCGGGGAGGAGGAGGAGGGGGGAGCAGGGGGGAGGGGCCGGCGGAGGAGGAAGCGGAGGAGGAGGAAGAGGAGGAGGAGGAAGAGGACTGGGGCAGGAGGGGGCTCGGGGGCGGCTGAGGGAGCCTGATGTGCCGCGGGTGTTGGTGGGGGTGGGGCGGTGGCGGCGTGGGGGACGGGTCCGTGGCTGACCTCCTGGGCTTGGGGGGCGTGGTGTGATGGGGGGCAGGGCCGTCCACGCCGGGCAGGAGCTGCTGGCCAGGCGGAGAACCTTGCGCAAGAGGAAGAGGAAGAGGAGGTGATGAGAGAGATGACGGGAAGGGAAGGGTCCCCTGTGAAGGAGGAGCTGGACGTGTAGGTGAGAATGTGTAGGAGGTTACATCTGGACACTGAGAGTATGGCTGTGTCTGAAACCCTCATTCCCTACTCCCTACTCCATCTCTAGTAGTTCAATGTAGAGGACCATATAGTGAAATCCTTCCCTCATTCCCTACTCCCTCCCTAGTAGTTCAATGTAGAGGACTATATAGTGAAATCCTTCCCTCATTCCCTACTCCCTCTCTAGTAGTTTGATGTAGAGGACCATATAGTGAAATCCTTCCCTCATTCCCTACTCCCTCTTTTGTACTTCAATGTAGAGGATTATATAGTAAAATTATAATAATGCCGGCTTTTATATAGCTCTTTAATCCAAAGCGCAAGTCATTACAAGTCATGCCTCACATCACCCATTCATACACCGACGGCGGAGTCAGCCATGCAAGGAGACAGCCAGCACGTCAGGAGCAGTTAGGGTTAGGGTGTCTCACTCAAGGACACCTCGACAGTTTTTGCTAGGGGGAGCCGGGGGATCAAACCAGCGAGCTTTCGGTTGTGAGGCGACCGCTCTACCTCCTGAGCTCCTGAAATCCTTCCCTCATTCCCTACTACCTACTCCCGCTCTAGGAGAGAGTGTGTATTGGTAGTAACCAGGAGGTACCCTCGTCTTCCTCCTCGTTTTCCGTGCTGCTCAGTTTGTCCCCGTCGCTCTCCAGCAGGTCGCTGCCCGGCCCGGGGTCGTGTGGGGGGCGTGACTCCGCCCTCACCAGGTAGGCGGCCAAACCTAGCTCCTGCTCGAGGGTGGTCCTCTGCAGGTAGGAGGAGCCTATGACACGCAGGTCACAGTATTTCAGCGACCTAGTGTGTGTGTGTGCGTGTGTGTGGAGGGGGGGGTATACAAGTGCTTTTTTTAGTAACAGAGGATTCATGTGTGTGTGTGTGTGTGTGTGTGTGTGTATGTGTGTGTGTGTGTGTGTGTGTGTGTGTGTGTACCTGGGTAGGGACTCCCCCAGAGGTTCGGCCCCAGACAGGATGAGGATGCAGGGCAGACCCTCCAGCTCCAGGTAGGTCCCTGGTACCCAGCCAGCATCCTGGATCTCCAGCCACGACTACACACACACACACACACACACACACACACACACACACACACCCGCACCCAGACACGCACACACAGTAATTATTATTAGCTAAAAATAATAAATATACCAGCGTAGACACTGATTTAAAAACTTTTTAAACACTGAGGCAGACCTCAAGTCTCCTGGAAGTTAGTTCCAGGTATGTGAAGCCAAAAAAAATAAAACCTTTGTTTGACCTGAGAGCTGTAGAGGGGTCACATGACCACATAGCTCTAGTGGGGGTCACATAGCCTCACAACTCTAGTGAGGTCACATGACCCGAGAGCTGTAGTAGGGTCACATGACCTCACAGCTCTAGTGAGGTCACATGACCCGAGAGCTGGAGTAGGGTCATATAACCTCATAGCTTGATAGGGGGTCACATGACCTCACAGCTCTAGTAAGGTCACATGACCCAAGAGCTGGAGTAGGGTCACATGACCTCATAGCTCTAGTGGGGGGGTCACATGACCAAAGAGCTCAGATCAGGATGCGTTGTGTCTCCCCCACCTTGATGCGCTCAGTGAAGGTGCGTCCCACGCTGAGTGCCTGGCCAGGGTTCCCCAGGATGATCTCGAAGCGGTCCTCCAGGCCCAGCCTCCGCCTCGCGCTGCACAGCCGCCGCTGGGCCCACGCGGCCAGCGCCGGCGAGGGGATGCGCAGCAGCACCATGTGACCGTGGTGGGCGGGGCACCGCTGGGCGGCGCCCAGCAGCGAGCGGGCGATCTCCAGCGTCTCCACGGAGGTGTGCTTGTGGAGGCCGTGCTGGGAGGCGTGGACCCGGCCCGACGCCACCATCAGTGCCACGCAGTAGTGCTGCACCAGCACCGTGGTGCGGACCACCGCACTGTGGAGCTTGTGGAACCTGGAGGACCCCCACAGGGCTTTAGGTGATCAGATTTGATATCCTACTTCCCCGGCACTTTATATTGGAAGATGATTGTTATGATTGTTTATATTTTATAAACAGCTTCTGTGATGAAGCACCTTGTAGTGTACAATGAAATAACACAGCGGTTCCCAAACTTTCTCTGCAGATTTTATGTAAGGCCCCCCCCACCTACATGCACCCACATAAACTCGCTCTAAGAAACATCCTTTGCTTGCACATTCCTATAGAATTGATCTAAAAAATTGTCTGTAATTAATACAAAACTGCAAAGGCAAATCTCAAAAAATAGGAACAAGTCACCTTTAATCATAAAAGTGATTTCAATTTGCCAGATTGCATCATTTAAATGAAGCCTCGCCGCACCCCCCTGTCATTACTCCCCTCCTAGGGGGCGCTCCCCCCAGTTTGGGAACCACTGAAATAACATATAGCACTTAAGCATTTATGTATATATATATATATATATATATATGTATGTGTGTGTATGTACCTGTCCTCCAGGGCGGAGGCCATGCTCTCGAAGGATGAGTCGTATCTCATGAGCGGCAGACTGCTGCCCAGTCGGGTTGACTCCAACAGCTCAGAAACACCAAGGTACCGGGTCTTCTCATGGTACAGGTCCACGTCCTGCACACACACACACACACACACACACACACACACACACACACACACACACACACACACACACACACACACACACACACACACACACACACACACACACACACACACACACACACACACACACACACACACACACACACACACACACACACACACACACACACACATGCGCCCAAATACGCACACATACACACATGCACACACATACACACACAATGTGTTACCGGACAAATAAAAAAAATCTATGCACATGCATATAAATGACCATGAATGTTATCTGCACATTTTTCCAGGCTTCCAAAAGCTAGCGGCCAAAAATGATTTAAATGAATGGGGTGTGAGTTGGTGTGAATCGTGTGGAGACACCAGATGCACACAAGCACATCTTTTGCACACCCACACCTACACATACACCCACCCCCAAACACACCCACCCAGGGTAGCCCCCCCCTTACGTT
Organism: Muraenolepis orangiensis; assembly: GCA_027704905.1. Classification (NCBI taxonomy): domain Eukaryota; kingdom Metazoa; phylum Chordata; class Actinopteri; order Gadiformes; family Muraenolepididae; genus Muraenolepis; species Muraenolepis orangiensis. The sequence continues at coordinate 18,202,241 of CM051000.1, read as the reverse complement.
GCTGAAGGCGGAGGGCCAGTGGATCTCGTTGTAGGGGCTGATGCGTGTGTTCTGTGTCTGCAGGGCGAAGGGGAACGAGGTCACATGGAGGATCAGGACGTTGGGAGCCTCCGTCACCTGTCTGGAGTTCAGCAGCTGGTCCACCACCCCCAAACCACAGTCCATACTGAAATAGGACGCACTGGGAGAGAGAGGGAGTAGTGAGAGGAGAGAAGAGGAGAGAAGGAAGAGGTAGGGAGATAGAGAGATAGAGAGATAGAGAGAAAGATAGAGAGCGAGAGAGAGAGAAGGGAGGGGGGGGGGGAGAGTGAGAGAGAGGAGAGGGAGAGAGAGAGAGTGAGAGAGATATGGAGAGAGAGAGAAAGTAGAGGGAGGGAAAGGGATGGCGAATGAGGGGTGAGAGTGAGAATATGAGAATATGAGGAGCCACACACAGCTTTTCACAGCTTGGAAGACAGACTGACAAAAGCTAACACTGTAGCATGGTCAATGAGTGAATGAACCCTTTCATTACAAACACACACTACACACACACACCTGGTGATGTCCCAGTGGGCGTGGTCGTGCACCAGGATGTACAGCGTGTAGGAGTTGCTGCGTGCCTCCCTGATGAGCTCGTCGATGCGGGCGGCTGCGCCCTGGTCCATTTTTACCACAAAGCGCTCAGCCTCCCAGGGAGACACCACCTCCTGGTCCACCCCACCCAGCTCCTGGAGCACGCCTGGACAGACAGACAGACAGACAGGTAGAAAGAGGCAGGCAGACAGACATACAGGTAGAGAGACAGACAGACAGGGGGAGATAAAGGTAGAGACACAGACAGACAGAGAGACAGGTGGAGAGACAGACAGACAGGTGGAGAGAAAGGTAAAGACACAGGTAGAGAGACAAAAAGGTAGAGAGACAGACAGACAGACAGAAAAACAATTATTAGTATCCGCAGTATATTTATATTTGATTTATACTTATTTATTAAAGCTCACTTGTTGAAGTATTCGGTCGGCAATCCCAAGCAATTCAAAATAAATGTATTTCCAGAAAGATAAAAAATATATAATACCTTTAGAAGATCACATTTCTAAAATCATATGCAGCATGAAACATAGTATATAGAACATAGACATGTAAACATGTCGGGAGAACAAGGAGACATGAGGACATGAGGAAATAAGGAAATGAGGACATGAGGACTTGAGAACAAGAGGACATGGACATGAGGACATGAGGACATGAGGAAGTGGACATAAGGACGTGGACATGAGGAGGTGAGGACGTGGACATGAGGACATAGACATAAGGACGTGGACATGAGGACATGAGGACATTAGGACATTAGGTGGCGGGTCTGACCGGAGTAGCGCAGGTGCAGGACGGTCTGCTGGAAGGTGACCTCGGAGGGGGGAACACAGATGAGGAAGTTGAGGCGGTCGAAGGAGCCCAGGTCCAGGTTCTGGGTGCTGGAGTCTGCGATGGCGCACACGTGGGACAGCAGCTTCCGGGCCACCGCCAGCTGGATGGGACGCACCTCCCTCCACTCCACGTGGTACTCTGGGACCACACGGGGGGCACACGCTTAAACACTGTACAACCAGATACAAACACACACCCCCACGCACACACACGGGTACAGGTACTGAACCAGGAATACAGACATAGTGCCATGCATGTGACACACACGCACAACCACCCGCACAGACACACATACACACACTCTCAGAACCAACCGTACACAGACACACACACACTGAGAACCGTACACAGACACACAGACACAGACACACACACACACACACTCTCAGATCCGTACACACACACACACTCTCAGATCCGTACACAGACACACACACACACACACACACACTCTCTCAGAACCGTACACAGACACACACACACACACACTGAGAACCGTACACACACACACACACACACACACACACACGCTCAGAACCATACACAGACACACACAAACACACACAAAGACTGACTGACTTTTGCCTACAGGCAAATGTAATGCCATCATTATGAGCTGAGTTACATTTTAGGACTTCACACTGCGGAAAGGAATGGGGAGTAAGCATTCCATTGCACTTGTTGCAAATGGCCAATAAAAAATCTTGTATCTTATATTAAGTATAACTGGCAGTAAATGCCTTGCTCTGCCAGTTGATCTCGACAGGGAATCAAACCCCTAACCCTGGCAGTGTTAATGCCTTGCTCTACCAGTTGATCTAGACAGGGAATCAAACCCCTAATCTTGGCAGTGTTAATGCCTTGCTCTGCCAGTTGATCTAGACAGGGAATCGAACCCCTAACCTTGGCAGTGTTAATGCCTTGCTCTGCCAGTTGATCTAGACAGGGAATTGAACCCCTACCCCTGGCAGAGTTGATGCCTTGCTATACCAGTTGAGTGGCAGTACGGAAGTATTGCATGTAAGTGCATCTGTGAAGCGTCCTCTCACCTGAACAGGTGCCTCTGGGGCTGGCGGTGCCCAAGTCTTTAGGGCTGGAGGTGCCTATGGCTTTAGGGCTGGGTGAGCCAGTGTCTTTAGGGCTGGAGGTGCCCATGTCTTTAGGGCTGGAGGTGCCCATGTCTTTAGGGCTGGAGGTGCCTATGGCTTTAGGGCTGGCGGTGCCCAAGTCTTTAGGGCTGGAGGTGCCTATGGCTTTAGGGCTGGAGGTGCCTAAGTCTTTAGGGCTGGAGGTGCCTATGGCGTTAGGGCTGGAGGTGCCCATGTCACTAGGGCTGGTGGTGCCCATGTCTTTAGGGCTGGAGGTGCCCATGTCTTTAGGGCTGGAGGTGCCCATGTCTTTAGGGCTGGGTGAGCCAGTGTCTTCAGGGCTGGGTGGGCCAGTGGGTTTGGGGCTGGAGGGCCCAGTGGGTTTGGGGCTGGTAATGTCTTTGCTCGGCCCTGGGGGGCTCCTCTCCATGGACTCCTGGCTGCTGGAGAGAGGTGAGGGGTACTGGCTGTCGAAAGAGGCGCTGTCCAGCAGGGAGTCCATGTCACTGTCTGGAGGATCCAGAGAGAGAGAGCGCATAGTGTTACTGGCATAGTGTTACTATGCGAGTAACACAAATAGTGGTAACAGAAAACATTTGTAGTGAAGTGAATTCAAGGTACCTGGTCCCAGGGAGTTGCAGTACTGAGCCAGATCCTGGGCCAGGCTGGAGGACAGCTGCTGGTCTATCATTCTGAGACCTTCGCTGGGGGAAAACATGCTCTCTGCCAAAGCACGACACTGGTGCTTACCTGCAGCACATGCACGGATGCACACACACACACATACACACACAAATACACAATGTTAAACACAAACAAAGTCCAACATAAAGTGACTTTGAGACACTTTTTTTACAATGTTTATCAAATCACACCATTGCACACACACCCACCCAACCACACACACACACACCCAACAACACACACACTCACCCAACCACACACACACACACCACATCCCCACCTGTGACCACCACGCAGGACTGTGTCTGCTGCCCGGGCCCGGTCACGATGATGACCACGTAGTTGGTGTTGGCCAGCTTGCCCTCCAGCAGCCGGCCGAAGGTCTGGATGAGGCCCTGGGCCAGAGAGCCCTCGCTCTCCCCCAGGACCAGCACCCCGTCCCCGCAGGAGGAGGCAGCCAGCTGGGCCAGCCAGGGCAGCTGGCTGGGGGTCAGGGCCTGCTGGCTGTGGGGGGGCAGGGGGGGAGGTTGGGGGACGCCAGGCAGGTTGGGGGGCGTCTAGAAGGGGACGGAGTGAATGTTAATTTGGATTGACTGGAACCCCTGAACCCTGAACAGGTAACCAGGTAATCAGAAGTCACCAGGTAATCACAGGTAACCAGGCAATCACAGGCAACCCGGGTATCACAGGTAACCATGTAATCAAGGTAACCAGGTAATCACATGTAACTAGGTCATCAAGGTAACCAGGTAATCACATGTAACTAGGTCATCAAGGTAACCAGGTAATCACATGTTACCAGGTAATCACAGGTAACCAGGTAACCACAGGTAACCAGGTCATCAAGGTTACCAGGTAATCACAGGTAACCAGGTTATCACAGGTAACTGGGTGATCACAGGTAACGTGTAATCAAGTTAACCAGGTAATGTGTTCTGGGGTGTTCTGAAGATACAGGTGGTGGTGGACCAGGACGAACAGACCAGGGAAAGGTCATGTGGTCACGTGACCTTACCTCCACGCCGTACAGCCGGTCTGGGGGTCCGGGAGGCTGCTGGTACTGACGGATCTCACTGAGGTGGGACTCCCTCCAGGACCTCATGAAGATCTGCTCCAGGTCCTCCACCAGTGGCGACTGGTCCGGACCTACCCATGACATTCTATTTCACTTTTCACTTTTCACATGTCACTTTTTCAGTATTCATCTGAGTTATTTATTAATATATTATTACTGCCAATTTGCACGATACGTATTGTTGTGTATTGTATATACCTACGTATTACTGTAATAATACTGTAAATTGTGCAATTCATCTACTTATCTATCAATACACTTAGATTCATTTAGAGTTATTTTAGTTATATTTTGTTTATAGTAGTTTTATTTAGTTAGTTGTTGTTATTTAGTTTTTAGCTTAGGTATTAGTATATTTGTGTGTGCATTTATTCCCCCTGTGTCAACTGTTGCACCTTAATTTCCCTCGGGATAAAGTTTCTTGAATCTTGAATCTTGAATCATATCAATAATATATCAATAACATACAAGGAAAGTGTCAGGACCCTAAGGAACCAAACCCAGGACCCTCACAAAACAACCCCAGGACCTAAAGGAACCGAACCCAGGACCCTCACGAAACAACCCCAGGACCCTAAGGAGAATAACCAACACGGTGGACCCTAAGGAACAAAACCCATGACCCTTAGCAAAGGCACCAACCCATGGACCCTCAGGAACAAAACCCAGAGCCCAAAGTAACCAAACCCAGGACCCTAAGGAACCAAACCCAGGACCCAAAGGAACCAAATCCAGGACCTAAAGGAACCAAACCCAGGACCCTAAGGAACCAAACCCAGAACCCAAAGGAACCAAACCCAGGACCCTAAGGAACCAAACCCAGGACCCAAAGGAACCAAACCCAGGACCCTAAGGAACCAAACCAAGGACCCTCAGGAACCAAACCCAGGACCCTAAGTAACCAAACCCAGGACCCAAAGGAACCAAACCCAGGACCCTAAGGAACCAAACCCAGGACATAAAGGAACCAAACCCAGGACCCAAAGGAACCAAACCCAGGACACATAGGAACCAAACCTAGGACCTAAAGGAACCAAACCCAGGACCTAAAGGAACCAAACCCAGGACCCTAAGGAACCAAACCCAGAACACGAAGGAACCAAACCAAGGACCCAAAGGAACCAAACCCAGGACCTAAAGGAACCAAACCCAGGACCCTAAGGAACCAAACCGTGGACCCTAAGAAACCAAACCCAGGACCAAAAGGAACCAAACCCAGGACCTAAAGGAACCAAACCCAGGACCCATAGGAACCAAACCCAGGACCTAAAGGAACCAAACCCAGGACATAAAGTAACCAAACCCAGGACCCTAAGGAATCAAACCCAGGACCCTAAGGAACCAAACCCAGGACCAAAAGGAACCAAACCCAGGACCCTGAGGAACCAAACCCAGGACCCTAAGGAACCAAACCCAGGACCCTAAGGAACCAAACCCAGGACCTAAAGGAACCAAACCCAGGACCTAAAGGAACCAAACCCAGGACCTTAAGGAACCAAACCTAGGACCCTAAGGAACCAAACCCAGGACCTAAAGGAACCAAACCTAGGACCCTAAGGAACCAAACCCAGGAACTAAAATAACCAAACCCAGGACCCTAAGGATCCAAACCCAGGACCTAAATGAACCAAACCCAGGACCCTAAGGAACCAACCCTAGGACCTAAAGGAACCAACCCCAGGACCCTTCGGTTGAGGGCGTGTATGTGTGTGTGTGTGTGTGTGTGTGTGGTGTGTGTGTGTGTGTGTGTGTGTGCATGTGTGTGTGCGCACGTGTGCGAGAGACATGGGAGACCCACCCAGCTGGTGTGTGTGTGCGTGTGCGTGTGCGAGAGACATGGGAGACCCACCCAGCTGGTGTGTGTGTGTGCGTGTGCGAGAGACATGGGAGACCCACCCAGCTGGACCAGGTAGTAGACGGTGAGCAGGATCTGCATCTCTGTGGACAGCGGCTGGATGGGCGATGGTCCGTACTGCTGGTAGACCCGGGGGAGGGTCTGGGAGCTCAGGTAGCAGGTCTGGAGAAGGGAGCTGACCAGCACCTCACCCACGTTCCCACACAGCTGGGGGAGGGGGCCGTGGCCTGGGGAGGCAGGGGGAAGGTGGACGGTGAGGTGGACGATGAGGTGGACGGTGAGGTGGACGGTGAGGTGGACGGTGGACAATTCATTCAAAATGAGTTAGTAAGGAGTTTAAAAATAGTTTCCAAAAATTTGACAATTTGTTTATAATTAGTAACAATTAGCTAAAATGATTTCTTTATACCAAACAGCAATTACGGGTAGTTGAAAATGTGTTAGTAATGAGTTGACAACATTTGACAATTACGGTAGTTGATAAGTAACAAATACTTTAAAAAAATGTTGATACCAACCAACAATTTGTTGAAAATGTGTTAATAGTTGGTTGATAATTAGTAACAATTACTTGATAACAAATAGCAAAAAATGCCCACTCACAATTTGGTGACAACTAGTTACCAATTTGGTTGATAATTAGCTTTGCTATCTTCCAATACATTAGAAAGTATCACAGCGTGACAGTTGCTCTTTAATTAAACTTTTATACTTGAACAAAATCATCTCATTTGTGCAAAACATGTTTGGACTTTTCCCACTCCAGATGTGACATGGTGAAAAGAAAGATTAGCATCAGATTATCGCAATGACTTCTGCACACATGAGCCCACACACCCCAGCTGTCGCTTGATTGGACGGGGTGGTGGGAGACTAGGGACCGGCTTCTCCCTGGGGACACTAGGGGGGGGGGGAGCATGGGAGGCAGGAGGAGGAGAAGACTGAGGTGTGAATGAAGGTAGGTTGAGGACATACATGAGAAAGGAAAAAATGAAGGAATGAAAGAGAGACAGAGAGAAATAACAAAGTAGTGAAAGGTAAGAAGAGGAAGTGACTTAGGAGACACAATGGATGAGATGAGAGGAGAGGAGAGGAGAAGAGGAAAGGAGAGGAGAGGAGACGCAAGGAGAGGAGGAGATCAAAGGGGAGGTGAGGAGATGAGAAGAGTGAAGGAGAGGAGAAAGGAGGAGGAGAGAGGAGAGGAGAAGAGAGGAGAGGAGGAGAAAAGGTTGAAGAAGATGGAAGAGGGCCAAACAGGTGATCCAGATTGCTGGCGGGATAGGGGAGGGGCTAACGAGGGGTTGAGAAGGTGGCCTTTGGGTGCTTGACCTTGGCTGACCCTTGACCTGCAGGGGAGTTTGGCTTGGTGGCCATCTGCTAGGTGGTTCCCACAGACCCTGACCTGGTGTCACCCACCAGGAGTCAAGCTAGCATGTGAAGGAGGCTTCACCCAACAGACCCCAGTCACACTACCAAGTACTCTGTCAACTGTACCATGTAATATATCCATAGAAATAACACAAATATCAAATATAATACCTTTGAAAATAACAGGTTGCAGTCTGCAGGTCTGTAGAAGGTGGTCAGGCACTGTGACAGACGCCCCGTGGGAGGAGAGAGGAGGTAAGGACCCCTGGGGCAAAGTGGGCGGAGCCACGGGTTCTGGACAAGAGACGCAACACATTAATACAATGTTTAAAACCTTGAATGAAAATACTTCTGATACCGACAAGTTTGATGAAACCTCTCGGCAACATAATCATTTCCTTCATTCGACTTCGCCTTTTCATTCTTCCTGACTTTGGCTATCGTCCTACCGGGCCGCTGGCAGGTTCCGTTGAGCAAGGCAGGCGTCGCCGGCTGAACGGACGGTAATGCTGCCCCCGCCACTGCTGACAAAGAGGATGACGAGGTGTGGGAGGAAGAGGAGGAGGAGGAGGGGGTGTTTATAGAGATCTCGGCCCGTGTCGGGGCCGCAGACTCGGGGGACCAGCCCTTGTGTCTCTTCTTGGGGGGTCCGGCGTTGGCGTGGAGACCTGAAATCACACGGTTTACTAAGATATATATCAGATTTACTCATATATATATATATATATATACATACAGATACTGTAGGAGGTGTGTGTGTCATGTATATGCACACATATAGGAGATGTGTGTGTCATATACGTATATATGCACAGATAGAAGGTGTGTGTTCCCCAACCATTTGTGGTCATTTGGCATACAACCGGGGTGGCGAGAGGTTTCTGACTTAAAAGATATAGAAAGATAAATGATGATGCTGTACGTTAAATACAAGTTAAAGAATACGAGTTCTGTCAGTCTCATCTTGCACAGCCAACACAACCAATGTGGCGACTTTTAATATGTTATCGGTATGTTTTTCATATATTATGGATATGTGATTTATATATAATTAATATATTATTGATATGTGATTTATATGTTATCATATATTATTGATATGTTATTGGATGTTATTCATATAATTGATATGTGATTGATATGTCATCAGTATGTTATTCATATATAAGTGATGGTATCGGTATGTTATTCATATATTATTGATATGTGATTTATATGTCATCGGTATGTTATTCATATATTATTGATATGTGATTTATATGTTATCATATATTATTAATATGTGAGTTATATGTTATTGCATTTAATTCACATATTATTGATATGCGATGGGTAGGACCGGACCAGGTGCCCGTGGTGCTTGATTCTGACTTGTTTACATGTGCTCGTAGCTCGATTGTGGTGGAGGTCCCGTGAGTGTTTCCTGCGGTGTGATTTTCTAATGCCGTGGAGGGCTGCAGTAAATCGCAGTGTGTGTGTGTGTGAGGGCAGTGAAGTGCCACGTGGTCTTTGATATGCACACTGACAATAGAGCTCCACACGTTACAGGGCTCTGGGCTACACAGGGTCCACAGGAAGTGAGGACCGGGAAGAGAAAAGAGAGACTTTTTACAGCCCCAATAGAGAGAGGTGAGAGCAGGAGACGGAGGAAGAGAGAAGGAGGAGAGAAGGAGGAGAGAGGGAAAGAAAGGAGAAAGAGGAAGGGAGAGAGAAAGAGGGGGAGGGGACGAGTTTTACTGCTCCACGAGTTGGTGAATGAAAGCAGGAGACAAAGGAGATCCCTGTCACTCTCTCGCGCAGACACACACACACACACACACACACACACACACACACACTGCAGCCGGCTCCCTGAAGGGTGAAAGTGTTAGAGAGGAGCTCTCTCGCTTTCAAAGAGAGACAGAAAGACAAAGGAAGGTTTAGGGTTAACGCAACACACACACACACACACACACACACACACACACACACACACACACACACACACACACACATATTTCTCCTTAAAATGTAGCTTTGAGTGGTTTGCTGTTTCCATGTCCTCCTCTTAAATGTATAAAGTTTGATGCCCCCATTAAGTCACGTAAAATATACCCCATGAGTTTAGTTTTAAAGTGTTAATGAAGCGGAATGTCCTGTACTTATAACATTTAGCAATATCATTTAGTTTGGGCTCTATTCAGCTCTAACTCTCCTCTATAGAGTTTAGTATGGGCTCTATCCAGCTGTCAATCTCTATACAGTTGGGCTCTTTACAGCTGGGCTCTTTTCTCTATTTTTCTCTCTATTCACACAACAGTGCCGACGTACCAATAGAAGTGGGTCTCCCAGGCCCAGAGTAGGAGCTGGGTGGCTGGGTGGCGGGGGGGACCACGACATGGCCCCCGTTGGTCAGGACCGGGGGAGCAATGGGGTCCATCTGGGAAACCATGGGGTCAACATGAGGACCTGCAGGAGTGGCAGGAGAGAAACACAGTTACTTCAGATCATGTGTGTGTGTGTGTGTGTGTGTGTGTGTGTGTGTGTGTGTGTGTGTGTGTGTGTGTGTGTGTGTGTGTGTGTGTGTGTGTGTGTGTGTGTGTGTGTGTGTGTGTGTGTGTGTGTGTGTGTGTGTGTGTGTGTGTGTGTGTGTGTTTACCTGTGTGAGGGACGAGTGCTGGATGTGGTGGCTGTTCATCTGATGTCACATGACCTCCTACCATACCGGACCCCACATGTTTCACTCTGCTTTCTACAACACACACACACACACACACACACACACACACACACACACACACACACACACACACACACACACACACACACACACACACACACACACACACACACACACACACACACACACACACACACACACACACACACACACACACACACACACACACACACACACAGTACAGAGACAGGTCATTAAGGAGCAGGTAGGGGTTAGACAGTACAGAGACAGGTCATTAAGGAGCAGGTAGGGGTTAGACAGTACAGAGACAGGGCATTAAGGAGCAGGTAAGGGTGAGACAATACAGAGAGGGGTCATTAAGGAGCAGGTAAGGGTTAGACAGTACAGAGACAGGTCATTAAGGAGCAGGTAGGGGTGAGACGATACAGAGAGGGGTCATTAAGGCTCTCCACATCAAACCATAAGATACCATAAGAAGCACAAGATAATCGGGTCTAAACGACGGGGCCACACGGTCATCCAGAGTGGCCCCAGTAATGTGCCTTGAGGAGCCCCCTACCTTATTATCTCGGATGTCGCCAAGCACCGAGCCGGTAAACACTGCTGTTGACCTCTGCTCTCTACGAGTGCACCACCTGGCCAGCTGGTCCAACAGGTAAACAGCTCAATATGAACAGCTCTTCTCTCTCCCTTCAAATGTTCAGTTCCCGGAATGCTACTCACATATATGTGAAGCGACACATTATTGTTTGGGGAATCGGAACGAGGGGCCACATTTTAGTACGTGGTTCCAAACAAAGAACCGAAAAATACCCTTGAGAGGAACTCGGCTGTAGGGTATCGGTTCTAGGGTCTCCGTTCCTAGGGTATTGGTTCTAAGATCTGGGTTCTAGGGGTCTAGAGGCTCCTACTTATCTAAGGTATCTTTGTTTTGGTTCTCAGCTCAGCTTGGTTCTAGGGGAGCCTGGGCTCCGGCCTCCCGGGTTTCCTAAAGGCGGCGGTCCTCACCGTGTCCCCTCCAGCAGATGGCGGATCCTCGGACCAGGGCTCCCTGGCCGTCCCTCTGCAGCAGGTACTTTAAGTGCTTCTGTTTCTTGGGCTGCGTGCTGAGCCTCAGGTTCACGTGGTTGGCGAACTCGGTGAAGTAGCGGAAGCCGTGCTCGCCACAGCCCACGCAGTTCCCGGAGAAACCTGCGAAGATCAAGATCAAGACCTCAGCTTTTGAGACTTCTAAATCATTTGTATTGTGTGTTCAAAGGGTTAAATCTACTCAGCAAAACTATGCTATGAATTTTACATGATCCAGTGTGTACAATCGTTAAATATATGGTGATGTTATATTCTTATATATATAAATATGTATTGTCCCCACCCAGCAGTGCGTTGCGACCCTGCTCGTCCGGCAGGAAGCGGCTGTCCACGGCACACACCAGCAGGGTGTCGGGGACCTGGGAGGACTTGACCCCCACCAGGAGGAACCCGGGGGGGGCGTCCAGGGGGTCCGAGGACAGAGAGGACAACCGCACGTCTCGCCCCGCCTGGCAGAAACCTGGGGATGGGGGGGGGAGGGGTTAGAGTGACTTCCACATGTTCCTGCCATATCTTGACCTGTAAAATGTTGCCTTATTATATGGGCAGGGTATTCCTACCACAGCGTAGTGTGTGAGCTGGGTAGTCCTACCACAGCATCGTGTGTGAGCTGGGTAGTCCTACCACAGCATCGTGTGTGAGCTGGGTAGTCCTACCACAGCATAGTGTGACAGCTGGGTAGTCCTACCACAGCATAGTGTGACAGCTGGGTAGTCCTACCACAGCATAGTGTGACAGCTGGGTAGTCCTACCACAGCATAGTGTGACAGCTGGGTAGTCCTACCACAGCATAGTGTGACAGCTGGGTAGTCCTACCACAGTGTAGTGTGACAGCTGGGTAGTCCTACCACAGTGTAGTGTGTGAGCTGGGTAGTCCTACCACAGCATAGTGTGTGAGCAGGGTAGTCCTACCACAGTGTAGTGTGTGAGCTGGGTAGTCCTACCACAGCGTAGTGTGTGAGCTGGGTAGTCCTACCGTCTGTGGTGCAGCATCCTTCTGGGGGCGGCTTCTTCTGGTAGGGCGCTGAGGGGGGGCTGGACTCTGAGCCATTCTCCTCGTCTTCGTCGTCTTCCTCGTCTGCATCCAGGCGACCTGGTGGTAAACCACACACACACACAAATGCATGCATACACACACACATGTAAACACACATGTTTTAACATATAAATTGTAATGAATGCATAAAGGATGCATGTGAAAAATGCGTGTGTGTGTGTGTGTGTGTGTGTTGATTCAGAACTGTTAAAAGGCAGAGGTGTCCCTTTACTGATAAATAACGCACACACCTTGGAACGTTATTGACAAATCAGGATTGAGTGTCTAACAATGGTGTGGTATAAGGGCACAGTATAAAGTGTGTGTCTGTGTGTGTGTGTATGTGTTTGTGTATGTGTTTGTGTGTGTGTGCGTTTGTGTGGATGTGCGTGCGTGCGCGTGTACATGCATTGCTTGTGTGTGTGTGTGTGTGTGTGTGTGCACATGCATGTGTGTGTACACGTGTGTGTGTGCGTCTACCGTTGCGGGGCCCCAGGGGTTCAGTCTCCAGGTACAGCTGGGAGAAGACGGGCCGGGGGACCACGGTGCTGGACCTCAGGGACGCCTCGATGGAGTAGTGGAGCACCTCCTGGAAGCGGGCGGTCCGCAGCTGGCCGGCGTAGGAGTTCCCCATCGGGTCCTCCTCTTCGTCCTCGTCGTCCTCCTCCTCCTGGGGGGTCCGGTTGGTTCTTATTATCATCATACGCGTCAGTTTAGCTCAGGAGGTAGCACCGGAAGGTTGCTGGTTCGATCCCCGCCTCCTCCTAGCAAAAGCTGTCGAGGTGTCCTTGAGCAAGACACCTTAACCCTAACTGCTCCCGACGTGCTGGCTGTCTCCTTGCATGGCTGACTCCGCCGTCGGTGGTTGCATGTGTGTATGAATGGGTGAATGTGAGACTTGATATGTAAAGCGCTTTGAGTAACCATTGGTTAGAAAAGCGCTATATAAATGTCCATTTACCATCATCATCATCATCATCATCGTCGTCGTGGCATTGAACGACCGACAGACGGTTAAACATGTTCCTGTCCAACTGGCGTATTTTGTAATTGATTCATTCATGCGGTTTGCCCGTCACACTAAGTCGTTATGTTACACCTTTGCGTAAAGGTTTAACCACTGATGCTGCAAAATGACAACAGGGGAGGTTTTGTCAGATATCTTTGTAGAAAATAAGTTATGTTTTTGCCCCCCTTTAGTGGATGTTATGAGTGGTTAGGAGATACACATACACACATATATGCACGCACGCACACACATGCACGCGCACACACACACACATGCACTCACACACAAACATACACACACACACACACACATACATACAATAACAACACTCCTTTTCAAACTGTGTAGTTCACTTTCTGCAGTTTGAAGATAAAGTGAAAATGTACAGGTCATATTATTACCATCTTGAACATCAGGACAGAACAAATAGTTAGAACATAAAGTACAAAGTCAACTGCAGCCAGCAGAGGAGTAATCTTAACAAACGCAAGGAATATTTATTTTCTTCTCCAAAAACACACACACACACACACACACACACACACACAGCACACACTCACCACACACACACTCACACACACACACACCACCGGCACGGCACGTGTCCAGACAGCACGCCTTATAAACCATCAGCTGTTCTTGTGAAAGAGTCAGGGCACCCTGACCTAGACCGACTCTCTCCCTCCCCCATCCCTCCCTCGCTCTCCCTCCCCCATCCCTCCCTCTCTCTCCCTCCCCCATCCCTCCCTCTCTCTCCCTCCCGCTTCCCTTTCTTGCTCCTTCTCCATTTATCCTATACAGTCAGTTCTGTCTCTGATTGCTCTTTCTCTCTCTCTCTCTCTCTCTCTCTCTCTCTCTCTCTCTCTCTCTCTCTCTCTCTCTCTCTCTCTCTCTCTCTCTCTCTCTCTCTCTCTCTCTCTCTCTCTCTCTCTCTCTCTCTCTCTCTCTCTCTCTCTCTCGTTCACAAAAGCCTCAATCCACATGTTGTCTTAGCCACAGCTGATAACATGCTAAAATAGGTGTTTATCCACACCATAATCACAATGTGATCTAATATGGTCTAAAAGGCAATATGATCTAAAAGGGCAAATGCTCTAAAAGTACAAATGCAAATAAGTTGATCAAAACATAGTTCCTTTCATCTTGTCAATGTATTGCATAATTAGACAGGGTATATTTTGTGTACCCTCTATATTTAGTGGGCAGCAGTAGCTCAGAGAGAGAGAGAGAGAGAGAGAGAGAGAGAGAGAGAGAGAGAGAGAGAGAGAGAGAGAGAGAGAGAGAGAGAGAGGAGAGAGAGAGAGAGAGAGAGAGAGAGAGAGAGAGAGAGAGAGAGGAGAGAGAGAGAGAGAGAGAGAGAGAGAGAGTTTTATGGCGTCCCCGCATGTCAACAAGGTGGCCGAGCGAGACACTCTGGGACAGTTTTGTTCTCTCTTCCTTCGCCCCATGCAGGGGAAGAAGGATCTCCTTTCATCTACCCTCCTCTTGTCACACCATCCCTCCTCCCTCCTGGGGTGAGAGACACAATTGTAGTGCTTTATAACCCCTAACACCCCCCCCCCCACACACACACACCCTCCTGCTCTGAGCACCACCTCCACACAAATACACACACACAATGGCACACACAACACACACACACACACACACACACACACACACACACACATTATGAGTTAGGGACCTTTGAATCTCATAAATACCTAGAACATACCAACACACCACAAACTACCATGTAGTTCAGTTCCACTTGGATAATTTCAATATATATGAGATTTAGTTATATGCATAATACAAATAATGAACAGTAGTGTGTAGTGTGCAGGCCATTTAGCCTCACATCTGATACTAAATTAATCTAAGTTAAGTTACGGTAACAGAATATAGAATGTGTAAAACTGTTAGTAGTTACAGCAATATGAGCTGCTCTCAGCCTCACCCTGTACAGGTAAACTAAGACATTGGTTTGAAAGAGGTTTCTTTCCATCCAGTGTCACTGCATGGAGGCTATTGGAGGCTATGCAGGATGTGGAGGCTGTGGAGGCTATGAAGGATGTGGAGGCTATGAAGGATGTGGAGGCTATGGAAAATGTGGAGAATATGGACGCTGTAAAGACTATTAAGGCTGTGTAGGCTTTGAAGGCTATGGAGGCTGTGGATGCTCCATGTCTCAGGCTGGGCCTCAGTCTTTTAAACAATATTCGTACTTCATTCCCGCCATCTGAGCTCCGGGGGCCTGCAGGACATCTGGCCTCCTGCCTCCCCTTTGAGGCTGCCGGTCAGACAGCAGCCAGCAGGTTAGGTGAGTCGTGCACCCAGCCTCTGACAGCAGGCCAACCACTAGACCGTCATCCAGGGACTACAGATGAATACTCTGGTAGGGTGCAACAAATGGTGGCATTTATGATTGAACTGTGCACTTTCCCTTTTAAATAAATACAATAACTTATCAAATATGTTCTTATGCAACATTTACAAATGGTAAAAAAAACGGATAAATCAACGTTTGTTGTTCCCAAATGCCGTGGCGTACAACTTGGTTAATGTATCAAACGGTTCTCTCCTTGACTAGAAACATGTTAAAGAGCGAGGTCTACAGAGACGCTGTGGACCCCTGAAGGGCAGAGCCCGGAGGTTCTGAAAACACCTGTGAGATCTGGTCCAAAGCAACACAAGACGAGTCCCAGTCACCCGACCAGAGGGGGAGGAGCACTCTGGTCGGGGCTCTGATGCTCTGATGACCCTTCTCATGACCGAGAGGTCAGAGGTGAGGCCAGATAACAATGTTTAAGCAAGACTTTGATGTGGGGCCCTACTCCTTATACACACACACACACACACACACACACACACACACACACACACACACACACACACACACACACACACACACACACATGCAGACACACACAAACACACACACAGACATGCAGACACACACACACACACACACACACAAACATGCAGACACACACACTCACACACACAGGCGCACACACACAGAGCGATGGTCTCAGACTCAGCGGACACACAAAGGGCCTTCTTAGGGGTCGGAGGTCAGATTAGGAACCCCAGGCTGTTTCTATGCTGGACAGTCCTACATACCAGCACCCACACACACCACCACACACCACACACACACACACACCCCCACACACACACACACACACACCACACACCACCCACACACACCACCACACCCACACACACACACACACACCACACACACACACACACACACACACACACACACACACACACACACACACACACACACCACACACACCACACACACACCACACACACACACCACACACCCCACACACACACACACACACACACCACACACCACACACCCACACACACACACACCCACACACTGGCCCTGCCATTCATTCGGTGCTTCCAGTCTGACCAGCAGCCTCTGACCCCTAACCACAACAACCTCAATTCAGGATCATATTACACACACACACACACCACTCTGCCAACCAGCTAACCACCAAACCGGTTCAAAATCGACATCTTGTTGTCATTCTACAACCCCTACCGATCTTCAACTGTCGTTATGCACCCAGGAACACACACAAGACAGGATGTTTTTATTGTCTGCCTTTGTGTGTATTCCAAACACACACAAGACGGTGTCTTGTTGGTGTCTATTTCCTAACCGTGGGGAGAAGCACACACACATTGGATGCTGTCCCATCCAGGATCAAGCGAGAGGAGACTATAAACTCCTACATTTTTAAAGATTTCTGTCTCTGTCTGCGTTATCTTACGATATGTCCTTGAAGCTTCTCTAGTCTCTCTCTCTCTCTCGCTCTCTCGCTCTCTCGCTCTCTCTCGCTCTCTCGCTCTCTCTCGCTCTCTCGCTCTCTCTCGCTCTCTCTCGCTCTCTCGCTCTCTCTCGCTCTCTCTCGCTCTCTCGCTCTCTCTCGCTCTCTCTCGCTCTCTCTCGCTCTCTCTCGCTCTCTCGCTCTCTCTCGCTCTCTCTCGCTCTCTCTCGCTCTCTCTCGCTCTCTCTCGCTCTCTCGCGCTCTCTCGCTCTCTCTCGCTCTCTCTCGCTCTCTCGCTCTTCGTTTTTGTTAATACCGGGACTAATGCGACATGTTTATAACACAATGTGTAGGCATTTGTTGTTCTGTGCTATTAATATACAATGACAATTACACCCTATACTATACACTGATATTGCGTTGACTATCTCGGTTGGTTATTCTAGTAAGGAATATTGTTACAAAGAACTGCTGGTCAAATACATGAATACAACTATGAATAAATATATACATGCGTAAACACATGAATAAATATACAACGTTTATAAAGAAATTAAGAAACACAACTGATTTATCAAATTCAAATGTAGTAAACAATTAATGAATTCAAGATTATTTATCGATACTATTATGTATTGGTAATAAAGCAGGTAAGGTATGTGTATGAAGGACAAGTTAACATCACCATCCTACATAAAGTAAAGAAAAAGTTGAGAAATATAGTCTAGAAGTCCCGGTTCTTATTTGAGTTCTTAAAGGACATACCCAGTCGTAGACCCATTGTGTGTGCACTCCTTTTGTAAAGTTGAGCAAGTTTAGTTGGTGATCACAAGAATAACGCTCCATAATAACAAACAGTGTGTTGCTGGTGTGTTTACACCGTGCATTGGAGTGTATTGCGTTGCATTGTGCTTTGTATGGGCTCTGCATTGTAACAGCTACGCAACGCAACGCCTTAATTAAAACGCAAATAAATTAATTAGTTCAACAAATGAATAGTTCGCTGACTTACCTGATTTATCTCTGTGGGGAGCCCAAATTGTAACTTATAGTTTCCGATTGGGTGGCAAGTTGGTACGATGTCCTGAGACCATGACTCCGGGACCTGCGGGTTACTACTGTTGTACTTCTGCAGGATCACCTCTGATCCTCCAACAGACCACCCCCCCCCCCCCCCCACACACACACACACACACACACACACACACACACACACACACTCACACGCACACGCACGCACACGCACACGCACACGCACACGCACGCACGCACACATACACACGCACACCCACGCACACACACACACCCACACACACACACACACACACACACACCCCCACTGTCCCAACAATGGTATCGTCCGACCAGAGACCAGGCTTTAAAACACACAGGCAGGCAATTATTAATTATAGGTATATTATATATATATATATATATATATATATATATATATATATATATATATATATATATATATATATATCTACTAGGTCTATACTAGACCATATATATATGGTCTAGTATAGACCTAGTAGACATCATATATTATATCATATATAGTATAAGTATATGTATTACCCAGCTGGTTGAGACCAATATTTTGCTAAAATGGTAATGATATTTTAATGAATGACTATGTGAATATGTGGGTTTGAAAGGTCGAAAGACTCTTAAAATGTCGTTATTTTATACATTATAAGCCCATCTTTATTTTGCAAATTAAAAATGAACATTTTAATGCAAACGAATCCCTTAAAGTGAACGAGCATTATGTAAACTACATTTGCATGTGGAAGATGCGCTCCACCGTGTGGAATAATGTTGGTAATACAATAATAATAAGTATTGTATTCGTAAATCTATTATGAAGATACTACAGAGGTCACTGCACATTCAGTTATTAATACAACATCTTATTAAAAGCAATGCATTCCCGTCAGAATATTTTCTAGGTATAATATTTTTTTTTCTAGGTAGCCTTAAATGGCCAATATAAATGACCTGTTTATAAATGGGTTAACTTACCATTATAGTAGCATGTCTTTATGTGTACATTGTTATGCAACATATGTCATATTATATTATACGCGTGTCTCATAGTCGTACACGTAGAGATAGATTGGAAACCTATATTTTTCTACCCACAGGCAGTGCACCTGGATTGGAGAGCTGCAACTATCATAACAGTGTCACCAATATTACATTGTCACACTTCTTTACTGGACTAACTGGACTCATTTCCGTTACTGAACTGTTCTGCACGGTACTGTACATGTATATATAATATATCATTCATTAGACACTTTATTGTTCTTTTATATTGTTAATATTATAGTTAATATAAATGTTGTGATTAATTAATAGTGTGGGAGCGAATGGGGAGTATAAGCATTCCGTTGTACTTCTGGAATCTTGAATCAGATTCTCTCTCTAACCCGATTTAAAAACAAGGATCTGAAAGTTGTGATTTGGTGCCCCCTGCCGCCAGCGAAATATACGACCACCGAGGAAACCTAGTGGAAGGGAGGTGTGTGTGTGTGTGTGTGTGTGTGTGTGTGTGTGTGTGTGTGTGTGTGTGTGTGTGTGTGTGTGTGTGTGTGTGTGTGTGTGTGTGTGTGTGTGTGTGTGTGTGTGTGTGTGTGTGTGTGTGTGTGTGTGTGTGTGTGTGTGGTGTGTGTGTGTGTGTGTGTGTGTGTGTGTGTGTGTTGTTCGGACCGCTTCTTCAAAATCCACATTGGGAAACGCTTACCGTGTGTACAACCTGTGTACCTTCCACATGCAGGTTGACGCAAGGCCGTATGACCACAGGCTGTTGAGTCGCTGTTATAACCGATGCAGTGCCACTGATAGGCTCCTGTTATGAAACAGAGAAGGACCACATCCTCCACTCCGCTGCGCCATTCAGCCAACGCCAGCGGATGCTTTCCAAGTCCAGTCATTTCCATGTCCACAAAGCAGCGGATCTAAACGGAGCGAGCAAGTGGTACATTTCACCTACTGTGCATTTATTTGTAGAATTGCGCGAATGCATGCGTGCATGCTTGTTATCGAGGTCTGAAATGAGCACTATATTCTGTATATATATATATATCAGATTATTCTGATTATTGTCGCAACCTGTGCGTAACGGCTCGTACGTGTACGTGTGTGTGTGTGTGTGTGTGTGTGTGTGTGTGTGTGTGGGTGTGTGTGTGTCGTGTGTTTGAGTGTAGTGTGTGATCTGTTGTGAAGATGAGGAGTCGCAGTAACTCGGGGGTGAAGCTGGACGGCTACGCCCGGCTGGTGCAGGAGACCATACTCTGCCACCAGGTAGGTTACACGTAACATAACAACATGGCATCCAAACACACACCATAACAACGTATAACATGACATATAACAACGTAACACATACCATTACACCATGAACACACAGCATCACGATATAACACATAACACGACGATATAACACATAACATGGGCCCTATAATAACAACATCTAACACAACACAGAACATAATCACACATAACAGCGTTGGTAGAAAGCATGTACACCAGGTGAATCGGTGAATGAAACGTGATTATAGATCCTATTTGTCATTTGAACGTAGCTGCGTAGTGGGTGGACGTACTCATACGTTTGTCAAACAACACGTGACCGCAGGCTAGTGGCTACACATGTTTGAGCAAAGTTCAAGCTCAGAAACCTAGAATCTCCTTATCTCGAAACTCCCTGAGTACACTCAGACCCACGTCGACCCAGCTCTGCATGCTGTCAGTTCTACATCACAATTGCATGTTGTATGTACGTGTGTGCCTGCCTGTGTGTGTGTGTGTGTGTGTGTGTGTGTGGTGTGTGCGTCGTGGACAGAACCCAGTGACGGGGCTGCTGCCAGCCAGTGCCCAGCAGAAGGACGCCTGGGTGAGGGACAACGTGTACAGTGTCCTGGCCGTGTGGGGGCTCGGGATGGCCTACCGCAAACACGCTGACCGGGACGAGGACAAAGCCAAGGCCTACGAACTGGAGCAGGTGTGAGGAGTGAGGGAGGAAGTGAGGGAGGGAGGGAAGGAGGGAGGGAGAGAGTGAGGGAGGGAGGGAGGGAGAGAGCGAAGGAGAGGGGGAGAGAGAGGAAGGGAGAGGGGGAGGAGAAAAGAGGGTGGGAGGGAGGGAGAGGGAGGGAGAGAGGGAGGGGGAGGGAGAGAGGGAGGTGGAGGGAGGGCGGGAGGGAGAGAGAGAGGGAGCGAGAGAGGGAGAGGGAGGGAAAGAGGGAAGGGGACGGAAGGAGGGAGAGAAAGATACTGAGGGAGGAAGAGGGGACGGTGAAGAAGGGAGAGGGGGAGGGAGGGAGGGAGGGAGGGAGGGAGGGAGGGAGGGAGGGAGAGAGAGTGGGAGGGAGGGAGAGTGAGAGGGAGAGGGAGGGAGAGAGAGAGAGGGAGAGGGAGGGAGAGAGAGGGAGGGGTCTCCCATTGTGGTGTGAGCAGTCGGATCTCAACGTGTCCCCAATGCGTCTCAGGTGCATTCACACCTGTACTCGAACTTGAACTGAATTTGTTGGACAGACGCATGTTCATCAGGTCACGTGTGAACAGGGACAGAGAGTCAGAGAGAGAAGGAGGGAGGGAGGGAGGGAGGGAGGGAGGGAGGGAGGGAGGGAGAGAGTGAGGGAGAGGGGGAGAGAGAGGAAGGGAGAGGGCGAGGAGAAAAGAGGGTGGGAGAGAGGGAGGGGGAGGGAGGGGGAGGGAAGGAGGGAGAGAAAGAGACTGAGGGAGCATGAGGGAGAAAGCGAAAGAGAAGGAATGAGAGAGAGAGAGAATATGGATGAGTGTATGAGTATAGGAGGCGGCAGTATAGCTCAGGAGGTAGTGGTGGTCGCCTCACAACCGAAAGGTCGCTGGTTCGATCCCCCGGCTCCTCCTACTAAAAACTGCCGAGGTGTCCTTGAGCAAGACACCCTAACCCTAACTGCTCCTGATGTGCTGGCTGTCTCCTTGCATGGCTGACTCCGCCGTCGGTGTATGAATGGGTGATGTGAAGACTTTACATGACTTGTAAAGCCGGCATTATTATTATATCAATTGTGCATATCTGTGTGTGTGTGTGTGTGTGTGTGTGTGTGTTTGTTTGTTCAGCGATAGGGACAAAGTGTTACTAGCCAAACAAAAAGCAATGCTGTTAACTGATAAATTATGTGTCAAAATATTTGCTAGATAAACAGAACAGAACAGACAGTGTGAAAGATTAGCCCTGAACACGCTGAACGGTGCCGTGTGTAGGATTTAGTGACATCTAGTGGTGGGGTTGCAGATTGCAACCAACCAAAACAATTAAAACGATAGTTATGTTATCATAACTCTAGTTCTATGATTATAGGTGTAGCCGTCTACGCTTCACCTTATGGGCTTGTCCCGTGCGCGCATCGCACTGAACATTTCAGCAATGTACCTATCAACATGGGCCCCGCCCATATTCCACACGGCACCGTGTACTAGAGGACGTGCCGAGCGGCAGTCATTCTCCATGCTATTTCTTTCAGCAATGGGGATGCAGCAGGTGGGAAACTAGACGGCTACACCTATAATCATAGAACTAGAGTTATGATAACATAACTATCGTTCTATTTCTTATAGGCTACGCCATCTAGGCTTCACCTTATGGGCTAAGGTGAAGCTGCGAGCGGAGCCCGATAAATGTACCCCTGCTGGACCCAGGTCCCGGGGCACACTGGACTCAAGAAGACTTGAAGAAGTGTAAACAACACATCCCCAATAACAACCCAACTCTGTCATGAAACACGCAAAGCTGTGAATACAGAGAACAGAGAATAGGGCGAGTCTAAACTATTCGACTTACGCTTGAATTTCATAACAGAAAAACAGGGCAAAATACGTCCGCTTCCTGCCAGAAAGCGTCCAATCAACGCTTGCCGGCGCACACTAATTATTCAACTAGTGTGACAAGCCGGCCGGTGACATAGGCGCGAGTTGACTATAAGCCAACCAAGCACATCATATTGCAACATGTCTATCAACGCAACGCGTACAAAAGACACATGCATACCATCAATAACCTTATATAAAACCTTATTCCTGTCCCTCGCTAAGGAGCAGGGAGCATGGCCCCTGATTCCAACACAGTGTGGCCGATGGAGCCCCTGCTCATGTCCAGCATGTAGAAGCGGACAAAGGGGCCGGGGGAAGACCATGACGCTGCCGCGCAAATGTCCTCCACCGATACACCCTTGAGTAAGGCTGTAGAGGTGGCCACGCTCCGTGTAGAGTGAGCTCTTACCCCCAACGGTGGTGCTAAGCCCTGCCGAGTGTAGGCTAAGCAGACACCCTCACACAACCAGCGAGACAAACTCTGTTTTTGAAAGAGCGCGGCCTCTGGCAGCGTCGCTATAACACACAAACAGCTGCTGTGTGGTCCGGAACCCCACCGAGTGTTGCACATACATCGCCAACGCCTGGACCGGGCACAAGAGATGTAGCTCCGCCTCTGACTCACAAGAGTGAGGAGGTGGATGGAAAGCTTTTAGCACAATATCCCTCGACCGAAAATAACTGCCGATGTTCTTTGGGAGGAACGCAGGATTAGGTCTGAGCAGCGCGGAAGAGCCGTCATCATTGAGCAGCAGGCAACTCGGGCTAACAGACAGAGCGGCCAGCTCACCGGCGCGCTTGGCCGAAACCAAGGCCAGTAACAGCGCCGTTTTAAAGGACAGGGCATCCAAGGGGGCTTGAGACAGAGGCTCAAAGGGGGGCCCGGATAGCCCACTCAAAACAGTAGGAAGATCCCAGCGTGGCGTAAGCACGCGAGTGACAGGCCTCACACGCATAGCCCCCCGTAAGAATCTCTTAACGAGGGGATGACTGAAGACCGAGTTACCGTCACAACCTTCGTGGCCAGCCGACACCGCTGCCGCGTAGACCTTTACCGTGGAGAAAGCCAAACCTTTCTCCTGCAAGGACTGTAAGAAGCTCAGCACGCTTCCGATCTCACAGCGAGATGGGACCACTCGATTGTGATCGCACCACCTAGAGAAAGCATCCCACTTTGCTGCGTAAAGAGCAGATGTGGACGGCGCGCGCGCACACTGAATGGTGCTGATAACTGCTGCGGACAAACCTCTGTCCTGCAGAATCAAACCAACAACCGGACCCGACAGATTGGGTAAGTGGTAAATAGTCCTGTGCGCTTGCAACAGCGCGTCTGGCCTGGTCGGCACCGGCCACGAGATAAAAAATAACTCTTTTTCCTTGACGCCTTAGCGGCCCCAGCGCTGCCTCCATGCACTTGGAGAAGGTGCGTGGGGCCAGCGAGTACCCGAATGGCAGGCACTGGTATTCGTAGGCCACGCCCATAAAGGCGAAGCGAAGGAATTTCCTGTGAGCCTCGAGAATAGGGACATGGAAATAAGCGTCCTTGAGGGACAAGGACGTGAACCAATCACCCTGTCTCACGCATCGGAGTAGCGCTCTGATCGTGAGCATTCTGAACTTTCGCGCTGCCACAAACTTGTTGAGGGCGCGGAGAGCCAATATGGGTCTCATCTCCCCTGACTTCTTGGGAACCAGGAAGTAGCGGGAGTAAAACCCCTGGTGTAATTGGGACAGAGACGGCCCCCTTCACCAAAAGACGCCCCTCCTCCGTCGCTAGAGCAGTGCTCACGACGGGGTCCTGGAGCTTGGTCTCCACCAGGCCTATAAAGGGCGGGGGACGAAGCTTGAACTGAATGCGATGTCCCCACTTCAGCGTGTCGTCCAACCATTTGGGTAGGAGGCAGCACTCTCGCCATGACGCATAGCGCTCTGAGAGAGGGCGAGCAGACAGCTGGGGAGCGGTGAGGATCGGTCCAAGCCTGGACCGATCATCACGGACCCTCTGGAGGTCGGTCACCACCTTGGCGAAACGCGGGCCGAACAGCCCCTCCGAGGACAGGGGGCCCTGGACGAGGCCCACCCTATTACGTTCAGGAACCGTCGTGTGGGACAACCACATGGTGCAGTGGCCAACGGCTGGCTCAGCTGCAGGATGGCACCTCTGAACATGGCGACCTCTTCAACCTCCTTTGGCCCGAAGAGCCGCCAGAGAGGACTCCAGGCGAGGAATCCCCCTAGTCTCGACGGTGGTCCAGCCCTCCACCCTGGTGAATGCAATGGAGGTCTTCACCGGAGCCGTTAGCAACGACTGGTCCTCCGTCGCCGCAGTCAGGAATGGCTGGATGGGTGGAAACCGTGGACACAGAGTCGGGCGCCGAGAGGAGGAACGGGGCTTGAAGAAATCCCCGAGCATGTCGTCAGCCTTCACGCTTGGCAGCGGAGGCGGCATGGGGATGTTCTTGGAGGCTGCCGCTCTTTGGATGCCCCTCAAAGTGGTCGAAGCGGTTGGTCTTCCCCGCTCCGGCGGTGCGGGGAACCGAGCGAGACGACTCTCCGTTCGGAGAGTCATGACAGCCACGCTGTTCCTCGGCGACCAAGATCGTGACTGCTCCGTCGCTCTCGCCATTGCCCATGTCGACGTCATCCTCGCTGGGCTGAGACGTCTCCTCGGCGAAGAGGTCGACAGCGTCGCCCGAATCAATTAGTGGTGCGAAGAGCACCGACTGTTGGCGATGCCGAGGAACTGCTGGAGCTGTTTCCGGGAGGTAGGTGTCGGCCACTCAGCCACTGCTTTGATCTTGCCCGGGTCCGACCGAACCTGTCCAGGCTCGATTATGTAGCCCAGGAAGGCCACCGACTCAACGTGGAACTCATACTTCTCCGCCTTCACAAACAACTTATTCTCCAGTAGCCGCTGGAGCACCAACCGGACGTGCTGAACGTGCTCCCTCTTGTCCAGGGAAAAAAATCTAAATATCGTCCAGATAATCAAAAACAAACTGGTTTAGCATGTCCCAGAGGACGTCATTCACCAGCGCTTGAAACACCGCCGGGGCGTTAGTGAGGCCGAAAGGCATGACCCGATATTCAAAGTGTCCCAGAGCTGTGCTGAACGCCGTTTTCCACTCGTCACCCTCACGGATCCAGACGAGATGGTAGGTGTTGCGCAGGTCCAGCTTGGAAAACACCGCCGCGTGGCGGAGCGGCTCGAAGGCTGGGTCTATGAGTGGCAGAGGGTATTTGTTCTTGACCGTAATGTCGTTTAAGCCCCGGAAGTCAATACACGGCCGTAAGGTGTGATCCTTCTTCGTGACAAAAAAAACCCCCAAACCGACGGGCGACGACGAGGGTCTGATCAGCCCCGCTGCCAGAGAGTCATGGATGTAGGTCTCCATCGTCTCCCTCTCCGGCCGGGACAGGTTGTAGAGATGACTGACCGGCAGAGGAGCACCGGGAAGGAGGTCGATGGCGCAGTCATATGGCCTGTGGGGGGGTAGGGAAATGGCCCGTTGTTTACTGAACACCTCCCCGATATCGTGGGGGACGGAGGAGAGATCAGGAGGGCTCGGAACCGGACCGGTAGGGGAATTGCTTGGCGCTAGGGCGGACCGGAGGCAATGGGAATGGCAGAACACACTCCAGCTGATCACAGAGCCTGCAGACCAGTTGATGTGTGGGTTGTGAGTCGCCAGCCACGGCCTACCCAATACCACTGGGGTGTGGGGGGAGGAGATAACATGAAGGCGAATGCTCTCCCTGTGATTCCCTGACAATACCAGTGTGAGGGGGACGGACCGATGGGTGATCCTGGCCAGAGGATTGCCGTCCAGCGCGTTCACGTTAAGCGGTGACTGTAAGAGCTTGGTGGGGATACAGGCCCGTGTGACCAGGGAGGCATCGATAAAGCTGGCATCGGCTCCTGAGTCCACTAATACGCGTACCGGGAGCGCCTCCTCGGACCAAAGGAGGCATGCCTCAAAATGAGAATTTGCCGTCGAAGCTGGAGATTGGGTCGCATTCTGGCTCCTCAGGGACCCCGCCGTCACTGAGGGGCTCTGCTCTTTTGGCCGACGAGGACAGGTGCTGCAGGAATTACCCATTCCCCCGCAGTAGAGGCAAGCTCCCGAGTCCGTTCTCCGCCTCCACTCCTGATGGGATAGGCGCACCCGGTCAACCTGCACCGGCTCCTCCGTGAAGAAAGAAGCGGGCCTGGCGTAGCCCCTTCCCTCCGCAGAACGATGAAGGCTCCTGGAGGGACCCGGACCGTCCTCCCACTGCACTGCTAGGTCTGACACCTGGATGGACCCCCCGACCCCCCGGAGCGCCACCTCTTTGCCTAGCTCCCGATTGAGTCCATTCTGGAACGCTGATAAGAGAGAGTCATCGTTCCAACCGGACTCCAACGCTAACCGATGAAACCGGGCAATATACTCTCGCAGACTGAGATGTCCCTGTCTCAATTGCAGCAGGAGTTGTCCGGCCTGTGGACCACGAATGGGGTGATCAAACACCCGCTTCAGAGACGTGAAGGTTAGGGTGACGGGAGAGCCCTGCTCATAGAGCACGTTGAACATCGCGAGGGGACCTCCCTCGAGCAGGTTCACCACGTACACAACTTTCGCTGTCTCACCTCCATAGCGGGATGGTTGCGCCCGAAACGAGAGATGGCATTGTACCAGAAATTCCCGGCACTTGTCTTGATCCCCAGAGTACTTTGTGGGGGCTGGAATATGGGGCTCCGAGGGAAGGGGGGCAACCGGAACCGGCCAGGCAGCCGCTGACGATGAACCGTCCGCCTCGAGGTTGGAGAGTCGGTCGTTAAAGAACGCCAAGGTAGCTTTCAATTCCTTACGTTCCTCCTCTCGTTCCGACCGCTCTTGCTCCAGTTGTCCCACGCGAGCTCGTAGGGTAACGATCGTGTGTCTCATCTGGTCTGCGTCGCCGAGGTCCATGTTGGCTCGATCGTTCTGTCACAACGATGTGTGTGGGTTGGACCCCGAATGCAGACGACCAGAGAAGGGAGGTTTATTAAAGAAAACACAACGTAGAATGGTCAGGGACAGGCCAGGGGTCTGGATACCGGGAGGTCGAGTAGCGTAGTACCGACAGGTAGTAGACAGGCGGATGGTCTGGGACGAGCGAGAAGTCTGGATACCGGGAGGTCGAAGTAGCGACAGGTAGAAGACAGGTAAGTAGAAATACCAGAGAGCTCGTAGAGTACAAACGTATGATCGAGCAATGTGCCCAAGCGGTATATATACCCCCAGGTGAGGTGATTAGTATAATCAGTCTCGGCAATTACCGACAGGTGTGTGTGTGTGCCGCCAAAGCACGCGGCTTGGCCACGCCCCCTGTCAACCACCGTAACCGTGACAAATAATAATAATAATAATCATAATAATAATAATATCTAATGTATATTAAACTATGTTGTTGTTTCTTCCTCGGCAGAGTGTGGTGAAACTAATGCAGGGTCTTCTCCAGTGTATGATAAGACAGGTGTGTGGATTTCATCTTTGCATTATGTATATTTATATCTTTTTTATATATAATATTTTTATGTCAGGACAATGCCACAGTATATCAGCTATTTTTACCAATCAGAAAATAGAGACTTGAATGTTAGCCAAGATAATATAGTTATTTATTTATATATATTTGCATTATATTTGTCCCACATGATCTAGCAAGTGTACAACAATCAGATATATTTCTGTATTTGCCACATTCATAAATATGTATTTTGAAATATATGATTTGTTGGTTTGATTTGTGTAAAAAGAGAGAAAATAGTTACACTTGTTGATGAGAGGAAATAGTTGATTATGAATTATGAATTATTATTGACATATTGTCTGTTTTTTTTTTTTTCCTCTTGTGTGTGTGTGTGTCCATGTGTGTGTTTATCTGTATGTGTGTGTGTGTGTGTGTGTGTGTGTGTGTGTGTGTTTATCTGTATGTGTGTGTGTGTGTGTGTGTGTGTGTGTTTTTGTGTGTGAGCGTGTGTCTCTGTGTTTGTGTGTCTGTGTGTTTATCTGTGTGTGTGTGTGTGTCCATGTGTGTGTTTCTTGCTGGCAGGTGGAGAAGGTGGAGCGGTTCAAACACACCCAGAGCACCAAGGACTGCCTGCACGCCAAGTACCACACCCCCACCTGCTCCACCGTGGTAGGGGACGACCAGTGGGGACACCTGCAGGTGGATGCCACCTCCCTGTACCTCCTCTTACTGGCTCAGATGACCGCCTCTGGTAACTCATAATAACTTATTATTATCATTCATAACTGAACTTAATGCTATCTTCTCCTACTGGTATCATAACTCATAATAACTTATTATAGTTCATAACTTAATTCTACCTCTTCCTCTACATCCTACTGACTCAGGTGGGGCACTGCTGGCATGTTCTCTGTAGTGTGTGTGGTTGGTGGGTGGTTCATTGTTAATCAAGGCCCACAGGTTAAAGCAGCCACTACCACACACACTCGAGGAGAGAGCTCTAGCATGTACCATCTGCTCTGTTCACCATGATTCAAAACTCAATAAACTGCAATAAACCGGATTCCTCATTCAACCTGTGTCCCATGGCGTGTGGGGCGGCAGCGTCGACTGCTACATTCTCATATTAATAATAACGTATTGCAATGCATAACATCACTTAAATATCAAGTATCTAACTAAACAGTAGCTTATGTAAAGATAGTGAGAGATGGTACTTAGATAACCTGCTGACACTGCTGTTCCTCCAGGCCTCCGCATCATCTCCAACCTGGACGAGGTGGCCTTCATCCAGAACCTCGTCTTCTACATCGAAGCAGCCTACAAAGTAGCTGTAAGTTGTGGGCTACTGAGGAGATGGGAAGCCAACGTTAACAACAACAACAACAACAACAACAGACAATGTTAACAGACATCAGGCCATTTCACTTCCTGCTTCGGATTCATCCCGATTGCTATGCGAGTGACATCGCCCTCGGACATATTTCAGTTGATTCGATACTGGGATTGTAAAAGCCGATCCTTTGCTTCCCGTTTCCTGTTGGTTGGTGTTGTGATGGTTGTCGTGGTGTTTCTGCAGGATTATGGGATGTGGGAGAGAGGAGACAAGACCAACCAGGGCATTCCTGAGCTGAACGGCAGCTCTGTGGGGATGGCTAAGGTAGGACATCCCATAATATTATAACCCTCCATTTTAGAGCTTAGAGACGCTTATTGTTCTTAGCCCCACTTTGTGAAGTATCTTTCACTACAACACACCTCGTTGTAGATTTATTTTTGTAGATCTATGTGCGTGCGTGTGTGTGTGTGTTTGTATCTGTGTATGTGTGTGTATCTATGGGTGTGTATCTATGTGTGTGTGTGTGCTTGCAGGCAGCTCTGGAAGCCATCGATGAGCTGGATCTGTTCGGTGTCCACGGGGGCCCCCGGTCAGTCATCCACGTCCTGCCTGATGAGGTGGAGCACTGTCAGGTACAGCCCCTCACCGCCTCTAGAAGGGATAGGGCCCTGACTGCCTCTAGAAGGGTTAGGGCCCTGACTGCCTCTAGAAGGGTTAGGGCCCTGACTGCCGACGGCTTTTATAGGGATTAGAGACCTTTGACGCTCGTTCTGAAAGCTGCAGCTTGTCTGTTGTTCAACCCTTGTCTGTGACACATCGACCCTTCTCCGGTCTCTAAACTGGCTCCCTGTAGCTGCTCCATCCAGTTCAAGGCCCTGGTGCTGGCCTGCAGGGCAGTCAAATAAACACCTCCTTCCAACCTCCTGGCTATGGTCCAGGGGCCCCTGCGGCCGATATGTACATGGTCACGGCTCTTCTTAACTCTCCCTGCTGATGTCAGGACAGCAGGAGTAGCGGTTAGGTGATATGTCTCCTCCGCCTCCCTCTCCACCTGCAGGCCATCCTGTGCTCCCTGCTGCCCCGGGCCTCCACCTCCAAGGAGATTGACGCAGGCCTGCTGGCCGTCATCTCCTACCCCGCCTTCGCCGTGGATGACGTGGAGCTGGTGGATGCTACCAAGTCAGAGATCATCAGCAAGCTGCAGGTGCATGGCAGGTTTCTGCTCCACACATACCACGGTCTAGTTGGTTCGATTCTATGATGTTCTATTTGGTTGTATTTTATTTATATTCTATTATATTAACACTTTTTATCTATTTGGTTACATTGGTTGTGTTGTGTTCTTTTCTAGTCGATTCGATTTACCTGGTTCTATTATATTTGTTTCTGTGGAGTTCTATGGGTCCTGCTGTTGTATGTACTGTATGTCTGTTCAGTATGTCAGTAACATGACTTCTCCACTCTCCTGTTTCAGGGTCGCTACGGCTGCAGTCGATTCATCAGAGACGGATACCGTTGTCCCAGAGAGGTGTGGTATATACTGGACATTATCAATATTATATTACATATGTATAGTATACTATATATATATATAGATATATTATATCTATATATATCTATATTTCAAAATATATCTATCTATCTATATCTATATATAGATAGATAGATATATAGATATGTATATATCAGGGTTTCCGCTAGGATTTTTTCTTGCCGGTCAAGTGTCCGGACAGATTTTATTTTACCGGACAAATTCGAATGTGTTGTTGTTACAAAAACAGTCTATATTACAAACGCAACTATAATGTACACCTAGATTGACGAAAGAATGACAAAGACCTCAAATAAATTTGACTATTTAATGAACAACAAAACAAACAAGAACGATTGAGCAAAACCTTGTTAGCCGCAAAAATCTAGGCTATTTCAAAACACCTGTAACATCTGTAGTCCGTTTTAACATAGGCTACATGGCATCAAATTTACCCTGTAGGCTACCAGGCAACTTTTTGCTTTCTCCTTAATTTCATTGCGGCAAAGTCCTCTGCTGCCGAGCTGAAATCAAAGGTGTCTAATGTGTCTTTGCAGCTTGCAATACGCATAAGTCGCATCACTCTCTCCTCCTCCAGACGACTCCGCAGTGATGTTTTCAAACGATTCTGCAGGGAGAAGCCCCTCTCTGCTGGCACGCTTGACACGGGCAGAACACAGGCAATTTTAGCCAGTGTGGCCCAGTCGGGGTACAGCTCGCTGAACTCATAAATTAGCACTTGGCAAGCTGCAGGAGCGTGTCACCGATGCAATGTTTGCCGAGAACGACAGTTGGTCATCCAGGGTCACACCCAGATTCCTTGCGGTCCGAGTAGGTGTCACCACAGCATCATCAATGGTGACAGCCAGGTCTCATTGCGGACAGCCCTTTGCCGGGAAGAACACTAGCTCAGTCTTGTCCAGGTTGAGCTTTAGGTGGTGCATCGACATCCACTTTGAAATGTCTGCACGCGGCAATACGTGTTTCCACTTGCGTGTCCGAGGGGGGAAACGACAAGACCAGTTGGGTGTCGTCAGCATAGCAGTGGTAGGATAAGTCATGGGAGTGGATAACAGCACCAAGGGACATTGTGTAGAGGGAGAAGAGAAGAGGACCCAGGACCGATCCTTGTGGAACCCCAGTAGTCAGTCGGCGTGGTTCCGACACAGACCCTCCCAGTGCCACCTGGTAGGAGCGACCCGTCAGGTAGGATGCAAACAAGGCGAGAGCAGAGCCCAAGACACCCATCCCCTCAAGGGTGGAGAGGAGAATCTGGTGGTTCACAGTGTCGATTGCTGCAGACAGGTCCAGGAGTATCAGGGCCGAGGAGAGCGAATTTGCTCTAGCAATATGGAGCGACTCAGTTACTGACAGAAGGGCAGTTTCTGTCGAGTGACCAGCCTTAAAACCAGATTGGTGGGGATCCAAGAGGCAGTTCTGGTGGAAATACAAGGACAATTGGTTAGAGACAGCATGTTCAAGAGTTTTGGATAAGAAGGGCAAAAGGGATACCGGTCTGTAGTTCTTGAGTTTAGAGGGGTCGAGTGTTGGTTTCTTCAGGAGGGGGGTGACTCTGGCAGTCTTGAAAGCAGCGGGAAAGCATCCAGACGTCAGAGATGCATTGATGATGTGTGTCAGGAAGGGCAGGAGTTCAGGCGCAGTGGACTGAAGCAGAGGGGAGGGAACTGGATCCAGTGAGCAGTGGTGGGGCGGCTGGATGTGATGAGGAACATAATCTGTGGAGAGGGGACAGAAATGGGTAAGGGAGGGATGTGGGAGGGTGGGGGGAAGACATGGGTGGTTGATGCGAGCATCGGCCGGGGGGTCAGGGAAGGAGGATCGGATATCGTTGACCTTCTTGTCAAAGAAGTTGGCGAAATCATCCGGGAGAAGGGAGGAGATGGGGGGAGGGGATGAAGGAGGGAGGAAAAACTATCAAACCGTTTTTTAGGGTTAGATGCTGCGCTTAGAATTTTGGAACAGTAAAATGCAGCTTTGGCGGATGAAAGCGACAAGGAAAAGTTTGACAGGAGCCCTTAAAGATGGAGATGGTCCTCTGGGGTTTTTCCTTTCTTCCACCTGCGCTCCACCTCTGCGTACGCACTGAGTCCGACAACCAGGGGGCACGTGGAGTTGGACGTGCAGACCTGGAGGTGAGGGGACAGAGAGTGTCCAGAGAGGAGGACAGGGTAGAGAGAAGAAGGTCAGTGGCAATATCAGGGGGTAGAACAGAGAACGAATCAGAGGAGGGAGGGCAGAGAGAACAGAAGAGGAGAGATCGGCAGGGGTGAGTGTGCGGAGATTGCGACGGGACGCCACCATCATAGAGGTCGTAGACCTCTTAACTATATTGATGCCATTAGTAGGGACACGGAATATGAAATTGAGGACCTACCTACCATAATGAGGGACAAAGATTACTGGCGCTGCATTGTGAATGCAATCTCTGTTACGGCCGCTCAATGATGATGATGATATGACACACATGACTGATATATTGACTCCATCCTGCGTCGTAATCAAAACGGCTTTAGAAAAACTAGATCAACACTACCCCAAATTCTTGCTCTCAGGAGATTCATAGAAGAGCTGAGGATTTTCAAGTGAAAGGCATCAATTGTGTTTGTGGACTTTGCGAAGGCATTTGAGAGTGTCAATGCTGCAT
The DNA here is from genome assembly GCA_027704905.1 of Muraenolepis orangiensis. Taxonomy (NCBI): domain Eukaryota; kingdom Metazoa; phylum Chordata; class Actinopteri; order Gadiformes; family Muraenolepididae; genus Muraenolepis; species Muraenolepis orangiensis. The sequence goes on along the minus strand of CM051000.1, from coordinate 18,168,278 downwards.
ATCCTTCTGAATTACGGTGTCCCAGATGAGATTGTCAAAGCCATTGCCATCATGTATGACAACCCATCATGCTTTGTGCAAAGCACGGACGGCCTAACCAAGGAGTTCCTCACAACCGCAGGAATCCTCCAAGGAGACACCTTAGCTCCATTATCTTCCGTGATTGTAGTGGACTATATATACTCAGGTCAATCAAGGTGCCATCAAAGCCAGCACCTCACCGATCTCGACTACGCACCCTCACGGCTGACCAACTGTGTGATGCGCAAGACCTGTTAACATCACTAGAGAATGCTGCAGCCAAGGTCTGCCTTTTCTCAATGTAAAGAAGACAGAGTTAATGACCATCAACGAGGATGACAACCACTTCCCAATATGTTCCAACAATGGCACCCAACTCAACGAGGTCAGTGACTTCAGGTACCTATGTTACTGACAGTAAGAAGAACTTTCTGACACGCAAAGGGCAAGCATGGAGTGCCTGTAACAAGCTTCACAACATCTGGCAATCAAATATATCTATATCTACAAAACTGGCCTTCTTCAGAGCTTGTGTAGAGAGCATTATTTTATATGGAGCCAGGACCTGGACCATGAAGAAAGACCTACAAGATCGCCTTGATGGCACATACACCAGACTCCTAATGAGGGTGCAGAACATCTCATGGCGACAGCACATGACCAAACCACACATCTACGGAAATGTTCCACCTATCTCTACCACCGTCGCTCAACGAAGAGTGCGTTTTGCTGGCCACTGCTGTCGTGCAAAAGAACAGATAGTGTCTGACATAATATTTTGGAGACTTCCGTGTCCTAATAGAGGTCGGAGACCTCTTAACTATATTGATGCCGTTAGTAGGGACACAGAATATGAAATTGAGGACCTACCTACCATAATGAGGGACAAAGACTTACACCTTGTAAGTCGCTTTGGATAAAAGCGTCTGCCAAATGCCCTAAATGTAATTGTGAAGGCAATCTCTGTGATGATGATGATATGACACACATGACTGATTTATAGTTGATCCTGTGTGTGTGTGTGTGTGTGTGTGTGTGTGTGTGTGTGTGTGTGTGTGTGTGTGTGTGTGTGTGTGTGTGTGTGTGTGTGTGTGTGTGTGTGTGTGTGTGTGTGTGTGTGTGTGTGTGTGTGTGTGTGCGTGTGTGTGTGTGTGTGTTGGGAGTTGATCCTGTGTGTGTTGGGAGATGATCCTGTGTGTGTTGGGAGTTTATCCTGTGTGTGTGTGTGTGTGTGTGTGTGTGTGTGTGTGTGTGTGTGTGTGTGTGTGTGTGTGTGTGTCTGTGTTGGGAGTTGATCCTGTGTGTGTGTTTGTGTGTGTGTGTGTGAGTATGTCTGTGTTGGGAGTTGATCCTGTGTCTGTGTGTGTGTTTGTGTGTGTGTGTATGTCTGTGTTGGGAGTTGATTCTGTGTGTGTTGGGAGTTGATGTGTGTTGTTTGTCTCTAAGGAACCATCCCGGCTGCACTACGACCCAGCAGAGCTCAAGCTGTTTGAAAACATTGAGTGTGAGTGGCCCGTGTTCTGGGCCTACCTGGTGCTGGACGGGATCTTCAACGGAGACCGGTTGCAGGTACTGGACCGCTGGTACCAATACATACTGGGAGTTAGATCTTCTCCCTTCCTATGACTGTTTTGGTGCTCACCGGGGGATCTGTAAGAAGCTTGTCAGAGGTTTAAGGTGGAGAAGGTCCAGAGGCCTAAAGGTCTAAATTAACTAAATTGATATGGTAGAATATTAGTAATATTGTTTAAAACATGTAAGAGAAGGGAATGGGACAATTCATACAAGATTTCATTGTCATCATAAAAAGCAAATAGATTTTAGGATCTCAGTGGCCGGTTCATCTTTCAGGACATTTTATTCTATTTTGACAGTTTTATTTAATTCTTTATAGCCTGACACAACATCACACAATTCTGCCTGCATCTCACAATAAATAAAATAGGGAAATGACTCCTCCTACACACATCGATTCACTGTGATTATAAAGACTACAACTTCACTGATAAGGACCACAGTTTCCAGCAGCCCATGCGGTGTGTGTGACGGACAGGTGCAGGAGTATGCCGAGGCCCTGGAGGGCGTCCTGATCAGAGGGAAGAACGGGATCCGCCTCGTACCGGAACTCTACGCTGTTCCTCCAGACAAGGTCCACGCCACCTTCTACCTTGTTCAGTTCTATACTATTATATTGTCTATTATTCTATTATATTAAATAACACTCTAGTGTCTATTATTCTATTATATTCTATTCTAGTGTATATTATTGTATTCTATTCTAGTGTCTGTTATTCTATACGTCACGGAGGCAGTCACTTTATGCGTTATCTCATTTAGGCAGATAAGATTGTCGCAGCCAATTTCCAAGTCGATCATAGTTGGCAAAGCAGTGTCCATGTAGTGAAGTGACAGCCCAACACAGACCACCACACACAGGTTATGGATGAATGACTGTACTGGTCCTGTACTGTAGCTCGCTACATCATCACACCATCAGGGCCTACTCCACTCAGCTAGGACTATTAGGTTTCATAGACAAATGGCTGCCACACAACCACACCTTCGTAACAATTACCAATGCAAAGAAAGTCAAAACTCTCAATTTAAATGCACAACAATGCTTAACAAACTCAAGACAGCCATTAACTAATCATTTAACAAGTGTGTGGAAACAAAATGCAACAACCAGCTCAATGAGACGCAACACTGCGCCAAAACCAGCAAAGACAAATAAGTCTCACTCACCAATGATGTTCACTTGAAGACAAAATCCATTCTCCTGTCCTTCTGGATGAATGTTTCGATAACCCGGTCATAAAGCTGATCACTGCTTTTCTCAAGAATGCCATCGTGCAGCTTCTTGTAGTGTGAGCGAGAGTGGGCTCTCCGTCCAGTTGGTACTGGACGGAGAGTCTCTCTGCACAGTCTCATCATTATATTTGATCAAAACCATCCCTCTGCCCTTCAATGCAAATGCAAAACCCTGGTCAAACAAAAACTGCATGTCAAATGTGTGAGAAGAAAATTCTGCATTCTTTAATTTTAAGTACACCTTGAGATCAAACCAAATAAAGGGCATGTTTTCAAGATTCAAGATTCAAGATAACTTTATTTATCCCGAGGGAAATTAAGGTGCAACAGTTGAAACAGGGGGAATAAATGCACACAAAATATACTAATACCTAAAAACTAAACTAAACTAAACTAGTATAAACAAAATATAACTAAATTAACTCTAAATTAAATCTAAATGTATTGATAGATGAATTGCACAATTTACAGCATTATTACAGTAATACGTAGGTATATACAATACACAACAATACGTATTGTGCAAATTGGCAGTAAAATACTAATAAATAACTCAGATGAATACTGAAAAAGTGACATGTGAAAAGTGAAAAGTGAAATTGAATTTACAGTGCAAAATTACAGTGAAAGGATTTACAGTGCGTTGACCAACAATAAATAAATAACAGTGCGTTGACCTCAGGTCACTGAGTCTCCACTGTCCCTCTCACGACCCGAGGTAGATTAATTATAGAGTCTGATGGCCACAGGAAGAAAGGACTTCCTGTGGCGTTCTGTGGTACACCTGGGTGGAATGAGTCTGTTGCTGAAGGTGCTTCTGTATGAGGTCAGCACCTGATGGAGAGGGTGAGAGTTGTTGTCAAGGATACTACGCAGCTTGCGCAGCATCCTCCTCTCAGACACCACCAACAAGGAGTCTAGCTGGACCCCCAGGACAGCGCCAGCCTTCCTGACGATCCTGCTGATCTTGTTGGCGTCTGCTGACCTCAACCTGCTTCCCCAGCACACGACACCGGAGAAGATGGCACTGGTAGAACACCACCGACTGGTAGAACATCTTCAGCATCGTGTTACAAATGTTGAAGGACCGGAGCCTCCGCAGGAAGTAGAGACGGCTCTGGCCCTTCTTGTACACAGCCTCAGAGTTCTTGGCCCAGACCAGTTTGTTGTCCAGGTGAACTCCCAGGTATTTATATTCCTGAACAACTTCTGCGGACACACCCTTGATGGAAATGGGTGTGGGGGTAGATTTCCTCCTGCGCTCCTGCAGTCCACCACCATCTCCTTCGTCTTGTCTGTGTTGAGCTGCATGTGGTTCAGCTCACACCACTCAACGAAGGAGTCCACGACGCCCCTGTACTCCTCATCGTTTCCCTCGCTGACACAACCAACAACTGCAGAGTCGTCCGAGAACTTCTGCAGATGGCAGGACTCTGAGTTGAACTGGAAGTCTGAGGTGTATAGGGTGAACAGGAATGGGAAAAGAACCGTTCCCTGTGGAGCACCAGTGCTGCTGACCACAGTGTCAGACACACAGTCCTGCAGTCTGACAAACTGTGGACGACCCGTCAAATAGTCTGTAATCCAGGAAACCAGGGAAGAGTCCACCTTCATCTTACTCCCCAGCAGGGCAGGCCGGATGGTGTTGAAAGCACTGGAGAAGTCAAAAAACATGATTCTCACAGTGCTCCCGGGTCTGTCCAAGTGGGCGTAGGCACGATGAAGCAGGAAGATGATGGCGTCCTCCACTCCCAGTTTCGGCTGGTAGGCAAACTGAAGAGGGTCCAGCGATGATCTGACCAGGGGCCGAAGAAGCGACAGGACCAGCCTCTCAAAGGACTTCGACACGTAGGACGTCAGCGCCACCGGTCTGTAGTCGTTAGAGGTGCTGGGACGTGCCTTCTTCGGAACCGGCACCAGGCAGGATGTCTTCCACAGCACAGGGACCCTCTCCAGTCTCATGCTCAGGTTGAAGATGTACTGCAGGATTCCACTCAGCTGGGCAGCACATGTTTTGAGGACCCTCGGGCTGACGCCGTCAGGACCTGCAGCCTTGCCTGGGTGGAGCCTGCACAGCACTTTCCTCACCTGCTCAGCTGTGAAGGTCTGTGTGCCATGTGTGGGGGCAGGAAGAGTCTCTGTTGTGTTGATGGGGGAGGGGTGAGGTAGTGGTGGGGAGAGAGAACAGGTATGTTGTCACTGGAGAGGGACGGTGGGGGATGGGGGACAGCAGGGCTGGAGGGGAATGGTTGTAGAAGAGCTGGGGGAGGGGTAGACCGGAGCCCACTCATTGAATCTATTGAAAAACAAATTCAACTCGTTGGCCCGGTCAGGACCCCCCCCCCCCCCCAATTGTCTGGCTACCAGGTTGTTTGTAGCCAGTGATGGTCCTCATGCCACTCCACACATCCTTCAGGTTATTCTGCTGAAGTTTGTGCTCCAGCTTCCTCCTGTAGTTGTCTTTGCCCTGCTGGATCCTCTCCTTCAGCTCCCTCTGAACCCGCCTCATCTGCTCCCTGTCCCCGTCTCTGAAGGCCCTCTTCTTCTCATTGAGCAGGACCTTGTTGTCGGTGACCCACGACTTGTTGTTGGGGAAACAGCATACAGTCTCTGTGGGAACAACACTGTCCACACAGAAGTTGATGTACCCTGTTATACATTCCGTGAGATCATCAAGGTCCTCTCCATGCAAATCACAGAGGAAATCCCAGTCTGTTGACTCAAAGCAGCCCCGCAAGTCCTCATCGGCCTCATGTGACCATCTCCTCACAGTCCTTATGGTCCCAGGCAGCCGCAGGACTAGAGGCCTATACAGGGGCTGAAGGTGGATGAGGTTGTGGTCTGTGTGCATAACAGTGTATGAAAAGTGCCTGTGGGATCTTTTCCTTGACCTGGCTTGGACTCCGTTCAGACTGAGGCCATAACGGCAGCACCGTCATAGCACTGGGCAACAAGTTTGTCCATGCATCCATGTTCCTCCAGGAACCCAAGGGCCAGGGCTGCTACATCCTCATCCCTGTCACATCCTCAAATTTGACGAACCTCTCTTTTACGCCACGTCTGTTACAAACCGAAGAACAAGAGATCACTGTGCAGCATTGCTGACATCTGATGTTTCATCCAGCATTAAAGCTACAAAGGGGGCTTTACTTATTTCCTCTTTGATGATCTCACCCATCACTTCGGCAACAGCGCTTATCAAGTCGTTCTGTATTTGACTCGAGGTTCCAATGAACACTTTAGAAGTGGACAAATGGTAGTGCAAGTCTGGATCATATTCTGCAAAACAAATTTGCAGCTCCAGGTAATTACCACGATAAGCTGATTCTCTGCTCTCATCATGGCCTCTGAAAGGAAACTCCTGTTTCCCAAGGAAAATCACACAGTGGATCAGACGTTTCTAAATCTCCTTTTCGTTGTGCATGGTCTATGTCTCTGTTCGTCCAGCTGTAGATCAATCCATGTGTCTCCAAAAGTCTTCATGGTGACTGTTGCCTTAAGATGCCCTGCTGTGTTTTGGTGTTTTTGTGCAGCCTTGGTTAAACAGCTCAGATTATCATAGCCTTTCCAATTCCCTGCCCTCTTGTCGGTCCCAAATAGCAAGCATTCCCAGCAGTAGAGCCTCTCGTGGCTAGTAGAGCCCGTTAGCCAAGGGTATCTTTCCCAGTTGCTAGCCTGAAAATGGCGAACATAGCCTGCTTTAGCAACTTGATTCAGCTCAAGATTTTCGGGCGTTGGACGGCCTTTTTTTATAATGTCCATCTTTTCACTGTATGGTCGTCTTGAAAAGGGTACTAACAACAATTTCGCAACAACATCATCTTCACATTTTTTTTTTCTACCCTACGTAGAAAAAAAACAACGTAGCACCAAGCTAGATCCTCTGTCTCGAGCCAGTGAACTAACGGGACCGTCTAGCATACCATGGAACAGTGAGGAAATCTGAAAGAATACGCCTATTGGCTACAAACCAATATATGATTGATATATTGCGTACGCTCTCATTCAGTTTAAGGGCCAGGGCATTCGCTCAAGAATAGAGAGTACCTTGGTTGAAGGATATTCTTCCCAGCAACCCAGAAAAATATCTGATTGGTGGCATTCTTTTTCTAACACAAAACCACTCAAATGCATGGACCGAGAAAGACAAACAAATCAACGTACCGTATTGACCCGAATATAAGACGACCCCGATTATAAGACGACCCCTCTTTTTCAAGCCTCATTTTTGGAAAAAAAATATATACATTTTTTTTGAAGACCAAATCTTTTTTTTTTATAAAGAAAATCTTTTTTTTTGAAAATAATGATAACACACATCACACATTGTGTTCAAATTTGCCTAACTTGACAAACAAAAACAAAACAGGCTAGATAGATTGCAATGAAACAGTAGTGCAATAAAACGGTAGTGCAATAAAACAGTAGAGCAATGAAACAGAACATCAGTCTATTGGTCACATCAAGTCTTCTCATTCAACTCGTCTTCTACGTCGCTGGTTGTTCGCTCTCACTCCCGCTATCGTCACTCACGTTGTCTGCTCCCCGTCTCCTCCCACATCACGTCATCCTCGCTGCCATCCATGGCATACGCAGCATTTCTTAAACCCATTAATGCTTTCTGGGGAAACGTCAGCCCATGCTTGCAAGATCCATTCACAGAGCAAACGTACTGCAGGCTTTTGGATTTTTCCAGACGGTGTCAGTGCGTGATTAGCAGCCAGGAGCCACTCTGTGGATCTCTTGCGCAGATTAACCTTGAATGGTTTGTTAACGACCACATCCAACACCTGCAGCTGGCTTGTCATTCCGCCCAGTATGATCACTAGGTGACTAGGTTTTGACTGGCTCAGTCAAGTGTCCACGGAAAGCATCCAGAATCAACATGTTCCTCTTCTTTCTGAGTCCCCCACGCCACCTTGAGCCAGTCCACCACAAGTTCCGTCTCCATCCAGCCCTTTGCCTGGGCACTACGATAATCCCCCAGGTCCGGGGGAAGTTGTGTCCCATCTGCGAGGCGCGTTAACATGACAGTTACTCGGCTCTTCTCGTTTCCAGTAGATCAGTAGATCACTGATTTGTCGCCTTTCTTATGCACAGTGACAGATGTTGGCATGTCAAAATACACAGGCGTTTGATCAGCATTGCCCATCTGATCAAGGGGGTATGAGTGCTTCTTCCTTAACTTGATCACATATCGCTGATAAGACAGTAGCTTCTCTCTGGAGTCTGAGGGCAGGCGCTGGGCTTGTCCTGCGTCGCAATGACAGGTGTTTGATGTCTCTGCTTCGTTTATCACCGTTATCTTAAAATTGGCATCGTAACTTCGTCTCTTCTGTTTATTAACTTGCCCTACTTTTGAGCCACTTTTTTCAAGTTGGTCGCTGTCTCTCCATTTCTATCTCTCCAGGTAACTATTTTTATGTACTGTTACTTTAAGATTTTGAGTTACTTTAAGTGTCGCGCGGTGGGAACACTCGTTTGGCGCGATCTGTTGTTGCGCAATTACATGTGCAATTACGGTACATCGAAAAGTCTAAACCCCGATTATAAAACGACCCCTCTTTTTCAGATTTTTTTCTAGGAAAAAAAACCCGTCTTATATTCGGGTCAATACGGTATTAACAATTGTATTAATATAACTAATTCGATTTTTTTTTGGTTTCATCTGAGGGTTCCAGGGTCTTCTCTGAATACCTTGAAGGCCCTGACGGTTCACCGCTGCTGTGTCCGCCTACAGCAGCAACTAAAAATGTAATCTGATGACAGGCCCATGCCCACACTCGAGCTGTGTGCACAGAGGAAAAAGGGAGCGAATCGGACGTTCAATGAGGACAATTATGTCCGCACGGAGTGGCTAACTGGAAGCGCTGAACTTCAGCATCTATTTTGCTGGCCATGTCTTCTTTTTGACAAGGATTCGTGCTCCCTGAACAATCCTTGGGCAACTTCAGGATTCATCGACCTTGCCAACCTGTCACGGGCAATTGAGAGGCACGGTAAATCAAAAAATCACATAGATTGTGCTGTGAAATTGAAGCTTTTTTATTCATTACCGAATCTGCACTGCGCATTGAGCGGCTGGTTATGCATTTGGGGGGGGGGGGGGGATGCTTAAATTAATAAGACGAGAGAGTTTTGGCTGGAGAGTGCGTGCGGACCTGTCGGTTAGATAACAGGCGTGTGCAAGTCCTGCATCTGTATGATACAACTGTGTAAAATGATACCGGGCGCTGTAATCACTCATCTGGTTACGTTATTGACCCAAAAAAACTGGCTTCCCCTAAAATTTTCCCCACGCCACGCTACTGGTGTCTATATATATATATATCATGAATGGTGGGGTGTGTTGCAGATGGAGGAGGAGTACCTCAGCCCCCACACGGTGGACCGAGTGGCCCTGGGACAGCTGCCTCACATGTGGGGACAGTCTCTCTACATCCTGGGCCGTCTGCTCGCAGAGGTAGCTAGCTATGAGCTAGTCACTGTTTCACACGGAAATGGTACTTATATAGTACATTGCATTACATGACATTACAGTCATTTAGCAGACACTTTTGGTCCACGGTGACAGGTCAGACAAGAAAACTGCTAGTCACCAATAGTCATAAGTGCATTTATTTTTTAACAAGCCATAATAATATCATATATACATACATATACAAATATATAATAACCAAATATATAATACATTACATGACAATACAGTCATTCAACAGGTAGACAGTTTAACTACTAGTCACCAGAAGTGCATTTCCTTCCTAAAAAATGATATATACATACATATACACATAATAACATAATATAGAATTACATTACATTTCCATCAAATCAAATACATCAAAGGGGAAATGACAAATTGCGAAGCCAGTAGTAGTAGTAGTAGTAGTAGTAGTAGTAGTAGTAGTATCAGAGGGGCACTTGGGCTGTGATGCTTAGACATGTCATTGTTAAATTAGGAAGATTTCAAATTAAAAGTTCTGCTGTTCCCCGGAGAGAGTTGAGGACCAACGGTCGGGAGGACTCTTATTGTCCTAACCTGGTTTCAGGGTTTCCTGGCCCCAGGAGAAGTAGACCCCCTCAACAGGAGGTTCTCCACTCACTTCAAGCCAGATGTTGTGGTGCAAGGTCTGTAGCACACACTGTGTGTGTGTGTGTGTGTGTGTGTGTGTGTGTGTGTGTGTGTGTGTGTGTGTGTGTGTGTGTGTGCATTTGTGTTTATTTATTCTGATGTGTATGTTTATGTGTATTTGTGTGCATATGTGTGTGTGTGTGTGTGTGTGTTCACGTGTGTGTGTGTGTGTGTCTCTGTGTGTGTGCGTCCAGTGTGTGTGTTGGCTGAGTCTGAGGAGATCCAGGACCTGCTGAGTGAGCAGGGTATCATTGTCCAGACGGTGTCCCAGGTTCTCCCCATCAGGGTGATGCCTGCCCGTATCCTCAGCCGCATCTACGTCAAGCTGGGTACCACACACATACTTCACACACCTTTACACCTGTGTATGTGTGTAGTCCCAGTGAGGTCTGCACTGTGTGTGTGTGTGTGCGTGCGTGCGTGCGTGCGTGCGTGTGTTGGTCCCGGTGAGGTATTCGTGTGTGTCTGTGTTGGTCCCGGTGAGGTATGCGTGTGGGTGTGTGTGTGATAGTGATAGTCCTGGTGAGTGTGTCCTCTGTCTGTTCCCCAGGGAACAGTAAGAAGCTAAACTTGAGTGGTCGACCCTACAGACACATCGGGGTCCTGGGGACCTCCAAGCTCTACCAGATCAGGGGTCAGACGTACACCTTTACCCCTCAGGTACATCTACACCTTTCAGTATATAGCTACACCTTCACCCCTCAAGTACAGCTACCTTCCAGGTTCAGCTCTCTCTGTCTCTGTCTCTGTCTCTGTCACTCACTCACTCTGTCTCTGTCTCTGTCACTCACTCACTCTGTCTCTCTCTCTCTCACTCACTCTGTCTCTCTCTCTCTCTCTCACTCACTCACTCACTCACTCACTCACTCACTCACTCACTCACTCACTCACTCACTCACTCACTCACTCACACCTCTCTCTCACTCACTCACTCACTCACACACACACACACACACACACACCTCACTCACTCACTCACTCACTCACTCACACACACCTCCCTCTCACTCACTCACACGCACATACCTCTCTCACTCACTCACTCACTCACTCACTCACTCACTCACTCACTCACTCACTCACTCACTCACACCTCTCTCTCACTCACTCTCACACACACACACACACACACACACACACCTCACTCACTCACTCACTCACTCACTCACTCACTCACTCACACACACCTCCCTCTCACTCACTCACTCACTCACTCACTCACTCACTCACTCACTCACTCACTCACTCACTCACTCACTCACTCACTCACTCACTCACTCACTCACTCACTCACTCACTCACTCACTCTCTCTCTCTCTATATATAGTTCTTGGACCAGCACCACTTTTACCTGGCTCTGGACACCCAGATGATCGTGGAGATGCTGCGTATGGAGCTGGCCTACCTGTCGTCCTGCTGGAGGATGACAGGATGTCCCACACTCACCTTCCCCGTTACCAGTAGCATGCTCAGTAAGACCCTCGGCTTCACCATAACCACACCCATCAACCAGAAAGAAGGGTGAATGTGTGTATGAATGTGTCTAAGGATGTATATTAGATTAAATTAAATTAGATTAGATTCAAATGTATTGTCATTGCACAGCACAAGTACAGTACAGCGAAAACAATTTAGCATCCAACCAGAGTGCACATGTTGCAGTAAAGTGCATGGTAATATAATATACAGTTTAAATTGACAGGTTAAAAGACAGTCTACTAGGTATTAAGTGGGATATGAGCATAATAATAGGTATATATACCGCATATACAGGTAAGTAAGTATTTAACAGGTAGTGATCAGGGGTATGCAGTTATTGAAAGCAGGATAAAAATATATAAATGTAAATGTATATACAAGTGAGCATATAGAAATGTATATACAAGTGAGCATATATAAATGTATAGCATATATAAATGTATACACAGGAGCAGGGATATGCAGTTCTAGCAACAGTTTGAGATTGGCAGGTACATTAAAAATGTGTACACATTAACAGGTATCTTATTCATAAATATGTAAACTATAGAGAGGTAGGTAGTTGTGATACATGTATATGTATATGTGAATGTGTAGCAACGCTTTGAATGCAGTTCATTTAAATACAGACATAAAGGGACAGACAGTCAGACAGACGGGCAGACAGACAGTCAGACAGACAGTCAGACAGACGGGCAGACAGACAGACAGTCAGACAGACGGGCAGACAGACAGTCAGACAGACGGGCAGACAGTCAGACAGACAGTCAGACAGTCAGACAGACAGACAGACAGTCAGACAGACAGACAGTCAGACGGTCAGACAGACAGACAGTCAGACAGACGGTCAGACAGACGGGCAGACAGACAGACAGTCAGACAGACGGTCAGACAGACAGGCAGACAGACACTTTAGCCAGGTTGCCGGATGATTCAGCTGATGTCTGTCTGCTGCACGGTGTATTTATTTATTATGTTTGGATTTTGTTTGGTTTATTTTCGTATTTAAGAAAAGACAGTTTAAGACATAATTACATTAGAACTATCTGCCACTCTGCCAGTAGATCAATAGTTTTAATTCTAAATCCGGTTGATTTAATCTTTTTTATTGGCCACATACATGTACACACACAGTGAAATGAGTTTCTCTGCATTTAACCCATCCTAGTATTAGGAGCAGTGGGCAGCTATTTTATATACAGCGCCCGGGGAGCAGGGTAGGGGTCTGGTGCCTTGTTCAAGGGCACCTCGGCAGTGCCTAGGTGTTTCCGGGACTTGAACCTGCGGCCTTCCAGTTCCCAAGAAGCCAAGTCCTGACAGACTGAGCTACCTTGAATCATTGACTGTTAATAGTTATGTCCTTCATTGAATATATATGTACCTAATTTAATATATATTAAATGTACTTCATGTTAAATGTTCTTCATGTAATATGTTCTAAAAGTACTGTGTGTACTTGGTGTAATATGTACTTGATGTCCTTGGTGTCCAGCTGAAGATGGAGACTCCCTGGACCCCTGCATTCTGTCCACCCTGAGGAAACTACAGGAGGGATACTTTGCAGGCGCCAGGTGAGAACACACTAGACTGTCAACTGTGTTTGTGTGTGTGTGTGTGTGTGTGTAATGTATATGTGTGTATATAATGTATATGTGTGTGTGTATGTATACATACTGTGTTTGTGTGTGTGTGTGTGTGTGTGTGTGTGTGTGTGTGTGTGTATAATGTATACGTGTGTGTATAATGTATATGTGTGTGTGTATGTATACATACTGTGTGTGTGTATATAATGTATAGGTGTGTGTATAATGTATATGTGTGTGTGTATGTATACATACTGTGTGTGTGTGTGTGTGTGTATAATGTATACGTGTGTGTATAATGTATATGTGTGTGTGTGTGTGTGTGTGTGTGTGTGTGTGTGTGTGTGTGTGTGTGTGTGTGTGTGTGTGTGTGTGTGTGTGTGTGTGTGTGTGTGTGTGTGTGTGTGTGTGTGTGTGTGTGTGTATATAATGTATACGTGTGTGTATAATATATATATGTGTGTGTGTATGTATACATACTGTGTGTGTGTGTGTGTGTGTGTGTATAATGTATACGTGTGTGTATAATGTATATTACACATGTTGTCAGGGTGCAGACAGGGGACCTCTCCAGCTTCCAGACCACTTCCTTCCACACTCACCTCAGCTTCCTGGACGAGGAGCCAGACGAGAGTCTATTAGCGGAAGAGGACGAGGAGGACATTGATGAAGAGTCCTGCCAACGCACCGGTAGGAGGAGACCAGAGACTCTGATCTCCATGGCTGACATAAACACTCTTCTATGAACCGGTTGTTTCGGACCGCAGCCACTAGGGGCCGCCACACGATCAGTGTGATTAAAAAGAATGATGTTCTGACACCTAACAGGACTCACCCTGCACCTCCTTTAAAAACCAGAGGCTCCTAAAAGGAGGAGAGAACATTGGAGATGGAAAAAATAACACAAGATGAAGGTGTTGAATCTGACTGAATTCATCTGGCAGTCATGATAATAATAATATGTTTTCATTCTTTATGGATGCTTTTATCCAAAGCGCTATATAAAAGTCATGCCACACATTCACCCATTCATACACCGTACATCATACATCATACATCATACAGACATGCAAGGAGACAGGTAATGGTAAATGGACATTTATATAGCGCTTTTCTAACCAATGGTTACTCAAAGCGCTTTACATATCAAGTCTCACATTCACCCATTCATACACACATTCAACCACCGACGGCGGAGTCAGCCATGCAAGGAGACAGCCAGCACGTCGGGAGCAGTTAGGGTTAGGGTGTCTTGCTCAAGGACACCTCGACAGCTTTTGCTAGGAGGAGCCGGGGATCGAACCAGGCGACCGCTCTACCTCCCCGAGCTATGCTGCCAGTTCAGTTTCGTGTAAGAAAACAAAGTGGTGGGTTGGTATTTAATCTTTGCACCAGAAATGACTGTGACATGTGCCAAGAAGAAATGTCACTTTTCAGACAAAGGTCGATGTTATGGGAACACATAACCTGTCTGCCTACATTTGGGGGGCCAGCCCCGTAAGCAGTGTTTCTCAACCTGTGGTCCGCGTGCCTCTGAGGCCTAGCCAACAGTCTGTATCGGTGCATCATTTTTTGGTTCATAATGAACTATTTACGGCAAATTGCTACAACTACATTGACGTAATACGTTAAACAAGCAGTTTCAGAAGACTGTATGGATTTAAACAGCATAACTGCACCAATGCCTTTCTTCTTGAAAGAAAAATACACAACAATGTAACTGAAAAACGACATTAAAACATGTCCACCATACCTGCCCCTGCTCTTCGTCTCCCCCCTCCCAGGGCGCCTCCAGGGCACCCTG
>CM051000.1:18142147-18152448 GCA_027704905.1 Muraenolepis orangiensis | reverse complement strand
CAAGACTAGCTGTTGTTTAGTTTGGTTACCTTTCCTGTCAAAACAACACACACACACGCACGCATGTGTAGCCGACACTAATTTGGTCATCTACATGCAGCTACGTAGGATAACATATACAAAGAAATGTCTCAATGCGATGAAGATGACTGTAGAGAAGACACTGAGAGAAGGCTGATCTTTGTATATAATAATAAGCTGGTTGTTTATTCTGTTATTCTGTCTATGTTTTTGGTGGGTGAGCTAGTTTAGATAGCTTTCCGCTACCGGATCGTTTTCCCTAAGTGTTCATGCCTGCCTAAACAGAACCTGTCAGACATTTAGAAAAACTTGTTTGGAGCCCATATTTTCAACGTGCAGTGGTAAATAGTTCTGTGCAATATCCATGAATATCTATATTTTATAATAGGGCCAGTCTTAATAACAGTCTTCTAATATATTGAGGTAATAACTGGTAAACAGGCTACATGGTGGAATAGGACACACTGGCTATGTTAGCTTATTATGGTGCCCTATTAGCTCAGTCATCAGTCCTGACTCGCCAGTTGAGGTGACATTTTCTAACTATTTCATTTGCTTTCAGTTCATTTGCTTTCATTTGCTTTCAGTTGCGACCACACACAAAATAAGCTGAAAAAGGTAAACAAAACGAAAGAGATGACCCAATCAGCGTGTCATTAGAAAAAGATGAACAACCTCCTCCAGATGACATTGAACAGATTAATGAAGAGCAAAAACCAACTGCAACTGCTTTTAGATGAACAAGACCTGATGAACCAAATACTATATGTTATCACAGAGGAAAGAGAAAATGTGCTTAACATGAAGACAAATGCTGGTTCAGAGAATGGCTTTAATGTCCCTAACAACCAGAGTGTGGACAATGACATCGCTATAGGGGCAATAGGGTCAATCCCTCTTGTGGTTGTTAAATGGCATTATTTGTGCATTATCTTTGTAAAAAACAACAACTAAATAACTGCATTATGTGAAAGTCATCCTATATATGTTAACAAAACATTTTACAGACAGACAACCTGATAAAGCGTTAATCCAGCGTAAACGTTAAGTGTTCAAAGTTGAGGTAAGTGTGGAACCATATTAAAGCATTTTTAATTGACAATAGTTATAGCTTTTTATCATTCAGACAGCAGGCTGTGTAAATCCCTTTAAGGGTTTTAAATGTCCTTAGAGTTCAATATAGATCCAAGTCCATTTCCTCCACAAGTGTCATACAACACAACTGCAAAGCACGTGTCCTTGAAATATCCAGCTCCTCCCTAAAGTGTCATGGCACAGTTCCATTAACGTTATTTATCATGCGTGCACAACAAAATGATCTTGTCCACACAAGTTATTTTTCTCTTTTCGACCAAGGCACACAGCCAACCAACCAGCCATCAACTACACACACAGATGTATCTTAAAATGGAAACTTGCGCCACCTGCTCTATCTGTACCATACTTACACAATAAACTGGTTTATGTGTTCTGTGCCTCCCACAGTCCCCTCCTTTTCTACACGGGATGATGTTCCACACGCTGTTCTCACTACCATGACTGACCATATGTCTATGTGCTCCCTTTTTGCCGTTGAGTGACTATTTAACCCTTTTTTTAAATCAACTTACAGGATTGTTATATATTAATTGATTAACAGATAATATGTCACACTTTGCCTCCAAGAAAGCTCTCTATATGAGCTTTCTAGCCACTGTGTTTCTCAGTTTGGGGTAAGACTTTAAAACCTTTTTAAAAACATCTTAAATGTGCATGATATTTATTTAGCAATGGAAAAATGACTTGTATGGCCAGAACTAATAGTGGAGACTTTTTAAAGAATCAATGGTGAAGATTTGGGGTATTTATTTATATTCAAAAACTGTGGGGGACAAAAAGATAAAAAATTTAACTCATAAATGTTTCAGATACGTCCTACTTAATTTCCTTCATTGTAATGCATTCCCCATTATATGTTTGGTCATTTAAATTTGCCAAAGAAACCAAATACAATTAATGATTAATTACTGAAATATATTTCAACATTTTTACAAACAAATCCCGCCTTGAACTTGTTTGCCAAATACCGTTTCCTTTTTTCTTTACGATCAAATAATTGTCAAATTTGTTTTTCTTATAATGTTAAGAGTAAATAGCCATACTTCATGGTCTACTGATAAATCATATATTATTTCAATTCCAGTGCCCTGTCTCGGGCCCTCTCAGAATACCCAGAATGTGTGTGTGTGTGTGTGTGTGTGTGTGTGTGTGTGTGTGTGTGTGTGTGTGTGTGTGTGGTGTGTGTGTGTGTGTGTGTGTGTGTGTGTGTGTGTGTGTGTGTGTGTGGTGTGTGTGTGTGTGGTGTGTGTTTGTGTGTGTGTGTGTGTGTCTCAAATGACAATTAAGACAAATGCGAGATTTTATGCAGAAACGCAACACCTGCATATATAATATAAATATAATATAAATATAAATATAAATATAAATATAAATATATTATTATATATACCGTATATATGTGTATATATATATATATATATATACAGTATATATCATTTTTGCGGTATGGGGGGGAGGCATTAGTGACCAAAAATGTTAGAGAATTACGAGATAAAAGATAAAAATTTAGTTATTGTATTTCTCTGACCTCTGACATTTTCAACATTTCTGTCTTCTAGAGTTGTGTATGTATTTGTCAACAAAAGCCCGGCCATACGGTAAAGCAATTTGTTTATTTTTATTATGCCAGTTGGTATAGTATACAGTTTCAACAAAATACATATTGACATAGTGCCATAAAACGTAGGTGTGTCCATCCAGAAGTATGACGGATGGAGAGTTGACGAGTTGGTACAGTCCCCTGGGTAGGCTGGTAGACTGATCTAATCCTCATGCATCTGGGCGGACACATTGTGATGTCACATGATTATTTTAGTCATCACGACAATTTTGAAACTGCTTGTGATGGATAATCACACTTATACCATGGTGGCAAAAAAGTTGGCAGTTTATATTTAACCTTTCAATAACTCTACGACTAACAGAATGATAAGCGAATAGTCTTTTATAATTCCAACTGACTTTATTTGTTTGTTTTTAAAGGTTTTCCTCAAAACCTGAAGGTGACGGAGTTGACACGCAGACAAGCAGTTGGAAACCTAATGCCCTAATAATGGAGAAGGGGTAAGCCACAGCTAGCAGCCTCTCATTGCCCAACGTGCTCTCAAAATGAGTTGCGTAATATGTAGTACGTTAATGTCTAGTAGACTTTCCGACTTTCTGACTCTTGTACGTCTAGAGTCAGAAAACCGTCACAACCAGTTTGTTAAAATACAATGCAATACAATACATTATAATGCGCTCTAAGTAATTGTAAGCAATCCTACGTGGGAGAGTTTTTTCCGACTATAGTAGACCCTCTCAGTAGCCAGTATGTAAAGACTGCATGGCTGCATGGTCAGAGGTCCTGCCAGAAAGCCTCTTTGGCACCACGTGACAAAAACATGTGACATGGAATAGTTTCTTTTAATCATCACAAAAGTGAAAAGTTACATTATGGCCCTTTGAAGTGTCTGGAATTTACGGGCAATCCCAAGGACCAATCAAATCTGCAGCCTTATCATTTCCCACCAGGTTGTGTTCTTTATAGTTTCTAATCTTGTTTTGTTGTTTTTCAGGCTGAAGTATGACAAGCCTAGTGTAATGAAAGGGTGAGTTCATCCATCTATCATCCTCATTTCACGCCTGCATTTCCTGAAATCAAAATGCAAATATACAGTAGATGTGTGATGCAGATGAGTCTGTTCTGTCTTCACTCCTAGACGGACCGACGTCAACTCCATCACAAACTGGAACGCTCCTCTGGTGTGGGAAGGAACCTTTGACCCCGTTGTTATCGACTCCATCTACAAAAAAATGGATCCAAGAATTGCTGTAATCGTGTTTGCTGTCGGCAAGTAGGTCCAGCCACCGTGCACTCCTGACAGTTGTGCTTCTTAAGAGTTGTTTTGTGGTTTTTAGTCCCCAAAAAAGGACATTCTCTAATTCCGGGGGTCTGGTGGAGGCGAATGGATTGTGAATTGTAGTGTTTCTCCGGTCTACTGCAGTGCAATTTCTGTATCCTCCATTGTATCATCTTATCTAATGTAATGTGATGTAATCTTATATCCTGGAGGATAGAGTTATTTTATACTCTATCCTCTATCTTATCTTATTATTGTTATCTTATATCAATATGCTCCATCTGATAGGTACACACGCTTTCTCAAGGCCTTCATTGAGACCGGAGAGAAGTACTTCATGGTCGACTTCAGGGTCACCTATTACATCTTCACGGACCACGAGGACGAAGTTCCCAAAGTAAGGGCCGGTTGATTCTGTGGTCCATTGCCGACCTTTAATACATTTGTCTTCACTCAGCTGTTTTAATGAATGTTGGTCATCCCTCAACCCAAAATCTAGCATTTTTTTCTTTCGGAAGCACTACCCTGACCCTTCCTCTTAGCACTTGCGTCTAGTTCCTCAGCAGCTCACGAGAATGGCTGCTGAAAAAGGGCTGTAGCCTACTGCCAAAACATCTTAGCAGTAGTGGTAATGGTTAGATGTGTGCATTATGTTATTATACATGTGTATATATTATATAATTAGTTATATTCTATAATTATGCCTTATTAGAAATGAAATGCACTTATGACTTCTCGTGACTAGTAGTTATCTTGCCTACCTACCTGACCTTATTCGCTTTGGACAAAAGCGTCTGATAAATGACTGTAATGTAATGTCATTTTTGTCAGGAAAAGGGAAAAGTCTCAGGAATGGAATTACAGGGTCAGTAATTGTGATGTTGTGGTGTGTATTTAATTTCAGGTTCAGCTCGCTGCGGGCAGAAAAATCACCATCCTAACAGTGCCCAGCGCCACCAGGTGGCAGGACGTGGTGCTGGGCCGGATGAAGTGGGCCACCATCGCCATCGACCAACAGGTACACCGGCGCTGGGCTCCCCCTAACGTTCCCCTTTCCTCCCTTGGTCCCCTGGAGCTCCGGGCGTCAGCAAAAGCTCCACCAGGGAGAAGTAGAAGGAGCAACCCGAGGGACGGAATTAGACACAACTTGGTGGTTAGATTACTTATGGTGAAAGGAACATTTGATTAGATTGGCACAGATACACAGATGGCACAGATACAAATCGGAATCCGGATCCAGCGGACTTTTGGGTGTGGCTGAGGTATGTGCTCTACTGAGGGCTCTCTAGTTAAGTGGTAATATAAGCGTCATACAATCATCGAAATGCGTGTAACATATTAGAACATATGTGCTAACAAGTTGATGTTTTCCGCTGTGTGTTCCAGATCCGCAGTGAGGCTGATTATGTCTTCATGATGGACATCGACAGCACCTTCCGCTACCGATTCGGAGCTGAGTCTCTTAGCCGGCTGTCGGCTGTTCTTCATCGAGCATACTACAAGGTTTTTTATCTGTTCATTTAAGTACTCGTATGACCGATGCTAATAAGAATCCTTCTTCTCATACTGGAAGTTAAAAATGAACAAAACATCGGAAATCGGAAATGTTTTTTTTTAAGTTTATTCGAGCCTTCCCTTCTTGGTCCACATCCTCTTCGTTGGCCGATGTGTGTGCTAATCCATACGGTAGAGAGACAAGGGATGGTCAGGATATTTTCCACCAAAGTGCCAAGATATTCTGTGTTAGTTTGTCTGTTCAATTGAACTCACTACCGATATAATGTTGGCTAGCCTCCTCAGCCTTCCTAACCTGATATGTTTACGTTTATGGTGTCTATATGCATGACAGATACTGTATGATGTATTATTGTCTATATGCATATGTTAGACACGGTATTATGGCTTAGTGTCTGTCTTGTGTGAATGGTAGATGCATAAATAGCATACAAGTCTTTTGATGTATTGATGCAATGTTAGATAGTGACATCATTTTTATGGTAGTTTTCCTGTCCCTATAGACCCCAGACAGGGCCAATTTTCCGTACGAGCGTCGGCCTCAGTCCCAGGCCTACATCCCTATCGATGAAGGAGACTACTACTACACTGCTGCCGTGTGGGGAGGGTACCTGGAGGACATGTACACGCTGGTCAAGTACGGGACCCTTCTCTCAATGACGTGTACTGGACCATATCTGTACTTAACACTATGGGTGTGAACAAGTTGAAACACTTGACACTATGGGTGTGAACAAGTTGAAACAACACTTGGTGTGAACAGTGAACACTTGACACAAGGGTGTAACAAGTGGAAACACTTGAAAAAGTTAAACCACTTAACACTATAGGTAGGTTAATAATGAATACATTATATACACAATAACTCACTGGACTGTGTGTGTGTGTGTGTGTGTGTGTGTGTGTGTGTGTGTGTGTGTGTGTGTGTGTGTGTGTGTGTGTGTGTGTGTGTGTGTGTGTGTGTGTGTGTGTGTGTGTGTGTGTGTGTGTGTGTGTGTGTGTGTGTGTGTGTGTTAGGTACTGTTATGAACAGTCCAAGATTGATGAGAAGAACAATATTGAGGCTGCCTGGCAGGAGGAGAGTCATCTCAACAAGTACAGTATTATAATAATTCTAATAATTATTATTATTAGTGGTTGTATTATTAGTAGTATTTGTATAAGTACTAGTAATCTTATATTAGTACAGTTTAGCAACACCTCAGTGTATGTAACCTCAGGCTCAGGTTTCTCTTGAGCTCATATGTTACAGCGTTCTAAAGGACGCTGCGCTAATATTCTTAATACCATCAGACGGTTTTATAGGCTGTTATGTAACACTATTACATGATGTTACAGGCTGTTACATAATGTTATAAGATGATGTTATAGGCTGTTACATTACACTATTACATGATGTTACAGGCTGTTACATAATGTTATAAGATGATGTTATAGGCTGTTACATTACACTATTACATGATGTTACAGGCTGTTACATTACACTATTACATGATGTTACAGGCTGTTACATTACACTATTACATGATGTTACAGGCTGTTACATTACACTATTACATGATGTTACAGGCTGTTACATAATGTTATAAGATGATGTTATAGGCTGTTACATTACACTATTACATGATGTTACAGGCTGTTACATTACACTATTACATGATGTTACAGGCTGTTACATTACACTATTACATGATGTTACAGGCTGTTACATAATGTTATAAGATGATGTTATAGGCTGTTACATTACACTATTACATGATGTTACAGGCTGTTACATTACACTATTACATGCTGTTACATTAGTCAAGTCAAGTCAAGTCAAGTTTATTGTCACTTCACAGTTTACAGTTTAGTATAAAGCAGTGATGTGAAATTCTTGTGTGCAATACCCGACGACAGACAGCAGTTATAAAATAAGATAAAATAAAAATAGATAAAAAATAGAATAAAAAATAGAATAAAGAATATAAAATAAAAATAAAAAATGCAATTTATAAAATGCAAAAATCAGCACAGAAAAGAGCAATATATATATATAAATCAATGTAATAAAATATACATTGTTATATGTTATACGCCCTTGTTCAGCAGCCTGATGGCCTGACTGTGGAAGCTATCTCTAAGCCTATTTGTACGACACTTGATACTGCGGTATCGCCTGCCTGACGGTAATAGTGAGTAAAGTTCGTGGCTGGGGTGGGCAATGTCTTTTATAATTCTTTTGGCCTTGGCCACGCACCGCTGGTTGTAAATGTCCAGGAGGGAGGGGAGCTCACCTCCAACGATATACTGGGCCGTCCGCACCACCCTTTGAAGCGCTCTGCGCTCGAGTGCCGTGCAGTTCCCGTACCAGGCGGTGATACACCCTGTCAGAACACTCTCGATGGTGCCGTTGTAGAATGTTCTCAGGATGCGGGGGCCCATGCTGAATTTCTTCAGACGCCTGAGAAAATACAGGCGTTGTTGGGCCCTTTTCACCACGTGTGTGGTGTGCGTGGACCATGTGAGGTCCTCGGAGATGTGCACGCCGAGGAACTTGAAGCTGCTGACCCTCTCTACTGCAACGCCGTCGATGGAGATAGGGCTG
The DNA here is from genome assembly GCA_027704905.1 of Muraenolepis orangiensis. Taxonomy (NCBI): domain Eukaryota; kingdom Metazoa; phylum Chordata; class Actinopteri; order Gadiformes; family Muraenolepididae; genus Muraenolepis; species Muraenolepis orangiensis. Next base: position 18,144,384 of record CM051000.1, on the reverse strand, counting down.
TGCTCTCCCCTCTGCCTCCTGAAGTCCACGATCAGCTCCTTGGTCTTCTTGACGTTGAGGGCGAGGCTGTTCTCCTGGCACCACTGCTCCAGCGATCCGACCTCCTCCCTGTAGGCTGTCTCGTCGTCGCCGGCGATCAGGCCCATCACTGTCGTGTCGTCAGCAAACTTGACGATGACGTTGGAGCTGTGCATAGCCATGCAGTCGTGGGTGTAGAGGGAGTAGAGGAGAGGGCTCAGCACGCATCCCTGGGGGGCTCCCGTGTTGAGGGTCAGTGGCTCTGATGTGGTGCTGCCCATCCTCACCACCTGGCGGCGGTCCGACAGGAGGTTCAGTATCCAGCTGCACATGGATGGGGGTACGCCTAGACCTCTCAGCTTGGTGTCGAGCTTGGCAGGAACTATTGTGTTGAATGCTGAGCTGTAGTCCACAAACAGCATTCGCACATAACAGTTCTTCCCCTCCAGGTGGGAAAGGGCAGTGTGGAGGGCCATGGCAATTGCGTCTACATTACACTATTACATGATGTTACAGGCTGTTACATTACACTATTACATGATGTTACAGGCTGTTACATAATGTTATAACATGATGTTATAGGCTGTTACATTACACTATTACATGATGTTACAGGCTGTTACATTACACTATTACATGATGTTACAGGCTGTTACATTACACTATTACATGATGTTACAGGCTGTTACATAATGTTATAACATGATGTTATAGGCTGTTACATTACACTATTACATGATGTTACAGGCTGTTACATTACACTATTACATGATGTTACAGGCTGTTACATTACACTATTACATGATGTTACAGGCTGTTACATAATGTTATAACATGATGTTATAGGCTGTTACATTAGACTATTACATAATTTTACGTGCTGTTACAGTACACTATTACATGATGTTACAGGCTGTTACATTACACTATTACATGATGTTACAGGCTGTTACATAATGTTATAACATGATGTTATAGGCTGTTACATTACACTATTACATAATGTTACGTGCTGTTACAGTACACTATTACATGATGTTGCAGGCTGTTACGTTACACTTTTACATGATGTTATAGGCTACTACATAACACTATTGCATGATGTTATAGGCTGTTACATAATGTTATTACAAGTACATGATGTTCTAGGCTGGGACATTGCCTATTACATGTGCAATAACATTGTAAGGCAAACACTAACGTAAAATAAGTGTGACCCTGTGATGTTTCCCTTAACCTGTTTGCGATCTTGCTATCACCTCGAAGGTCTTTCTGAAAAGCCTCTTCTCTCCACGCAGGTACCTGCTCTACAATAAACCAACCAAGGTTTTGTCTGCCGAGTATCTGTGGAGCGACTATGACCGGATAACTGAAGACGTCAAAGTGATCCGGATTTCTCAGATAGCTAAGAATTATGCAGAGGTCAGGCCAAACTGGAACTAACACGCTGCCGCCCACAGAATGTGAACACACACCACGTCCGAACCTGTTCCAGTCATCAGGTTGTCGCTGCTACAACCGGAAGAGAACGACAGCCACAGTGTATGTGTTCCATGAAGTGAACCTGTTATGCTAACAATAGATGTGATGCTATGGGGTGAAACACTAATCCGCTGAATGCACAAATGTAGTGGGAATGCTGTGTTGATGTGGATTTTGGTGGAAGGGAACATCTATTTAATTCAATAATTTATTGATAAGGAAGATGTATAATCAATCCTCTGAATATAATAAAAAATATAATCTGCTGCAATATTATAACTGAAATGATCTTGAAGGAACCCAATACATTCAGTGGAAATGCTGTACTTACATGTTTTTTATCTTTATGGTGATTTATTAATTGGATTATTGGATTTGTTTGCTTGTATATGGAAGTTTATTATTAATGTATGTATTGTCATGGATGACATATTGGCGAAGATGTTTCTGGAAACTTTTGATGAATAAAAAAAAAGAAAACGTAACTCGTCGGTCATGTCTGGAAAACTGGAAATTTCTCAAGTTTAATACATGGGAAAGAGAAAGACTCAACACTATAAGTCTAAACTGCTTCACACCCATAGTGTTAAGTGTTTAAACTTGATACACCCATAGTGTTAAGTGTTTAAACTTGATACACCCATAGTGTTAAGTGTTTAAACTGGATACACCCATAGTGTTAAGTGTTTACACTTGATACACCCATAGTGTTAAGTGTTTAAACTTGATACACCCAT
>CM051000.1:18104647-18137147 GCA_027704905.1 Muraenolepis orangiensis | reverse complement strand
TTCTGTGAGTCCGGACCAGATCACCTGTTCCAACCAGGAGCAGTACACCGGCTGGTTCTCCTCCTGGCTCCCCGACAGGGCTCGCCTCAACAACCAGGGCTTCGGGTCAGCACACACACGGGAGCCACTTAGCTCACATTTAGTCAGCCGCTTGACTCTGCTGGTGGTGGTAACATCACTATAGCCAGTGTGACAATATCTCTCTCTCCCTCCTCTCTTTGTCCGTCTCCCCCCCCCCCTCTCTCTCTCCCCCTCTCCCCCTCTCTCTCTCTCTCTCTCTCTCTCTCTCTCTCTCTCTCTCTCTCTCTCTCTCTCTCTCTCTCTCTCTCTCTCTCTCTCTCTCTCTCTCTCATGGAAGGTTTCTCTCCTCTCTCCTCAGGTGTGACTGAGGGTTTCTCTCCTCTCTCCTCCTCAGGTGTGACTGAGGGTTTCTCTCCTCTCTCCTCCTCAGGTGTGACTGAGGGTTTCTCTCCTCTCTCCTCTCTCCTCATGAGGTATGTCTGAAGGTGTGTCTCTCCTCTCTCCTCCTCAGGTGCGCCTGGCTGTCCAAGTTCCAGGACAACAGCCAGTGGTTGCAGGTGGACCTCCGGGAGGTGACGCTGGTGTCTGGCCTGCTGACACAGGGCCGCTGTGACGCAGACGAGTGGGTCACCAAGTACAGCGTCCAGTACCGCACCGACGAGAAGCTCAACTGGATCTACTACAAGGACCAGACCGGCAACAACAGGGTCAGTGGGCCCGTACATAACTCAAAAAGGTTAAGCACCTTATGGGCCCTCTAGTTGTTGTGATGTAGTGGAGGCTGTAGACTGACTTGGAGAATTGTCCATGTTTCATCAGAGCTTTGCAATAAACAGTGATTTATAATTTATTAATTACTTTCTCTCTCTCTCCCCCCTCCTCTCTCTCTCTCCGTCTCCCTCACTCTCTCCCCCTACTCTCACTCTCTGTCTCTTACTCCTCTCTCTCTCTGTCTCCCCTCTATTCTCTCTCTATGTCTCCCCTCCATTCTCTCTCTCTCTCTCCATGCCCCTCTCTCTCTCTTCCCCCCTCTCTCCCCCTACTTTCTCTCTCTCCCTCTCTCCTTCTGCCCTATCTCTCTCTCCCCCCCTCCCTCCCCTATCTCTATCTTTCTCTCTCGCTTTCCCCCTCATCTCTCCCCCCCCCCCCCCCTCTCCCCCTCCAGGTGTTCTATGGTAACTCGGACCGCTCGTCCTCGGTCCAGAACCTCCTGCGGCCCCCAATCGTGGCCCGGTACCTCCGCATCCTGCCGCTGGGCTGGCACACGCGCATCGCCCTCCGCATCGAACCGCTGCTCTGCATGAGCAAGTGTGGCTGATGCTCCTCCTCTCTCTCTCTCTCTGAAGACCATCATAAGACAGGTTAGTTTGGCTCTCCTGATGATGTGTCTCATAACTGTTGGATAATCCTCAGTAGGGCAAAACTAACCTGAGCTTCTGGTGGACGCTTCTGTTGAATTCCTCTTATTCATTGTTTCCATCCGTGTTTTGTTTATTCTGTTGTGTCGTCTTGTTTTCGTGTTTCTTGTAACACTTTTAATATATTTACACATTCATGAACTTGTTTCCCACCTGGGATGAACAAAAGTACATCTAATACTTCCTTCTTGTAAGTCCTGCTTGTTAGCGCTGTCAAATAATTTTCTAACTCTGATTCTGATTCTGTGAGTTGTGACTAGACTTGTGTAATTGTTGTTAGTTTGTGTTTTTTTTGTACGTGTGTGTTTTGTGGTACAGTCTCTATGCGTGTCAAGGGAGTGAGTTTTATTATGATTGGCATTAAGTCTTGTTCAAACTACGTGTGACGATTCTGTGGACTTGGCTTCCACCCTTTTTGTGGTTCTCCTGTCTTGAAGCCCGTCCTCGATGAAATAAAAACAAGAACAGGATTGCCCTGTTTTGCCTTTTGTTCAATCTATCAATCAACCAAGGGAACAGATTAAAAAATGTACAGTGGGCGTGTAGATATTTTGGCAAATGAAAGCCAGGAGAGACGTTACACCCAGACTGGCACTGTCAACTGCCAGAGTGAATTATTGGGTACTTCTATCTTTCAACCAATACACATTTGACACATTTCCCAGCAAACACCTTACATGGCGTAGTAAAAAACTAAATGGGATAGGTCCAGGAGAGAGACCTGCTGATACGTCTGCAGGTTTCATTGTATTTGTAACCATCTCTACCCAGTACTTAGACCTGACCTCAACCACAGGTCAACATAACCATCTCCACCCAGTACATAGACCTGACCTCAACCACAGGTCAACATAACCATCTCTACCCAGTACTTAGACCTGACCTCAACCACAGGTCAACATAACCATCTCTACCCAGTACTTAGACCTGACCTCAACCACAGGTCAACATTACCATCTCTACCCAGTACTTAGACCTGACCTTAACCACAGGTCAACATTACCATCTCTACCCAGTTCTTAGACCTGACCTCAACCACAGGTCAACATTACCATCTCTACCCAGTACTTAGACCTGACCTTAACCACAGGTCAACATTACCATCTCTACCCAGTACTTAGACCTGACCTCAACCACAGGTCAACATAACCATCTCCACCCAGTACATAGACCTTACCTCAACCACAGGTCAACATAACCATCTCTACCCAGTACTTAGACCTGACCTCAACCACAGGTCAACATAACCATCTCCACACAGTACATAGACCTTACCTCAACCACAGGTCAACATAACCATCTCTACCCAGTACTTAGACCTGACCTCAACTACAGGTCAACATAACCATATTTACCCAGTACTTAGACCTGACCTTAACCACAGGTCAACATAACCATCTCTACCCAGTACTTAGACCTGACCTCAACCACAGGTCAACATAACCATATTTACCCAGTACTTAGACCTGACCTCAACCACAGGTCAACATAACCATCTCTACCCAGTACTTAGACCTGACCTCAACCACAGGTCAACATAACCATCTCTAAACAGTACTTAGACCTGACCTCAACCACAGGTCAACATAACCATCTCTACCCAGTACTTAGACCTGACCTCACTAACCTGAGCTTCTGGTGGACGCTTCTGTTGAATTCCTCTTATTCATTGTTTCCATCCGTGTTTTGTTTATTCTGTTGTGTCGTCTTGTTTTCGTGTTTCTTGTAACACTTTTAATATATTTACACATTCATGAACTTGTTTCCCACCTGGGATGAACAAAAGTACATCTAATACTTCCTTCTTGTAAGTCCTGCTTGTTAGCGCTGTCAAATAATTTTCTAACTCTGATTCTGATTCTGTGAGTTGTGACTAGACTTGTGTAATTGTTGTTAGTTTGTGTTTTTTTTGTACGTGTGTGTTTTGTGGTACAGTCTCTATGCGTGTCAAGGGAGTGACCGTTTTATTATGATTGGCATTAAGTCTTGTTCAAACTACGTGTGACGATTCTGTGGACTTGGCTTCCACCCTTTTTATGGTTCTCCTGTCTTGAAGCCCGTCCTCGATGAAATAAAAACAAGAACACGATTGCCCTGTTTTGCCTTTTGTTCAATCTATCAATCAACCAAGGGAACGGATTAAAAAATGTACAGTGGGCGTGTTTATTTTGATACTCTTATTATTGACGGTCGGACGGTCAGCTTACACTTTACACATTATGTACATCCTGTAGAAAGTGGGGGAAGAGTTGAAATGAAAAGAAAAAAAGGACCAAAGCAAATCAAGTGATGCTTTAGGGAACACATTCACCTCAGAGAACCAAGCCCCCCTTCTGTCTGGAGATCCCATTGAGATGCATAGACCCTCACGGCTTTCATCCACAACATCACAGCATTCCATCAGCGTGTGTTCAGTGTTACAGTGAGTCTGGCAACACGTGAAGATAAATAACTATAAATAACTATAAATAACTCAGTAGTTACAGACCAAAAACACTTTAACAGAACTCGATAGCCGGGAGGTGGTTGCTTTGAGTTTTCCCACAAAGAGTTATTATTATTAATAATAATAACAAAAATAATAATAATATCAAGGCCATGATGTCAGGAGACATCTCTCAACTCAGGATCTGTTCTCTCTCGGCCCTGGTCTTTACATCTGTACCGGTCATGGAAAAATAACTACATATCATAACAACATATCTTTGAAGGACCCACCCTGTCTGAGAGATTAAACCAAGAAGTTATTTTGATCTAAATATTTTGGCAAATGAAAGCCAGGAGAGACGTTACACCCAGACTGGCACTGTCAACTGCCAGAGTGAATTATTGGGTACTTCTATCTTTCAACCAATACACATTTGACACATTTCCCAGCAAACACCTTACATGGCGTAGTAAACAACTAAATGGGATAGGTCCAGGAGAGAGACCTGCTGATACGTCTGCAGGTTTCATTGTATTTGTAACCATCTCTACCCAGTACTTAGACCTGACCTCAACCACAGGTCAACATAACTATCTCCACCCAGTACATAGACCTGACCTCAACCACAGGTCAACATAACCATCTCTACCCAGTACTTAGACCTGACCTCAACCACAGGTCAACATAACCATCTCTACCCACTACTTAGACCTGACCTCAACCACAGGTCAACATAACCATCTCTACCCAGTACTTAGACCTGACCTCAACCACAGGTCAACATAACCATCTCCACCCAGTACATAGACATTACCTCAACCACAGGTCAACATAACCATCTCTACCCAGTACTTAGACCTGACCTCAACCACAGGTCAACATAACCATCTCTACCCAGTACTTAGACCTGACCTCAACCACAGGTCAACATAACCATCTCCACCCAGTACATAGACCTGACCTTAACCACAGGTCAACATAACCATATTTACCCAGTACTTAGACCTGACCTTAACCACAGGTCAACATAACCATCTCTACCCAGTACTTAGACCTGACCTTAACCACAGGTCAACATAACCATCTCTACCCAGTACTTAGACCTGACCTTAACCACAGGTCAACATAACCATCTCTATCCAGTACATAGACCTGACCTCAACGACAGGTCAACATAACCATCTCTACCCAGTACTTAGACCTGACCTCAACCACAGGTCAACATAACCATCTCTACCCAGTACCACCTGGATGGTTGCAGAGGGAAAACATCAAACTTCAGGTATGTGTGTGTGTGCCTGTGTGTGTGTGTGTGTGTGTGTGTGTGTGTGTGTGTGTGTGTGTGTGTGTGTGTGTGTGTGTGTATGTGTGTGTGTGTGTGTGTGTGTGTGTGTGTGTGTGTGTGTGTGTGTGTGTGTGTGTGTGTGTGTGTGTGTGTGTGTGCGTGTGCGTGTGTATGTGTGTGTGCCTGTTTGGGTGTGTGTGCACACGTGTGTGGGTGTTCGTGCCTGTGTGTGTGTGTGTGTGTGTGTGTGTGTGTGTGTGTGTGTGTGTGTGTGTGTGTGTGTGTGTGTGTGTGTGTGTGTGTGTTGGGGTGAGGGGTAACAATTAAGGGGTATTTCCATCCTAATGTTGTTAAACTCCCAGCACCAACATACATATACACTTTCTATAGACTTCTAAACTAAACAAATGTGTATTTCGAAGGCAAAAGACCTGTAGGAAATCTATAAAGTGTAAACATGTGAGAATGACAGCATAACCAAAACGTGTGTGTTCACCGTCATAATAAAATAATACAGTATCTTAGAAAGTGGGGGGTGTGATCGACACGGGGCACAAATCGAATCCACTTAGAAAAAAGTTTTTGTTCTTTTTTTTACATCTTTACCAACTGAAAAATAACATTGATACTGTTTTAATAATAATATTAAATTGTGGTAACCAAAGAAAGCCATTCACCATTATATTTCTCTTGTGACATATTGAGTTATCAACACATAAATATCTATGCATATCCTTTTTGTGTCTATAGCTCTTGCAATCACACAATAATTATATAATACCTTTTTTATATTTCCCATATAGCCTACATACTGTGTCATTTATAGCTTATATCCTTAAGGTGAAAACAAATAAATATTTCATAAATGATGTCGATATATATCTTTTTTTCTTTCTTATTAGCAAATATTTGACTTTGAAAAACATATACATACGCTCACCCACACGCACACGCACACACACGCACAACTTTCTGGGTCGCTTGCGTAACCGTTAGCTCTGATGCGTTGCAGTAGTGTTTTTGAACCAGCAGGTGGCAGCAGGGTCCAGAATGGGCAGTCGCTGCTACTGCTGCAGACAGACGGCAGTTTCAACGCCATCTTGTCCTCTGATCCAGTAACACTATTAAATATCTGTAGAGTAGTTAAGTACATACACACCATCGCAACACTGAGGTCAATATACTGTACTCTCATTCATACCTTACCTTAAGCGGTCAACTTGAGGGATTTCAAGCTTCACTGTGATGTGAAGGCTTGCCATAGCTAGCTGGCTCTCTCTGTCTTTGAGTGGTTGGGTGTGTGGGTGTGTGTGTCTGGGAGGGAGGAGGGTCCGGCCGGTTCACAGTGCCGTCTCTTTCAGGTCGTTGAGGTTTGGCATCCTGGGCCGTGAGGCGCGCGTGAACGTGGGTCCGTTCTGTCCAGGTTTGATGCCCAGCTGTTCCGGTGTGTACTGGACCCCCTCGGCCCGCTGCAGGGCGGAGACGTGCCAGCTGGACTCGATCTGTCCCGGCAGCGGGTAGCTGGGCTTGCGGCTCTTTGCCTGGGAAGTGCTGCTGACCCCGGAGTGGCCCCTGCTGTCCGCATGGCCCCTGTTGTCTGGATGGCCCCTGCTGTCGGTGTGAGCTCTGGGATCGGTGTGTGTTCTGAGATCTGTGTGGCCCCTGTTATCTTGAGGGCCCCTGTTATCTTGGTGGCCCCTGTTATCTTGGTGGCCCCTGTTATCTTGAGTGCCCCTGTTATCTTGGTGGCCCCTGTTATCTTGAGGGCCCCTGTTATCTTGGTGGCCCCGATTATCTTGAGGGCCCCTGTTATCTTGGTGGCCCCTGTTATCTTGAGGGCCCCTGTTATCTTGGTGGCCCCTGTTATCTTGGTGGCCCCTGTTATCTTGGTGGCCCCTGTTATCTTGAAGGCCCCTGCTATCTTGGTGGCCCCTGTTATCTTGAAGACCTCTGAGGTCTGTGTGGGCCCTAGGGTCTGCGTGGACTCTGTTATCTTGAAGACCTCTGGGGTCTGTGTGGCCCCTGTTGTCCGGGTGGCCTCTAGGGTCTGTGTGGCCCCTAGAGTCTGTGTGCCCCCTAGGGTCTGTGTGCCCCCTAGGGTCTGTGTGGCCCCTAGAGTCTGTGTGGCCCCTAGGGTCTGTGTGGCCTCTGTTATCTTGAAGACCCCTGCTATCTTGGTGGCCCCTGCTGTCCGTGTGGCCCCTACCGTCAGAGGAGTACGCCCCTTTGGAGGAGGCCTGCGGGAGGTTAGGAAGGGTCTGCTGGAAGCGCAGGTCTGGGGGAGGAGGAGGAGGAGCCTGGGGCTGGCTGGACGAGGAGGGGGAGAGGTGGAGCAGCCGGCGGAGGGACTTCAAGGGTTGGCTCTGGGGAACAAACACAAGCAGGGAGACTGATTCAAATGTTCCCAGTGCATTGGCTTAGAAGAGTCAATGGAGAGGCTCTCCTGACGGGGAGGTAAGGTAATGCAATGTAGCATAACAGCGTAAAGCAATGTAAGGTAATGCAACTTAGGCAGTGTGGCAGAGCGCAAAAAAAACTTTTAAAGAAGTGAGTGTAAGTAACGCAAGGAAACTTGAAGTTGAATATCATGGTAGAATGAGCAACAACAGCTCGGCCACAAAGTTGTAGACCATGCAAACTCACAGAGCGGGGCCTATTATCTTGTCATCTGTTGCATCACTCACTACAGAGTATTAAAAAAGTTTGGTCTGGGGCTGTATCCCAGGGTTTGGGCAAAGCCCCTTAGTTCCAGTGAAGTACTTTTATGCTGAAGGATACAAAGACATCTTAGTCTTTGTGGCAACTTTGTGGCAACAGTTTGGGCACGTTCCAGCATGACTGTGCCCGAGTGCACAAAGCGAGGTCCATAAAGACCTGGTTAGACCGGTTTGTGGTGGAGGAACTCGATTGGCCCGCACAGAGCCGTGATCTCAACCCCATTGAACAATTTTCGGAGGAATTAGAACGCTGATTGATAAGCTAGGCCTTCTGGTCCAACATCAGTGCTTGACCTCACAAATGCTCTTTTGGCTGAATGGGCACAAATTCGCACAGACACACTCCAACATCGAGTGGCAAGCTGTCATAGACGCAAAGGGGGGGTCCAACTCCATATTAATGTATGCATATATAATTCATTGTTTTAGAATAGGATGACCAACAGGCTCATATAGGTGTGATGGTCAGGTGTCCACTGTTCTTTGGCCAAATAGTGTGAAATGGAACTTCCTACAGTCTTCTACTTGGCCCACCTGGGTCAACACTCCCAGATGTGTGATGTCACACGACAACGGACCGGACGCCGGAGAGCTCTCACCTGGGAGTGGGAGTCCGCAGGCTTCTCCGTCGGCCACTCGCCGACTCTCTCCCTCTCTCTCCCTCTGTTGTCCCTCTCTCTCTCCCTCTCCCGGTCCCGGTCCCGACTCTGGTCCCGGTCCCGGTCTCTGGAGCGCTCGCGGTTTTTCCTGCGGCCGCTGTGGTGAGACGAGGACTTGGAGCCCCTCTGGAGGGACAGGTGGTCCTGGCCGTTACCGCTGACCTTACGGGACAGACAGACACACAGCGGAGTCAGAGGTGTCCTCGTTACCATTATTGGTAACACTTTACAATAAGGGTACATTACTGAACCATTCATTATCATTAGGCCATGCAGTAATAAGCAGTAAACTAATCTGGTCTGGTCTTAATTTACTAATGTTTTTAATGTTTACTAAGGCTATGGTGTTCATGTTAACTAAGGTATTAATTTAAACATAACTCATATAAATGAATGGTTAATTAATGTACCCTTATTGTAACGTGTTACCCGATTAATATTATTATTATTATTATTATTATTATTACAATTAAATGTTGTGATTGGAAACCAGACCAACCAACTGACCTCTTTCATTCAAGTCCGGTCTCAAGGTATAAAATATAAACGACCACAGGGACAGGCATGTGTGACAGGCTAAAACAGGAGCTTTAGAACAAATAGGAACTCAAAGAGTTCGGAAGCCCTTGAAAAACACATCAGTGATGCATTTACTTTACCGATATTTCCCTCAAAAATATCGCTTACGACACAAACATGAACAAGCATCGTAGAACGTCATCGTCAGATCTCAAAAGCTGGCGAAAATACTTCATGCAGACCTCAAGCGGCGGGCGATGGTGACACACAGCACACTGCAGACGACATGTTGTGTGTGTATTGGCCTATGAAGGGACCGGGTGGTGGAGGTGGAGGTGATTTGAGGCTCAGGCGGTGGTGTCAGACAAACGGGACCTTTAGACCATTAGGTCTACGCCATCCCGTGTCCATCTTCAATATGTGATGGATGAGTGCAACAACGGAGTAACATCCGTTGCGCTGAAGCTGACATTCTGCAGCCACTCCAAAACACAACATGGATGGACTATCGACTTTCAGAAAAACAGAAAGTGCCTTCCTCTTCTCTTTTGCGAGAGGACGTGCCACCGATGTGGCGTGAGAGGACGGGCCTTGCGGAAGGAGGGCATGCAGAGGTAAGGTGGTGGTGGTTGGATTACTGGAGAGGCAGGGTAGCCGCTGCTGGGCTGGTGCTGCGCCATGGGGGACGCCACTACGGGGAGCACTTTGACCGCGGCGTTGTGCTTTAGGCTAGTCTTAGAGCTAAAGAGGGGGAACAGGCTCTTCCTGATGCCGGGACTCCGCCCCTCTTCCATGTCCGTCTGTGGAGCACAAGAGGAACAACAAGCCCACACACGCTCAGCACCGGATCACCCACAACCTGCACCTCCTTGTTCCCTGAGAACGTACACGCCTGGTACTCCTGGTTTAACTAATAACTTACACACCTGCTACTCCTGGTTCCCTGACAACTTACACACCTGGTACTCCTGGTTTGACTGAGAACTTAAACACCTGGTACTACTGGTCCCATAAGAACGTACACACCGGGTACTCCTGGTTCCCTGAGAACTTACACACTTGGTTATCCTGGTTCCCTGAGAACTAACACACCTGCTACTCATGGTTTAACTGAGAACTTACAAACCGGCTACACCTGGTTCCCTGAGAACTTACACACCTGCTACTCCTGGTTCAACTGAGAACTTACACACTTGGTTCTCCTGGTTCCCTGAGAACTTACACACCTGGTACTCCTAATTCCCTGAGAACTTACACACCTGCTACTCCTGGTTCAACTGAGAACTTACACACCTGCTACTCCTGGTTCAACTGAGAACTTACACACTTGCTACTCCTGGTTCAACTGAGAACATACACACCTGCTACTCATGGTTCAACTGAGAACTTACACACTTGCTACTCCTGGTTCAACTGAGAACATACACACCTGCTACTCATGGTTCAACTGAGAACATACACACCTGCTACTCATGGTTCAACTGAGAACTTACACACCTGCTAATCATGGTTCCATGAGAAGTTACACACCTTTATTTCCATTGCTCTCCTGGTTTACCTTTTTGCTAAAATGAGCAATGGAAATAAAGGTATAGGAAAAACTGATGCAAGACAGTTAATATACCTTTCAATCAACAGACAAAATGTAAAGAAATAAAAAGTTATTACTTATTATTACATGCCAACTGGCTTTAATATTGAGTGTATAATACTATAATATAATACTATACTATCAAATAGTGTGCGTCAAATAATCCAATATATAAACCCCTGAAGAAAATACACTACAATCTATAACATCTATAGATTGTCAGGTATGGTGGAAACATAAAAAAAACTAAAATCGTTCCAGAACTCCTACAATGGTACATCTCCAGGTGAGCCAGATGGACGGGATGATCAGAGGCTCCTTACTATTTGTGTCTTCTTCTTCTTCTTCTTCATGGCTCTGAAGAAGCCCTGTTTCTCCTTCTCTTTAACGGGCTCCGGAGGATTCATGACCATGGCTTCGGCCGCAGTCCTGCGGGAAGCGGTTCCAGAAGTGAACGTGACAGCAAAGTAGGTCAACACATCAACACACACGACGACGGTGCTGGGCTGCTGTTCTCCGGGCTCTCCCTCAAATTGGTACTTGTATGCCAATTAAAGTGTATAGAATTCCAGCACTTCCACACTCCGCTAGTATTATCTAAACACCAGTAGTTCACAGTTTGAAATATTCATACTTAATTATCTTTTGATGACCTTGTTGATTACCTTATCTTTTATACACTCTAAATACACACACACACACACACACACACACCTTTAATCCATCTGTTACTTCGGGGTTATAATGATACATGTTGTTCTGCACTGCACTGCACTGTATTCATGATGCTGCTGCCCTACTGGCACTTTTAAATGCTTTTAAATGCTTTTTTGCACCATTCAACATATGTATATATCATCTATCAGTCACTTTATTGTTCTTTTTATTGTGTAGGGTCTGCTAAATGACTGTAAAAAAAAGACTGTGTACAGTATTGTTATAGTATAGTGTTGTATAGTATAAGTACATATAGTGTTAAATTGTAGGAAATTCATACTGCGGGAGTAAGCATTCCATTGTACTTGTTGCATATGGCAAATACAATTTTTGTATTTATGGGCTATCAGTATAACAGTCGTTGATCAGGATAACAGCAAGCCCTCACTCACTCACCAGTCGAAGGCGGTCTGGCGTTTGGAGTGGTTCACCATGGCGACCGGGTCTCCAGGTACAACCGGCACGACCGGACCCCGACCCTGGCCGATGGCGTCATGGAAGGAAGAGGAGTTATCTGGTCTGGGGGAGGGCACTGAGGGGTGGGGGGGACGGGGGGGGGACAGGACGGAACAGGAAGTACTTTTTTTTAAATACCTGAATGATCTATCTAATACACAATATATATACTGTATATAATATATATATACGATATACTGTAGTTGTTTGGTTGTTACCTCGGTAGAAGCTGCCAACTCTGCGAGGCATGGACTCACTGAAGATCATACGGCTGTCCTTCGAGGTACCAACATCGTCTCCGTGGTAGTCATGATACATCCCCGCCTGACACACACGCACACACACACACACACACACACACACACACACACACACACACACACACACACACACACACACACACACACACTCTTGATTAGATCATTTGTGATCGTTACATACAATACATCTGCCCAACAACACACTCCTGACATCAGATCAGATTGCCTTCATTGTAATTGTACAACTAAATGAAACCTAACAGCGTTGCAAACAAACAATAAACCAAACAGCGTAGCTATCAGTTGACAACCAAAACTCTAGGCACTTCTAGGCTCAACACAACCCCTGCTACTGTACACTAGAAACCATGCAGAACACAACACAACCCTTGATATTGTACACAGCAAACGCTGTAGAACACAACACAACCCCTGATACTGTACACAAGAAACCCTGTAGACTCTAGAGAATACAACACAACCCCTGAGACATAACGAGAAACAGGACAGAGCAGGACTGTCAAGCAGTGTGCACACAGCGTCTAGCCTGAGAGGACCACAGATAAAGAGGAGGACGACTGTATGAGCTGAACAAGGAGGGGGGGAGGAGGAGGTAGGAGGAGTTGGGGAGGGGTTCGGACCTCGTTTTTAGCTCGCTGAACATGAAAAGCGGTGACTGCGTTGTCCCTCGCTGAGTCTTTGACAGGCGCACAAGCATGGCTCATGTCTTTAGGGGACTGCTGGCTCTGTGTGGGGGGGGAGCAGTGTGGAGACAGGGGTGATAATGTCACACATGTTGAAGTCACACGTGAGGATGTCACACGTGATGATGTCACACATGATGATGTCACACATGATGATGTCACTCACAGTGCTACTTGCACGTCATGGAGCTGGGGTGAGACACATGGCATGTTATAAGCACACACACACACACACACACACACGTGTACATCGTGCAGCAATAATCTGCAGCACGCATGTACATAGCGACACATACACACACACAACCACACTGCTGTGGCTAATGCACGTATACGTGCACACACATACGACACACACACACACATTTATACACACACACACACACACACACACACACACACTAACTCCTGCACTATACATACATATATACAAACACACACACACTTACACACAGGCACACACACACATACACACACACTCCTGCTCTTAGAGTTCTAGACTATCACACACTCCTGCACTATACATATATATATACGCACACCAACGCACACAAACACATTAACACACATGTATACACACACACACACACACACACACACTCACACGCACTCACACGCACTCACTTACACACACACACACACACACCCCTCACCACTGACCCGGGTCATGGTGTCCTCGTTGCAGTCCTCCCGGGAGGAGCTGGCGGAGTGTCCGCCGGCCAGCGTGGTGCGGTGGTGCAGCTGGGGGGACAGCAGCTGCAGGCTGCTGGCCCGGGTGGCCAGGCCCTGGGCACCCGGCGGGGGCAGCGTGGTGGGCTCCGGGGGGGCGTGGGGCCGGTGGCGCTCCCGCCGCACGTACATGGAGTGACGGTGGGGGCGCTGCTGGGAGGAGAAGGGCGAGGTGTAGCCCAGGCCGTAGTGGTACGACTCGTGGGGGGAGGGCAGGGTGAGGGAGGGGGGCATCCCCGCACCTCCTCCCACACCTCCTCCCCCCACTACTATCCCTCCTCCTCCTCCCGGGTCCAGCAGCTCCGGGGCTTTGGCCTCCTCTTTGGGGGGCAGGTGAACAGGCAGGTGGGAAGGGGGTTCTTTATTGAGCCCAGAAGGAGGAAGAAGTGTGGCTGTTACAATTTCTCTGCTCAAGATTAAAGAAGAAAATGAATGTAAAAAATATACTAATATATTTCTAATAATAAAAATGTGTGTGTATGTCCACAATGTGCATGTATGGAATAATAATAATAATAATAATAAATGAAATGTGCATCTATAGAAACATACCTTAAGTATGCGTGGGCATCAAATATACATAGCTACAAAGAGGCTCATGACACATTTTTTGGAAGGAGGAGGTCCTAATTTAGACCTTCCTGTTCCAGCCGCTGAGACAGGAAGTGGTTAAACGGTGTTAGAGGCTGGTGTAAAAATAAAAGTCTTTATCGAAGGGCCGATAAAGGGTTGAGGTGACATCTTGCTCTAGGATGCTACAGGTAGGGGTTAGGGGACTCCTTGCTCTAGGAGGCTACAGGTAGAGGACAGGGGACATCTTGCTCTACAATGCTACAGGTATGGGTGAGGGGACATCTTGCTTTAGGATGCTCCAGGTAGGGGTTAGGGGACATCTTGCTCTAGGATGCTACAGGTAGGGGTGAGGGGACATCTTGCTTTAGGATGCTGCAGGTAGGGGTTAAGGGACATCTTGCTTTAGGATGCTACAGGTAGGGGTTAGGGGACTTCTTGCTCTAGGAGGCTCCAGGTAGAGGTGAGGGGACATCTTGCTCTAGGATGCCCCAGGTAGGGGTTAGGGGACATCTTTCTCTAGGATGCCCCAGGTAGGGGTTAGGGGACATCTTGCTCTAGGATGCTACAGGTAGGGGTTAGGGGACATCTTGCTCTAGGATGCTGCGGGTAGGGGTTAGGGGACATCTTTCTCTAGGATGCCCCAGGTAGGGGTTAGGGGACTTCTTGCTCTAGGAGGCTCCAGGTAGGGGTTAGGGGACATCTTGCTCTAGGATGCTACAGGTAGGGGTTACGGACCTGGACCTACCTGGAACCATGACTTTATGTCTGGACTTGTGTCTGGAGGAGGAGTCCAGCGTGCTGCTCTCCATGCGGCCGTTCCCTCCGCCGCGGGAGGCAGGGCTATGTCCCGACCGGTCGCTGTGGCGTGTCGAGGGGCTCCCGGGTAGCGTCCCCTGGGCCGGAGGTCCCACAGGGGCACTCAGCTCCAAGCAGCTGGCAGGAAAGTAGCGTGCGCCCGGCACGGCCACGCCCACCCCCACTCCGACCCCGGCGGCGGCCACGGCCACGGCGGCGCTGGTACCCGGGTCGTCGGGGTGCTGCCGGCCCTCGCTGAGGTTCCCCACGGACTTGGCATCACTCAGGGCGCTGTGGCTCTTGGACAGGCTGAGATAGGAGGCGGAGCTCTTGGACGAGGAAGACATGGAGCCATGGGCCGAGTCGGCCACGCTGTGGGACACGCGGCCATGTTGCTTGTCGGCCCCGGAGCCCTGCAGCGTGTTGGTCTTGCACTCCAGGAAGGGGTTGCGGTTTGGGGGCTGCTGCTGCGGTGGCTGCTGGGGCGGCTGCTGGGGCGGCTGCTGCGGCGAGCGGGAGGAGCCGGGCTTCCCGTGGACGTACTTGGCCCCCGGGAGCCCCTGGTCGGGCAGCTTGGAGGAGGCGCCCAGGTTGAAGTCAAACTCGATCTTGCTCTTGGCCTCCTTGGGGCTGAGGAGGTGGGGCAGGTTGTTGTTGGCCAGGTCTTTGTTCCTGGCGGGCGAGCGGTTAAGGGTCTGGGACATGTATTGGGTCTTGGGGTGCAGGGTGGGGCTCAGGCTGGAGGGGGCGGGCTTGTTGCCGTTCAGGAAGCTGCTGTTGCTGAGGTGATGCAGGTCTCCGTGGCGCGGGAGGCTAGAACATTCTTTACTGTTGGAGCGCCTGTGGCTGGTGCTCTTAGCGTGACTCCTGGGTAAACAACAACAACAAACAATAAATAATGAGAGTCTGCTGGTTTAGCTGCTGATCGTACGACTCAGAGGTATCTATTCAGAAACTACTTCAGCAGAGCAAATGGTCCTCAGGTCTGACCTTCTGAAAGAATTCACAAGGTTAATTTATCCTTACTACTTTTATGTTTATTCAAGTCAAGTCTGGTTTTATTAGTGCTGTGAAGTCTTTCCTGTCCTGGGGTAGGGTCTGACCAGGTAGGGTGGGGGTAGGGTCTGACCAGGTAGGGTGGTGGTGGGGTGGGGGTAGGATCTGACCTGGTAGGGTGGTGGTGGTGGGGTGGTTGTAGGGTGGGGGTAGGGTCTGACCTGGTAGGGTGGTGGTGGTAGGGTGGGGGTAGGATCTGACCTGGTAGGGTGGTGGTGGTAGGGTGGGGGTAGGGTTTGACCTGGTAGGGTGGTGGTAGGGTGGGGGTAGGGTCTGACCTGGTAGGGTGGTGGTAGGGTTTGACCTGGTAGGGTGGGGGTAGGGTTTGACCTGGTAGGGTGGTGGTAGGGTGGGGGTAGGGTTTGACCTGGTAGGGTGGTGGTAGGGTGGGGGTAGGATCTGACCTGGTAGGGTGGTGGTGGTGGGGTGGTGGTAGGGTGGGGGTAGGATCTGACCTGGTAGGGTGGTGGTGGTGGGGTGGTTGTAGGGTGGGGGTAGGGTCTGACCTGGTAGGGTGGTGGTGGTAGGGTGGGGGTAGGGTCTGACCTGGTAGGGTGGTGGTGGTGGGGTGGTAGGGTGGGGGTAGGGTTTGACCTGGTAGGGTGGTGGTGGTAGGGTGGGGGTAGGGTCTGACCAGGTAGGGTGGTGGTGGTGGGGTGGTGGTAGGGTGGGGGTAGGGTTTGACCTGGTAGGGTGGTGGTGGTGGGGTGGTTGTAGGGTGGGGGTAGGGACTGACCTGGTAGGGTGGTGGTGGTGGGGTGGTGGTAGGGTGGGGGTAGGGTTTGACCTGGTAGGGTGGTGGTGGGGTGGTTGTAGGGTGGGGGTAGGGTCTGACCTGGTAGGGTGGTGGTAGGGTGGGGGTAGGGTCTGACCTGGTAGGGTGGTGGTGGGGTGGTAGGGTGGGGGTAGGGTCTGACCTGGTAGGGTGGTGGTGGTGGGGTGGTAGGGTGGGGGTAGGGTTTGACCTGGTAGGGTGGTGGTGGTGGGGTGGTAGGGTGGGGGTAGGGTTTGACCTGGTAGGGTGGTGGTGGTAGGGTGGGGGTAGGGTTTGACCTGGTAGGGTGGTGGTGGTGGGGTGGTAGGGTGGGGGTAGGGTTTGACCTGGTAGGGTGGTGGTGGTAGGGTGGGGGTAGGGTTTGACCTGGTAGGGTGGTGGTGGGGTGGTAGGGTGGGGGTAGGGTCTGACCTGGTAGGGTGGTGGTGGTGGGGTGGTAGGGTGGGGGTAGGGTCTGACCTGGTAGGGTGGTGGTGGTGGGGTGGTAGGGTGGGGGTAGGGTTTGACCTGGTAGGGTGGTGGTGGTGGGGTGGTAGGGTGGGGGTAGGGTTTGACCTGGTAGGGTGGTGGTGGTAGGGTGGGGGTAGGGTTTGACCTGGTAGGGTGGTGGTAGGGTGGGGGTAGGGTTTGACCTGGTAGGGTGGTGGTAGGGTGGGGGTAGGATCTGACCTGGTAGGGTGGTGGTGGTGGGGTGGTGGTAGGGTGGGGGTAGGATCTGACCTGGTAGGGTGGTGGTGGTGGGGTGGTTGTAGGGTGGGGGTAGGGTCTGACCTGGTAGGGTGGTGGTGGTAGGGTGGGGGTAGGGTCTGACCTGGTAGGGTGGTGGTGGTGGGGTGGTAGGGTGGGGGTAGGGTTTGACCTGGTAGGGTGGTGGTGGTAGGGTGGGGGTAGGGTCTGACCAGGTAGGGTGGTGGTGGTGGGGTGGTGGTAGGGTGGGGGTAGGGTTTGACCTGGTAGGGTGGTGGTGGTGGGGTGGTTGTAGGGTGGGGGTAGGGACTGACCTGGTAGGGTGGTGGTGGTGGGGTGGTGGTAGGGTGGGGGTAGGGTTTGACCTGGTAGGGTGGTGGTGGGGTGGTTGTAGGGTGGGGGTAGGGTCTGACCTGGTAGGGTGGTGGTAGGGTGGGGGTAGGGTCTGACCTGGTAGGGTGGTGGTGGGGTGGTAGGGTGGGGGTAGGGTCTGACCTGGTAGGGTGGTGGTGGTGGGGTGGTAGGGTGGGGGTAGGGTTTGACCTGGTAGGGTGGTGGTGGTGGGGTGGTAGGGTGGGGGTAGGGTTTGACCTGGTAGGGTGGTGGTGGTAGGGTGGGGGTAGGGTTTGACCTGGTAGGGTGGTGGTGGTGGGGTGGTAGGGTGGGGGTAGGGTTTGACCTGGTAGGGTGGTGGTGGTAGGGTGGGGGTAGGGTTTGACCTGGTAGGGTGGTGGTGGGGTGGTAGGGTGGGGGTAGGGTCTGACCTGGTAGGGTGGTGGTGGTGGGGTGGTAGGGTGGGGGTAGGGTTTGACCTGGTAGGGTGGTGGTGGTAGGGTGGGGGTAGGGTTTGACCTGGTAGGGTGGTGGTGGTGGGGTGGGTTAAGGGTTTGACCTGGTAGGGTGGTGGTGGTGGGGTGGTAGGGTGGGGGTAGGGTTTGACCTGGTAGGGTGGTGGGGTTCAGAACGCATCCGTCGACTCATACAAAATCCTGGCACAACATCACCCCGTCGTAAAAATACCTCTATTGGCTTCTTGTCTCCGATTGGGTCCTGGTCCTCACCTACAAAGCCCTTCACAAACGGCTCCCCCATATCTCCCCGACCTCCTCTCCCCGTACCAACCATCTTGGTCCCTCAGATCCACCACAGACGGCCTATTCTCCACCCCTCAAAGTCCAACCTTGGTGTCAGTTTTGGGGACAGAGACTTCTCCAGGGCAGCTTCCAGACTCTGGAAGACCTCCCTCCTTCAAGATGTCTGTTGTTGTCCCCTTAGTGTAAAGTGACTTTTGAGTCCTAGAGAAGCGGCATATATTAATGTTATTATGATCATTATTATTACAAGGGTGGTTGTAGGATCTGACCTGGTGGGGACGGTGTTCTCCCCATGGTGGTGGGACTTCCTCTTGGAGGAGCGCGGGGGGACGGGGGAGGTGGGTGGAGGTCTCTCCGTCTGCCTGAGGGGCTGGAAGGCCGGATGGTTCAGACTCTGCTCCGTCAGGTAGCGCTCGGGCGGAGTCAGCAGCAACAGGTTCTGGAGGAAGAGGAGGCGGAGGAAGAGGAGGAGGTGGAAGAGGAGGAGGAAGAGGAAGAGGAAGAAGAGGAAGAGGATAAAAGCGGTTTTGGAAGCCGGAAGTGTGTTCAAAACACCGTCCATCCACACTAAACCGCCATTTTCCTCATCTGGTCTGATCTTTGCAGATGTTTTTTGGGGGACCACAACTTTTTCTAACTGGCTTGAGTTAGACTGATTGCTCTATGGCTGGTGAGGCTGCACACCTGTTGGTCATTGCTAAAGGCCCACAGGTTAAAACAGTGACCACTACACACACTCGAGGAAGAGCTCTAGCATGTACCATCTGCTTTGTTAACCATTATTAAAAACTGCAATAAACCAGATTCCTCATCAACGTTTCCTTGCCTTTGGGAGGAGCCCTCAAGTAGCCATTTTAATTGGCTTGTGGCAGCGTCGACTGCTACACGAACTATTCAAGTTCCAATGGCAATGCGCCTACTAAACAGCTTGGAGTGCTGCCACTATCATAACATTGTCATCAAACTTTTGCCGGACTTTCTGGACTCATTACAGTTTCTGCACTGTGCTGCCCTGTATTCATGATGCTGCTGCACTACTGGCACTGTAAAATGCTTTTTAAATGCTTTTTAACACATATAACACATTATAGCATCCATCAGTCACTTTCTTGTTATTTTTATTGTGTACAGTATTTGTATAGTATAGTGTTGTGTAGAATAAGCATAGTACATAGTATAGTGTTAAATTGTAGGAAATTCATCCTGCGGGAATGAGGAGAAACCATTCCATTGTACTTGTTGCATATGGCAATTCAAAATCTTGTATCTTGAAGAAGGAGGCAGGAAGGGAGGGAGGACCCGATGGTCTCACCTTCATCAGGTCCAACATGAGGCCGCTGAGGATCCCCAGGTACCTTCTCTCCAACGTCTGGGGGTGAGACACTGACGGGAACTAGAGAGAGAGAGAGAGAGAGAGAGAGAGAGAGAGAGAGAGAGAGAGAGAGAGAGAGAGAGAGAGAGAGAGAGAGAGAGAGAGAGAGAGAGAGAGAGAGAGAGAGAGAGAGAGAGAGAGATACAGTTGGTAAGACAGAGAGGAATAGTGAGGGACAGAGAGAGACAGAGAGAGATGGAGAGATGGAGCGAGGGACCCACTGTTTAAATCCAACAGGTTTTATTATTTGCTTTGCATTTGTTCTGAAGTTGGGCCTGTTGTTGGTTTAACGCTACATGCTAATCCAGCCAACACCTGGCTTGTGATCCAGCTCCTCACAACCCACTGACAGCTACGTAGCCAAGCATAAACACACACACACCCACACCCACACACACACACACACACTCGCACACACGCACACACAGAGTCACATGAACCCCGCCCCACACACACACACACACACAGTCACATAAACCCACACACACACATACACATATACTAACCCACTCAAACACACATATTTGCATGGCACATGCACACACACAAATCCACTGACACACACACAAACCCACACAAACATGGAGAGATACACAGGCACGTGTACGCACACATGCACGTACACACACACACACACACACACACACACACACATGCATGCATGCACGTGTGTTTGTTGGGTCTTTGGGGACATATTTCCTTGCTGCTCTAGTTAACACCAGCCAATCATGAGTCATAAAAATCCACTCGGAGCAGGCGTGGAGGGAGGGGGTGAGAGAAAGAAAGAAAATGGGGGAGAGAGGGGACTCAAGAGAGAAACAGGGGCAACAGAGAGAGAGAGAGAGAGAGAGAGAGAGAGAGAGAGAGAGAGAGAGAGAGAGAGAGAGAGAGAGAGAGAGAGAGAAGAGAGAGAGAGAGAGAGAGAGAGAGACTAGTCCTACCCTGATGCCATGGAAGCGAGGGTTGTTGTAGAAGAGTTTCATCTGCTCAGCAGGGAGCGGCCCAAGAACCTTCTGAATGGTAAAGAGCTAAACACACACAGAGAACATCAGTGAGGAACTAAAAAGAACATTGAGAACCAGACTAGAAGAACCATGAAGAACCAGACATGAAGCACAATATATAGACATAAACAAATACGAAGAACCAGAGATGAAGACACATGAGGAACCAGACATTAGGAACCATGAAGAACCACACATGAAGAACCATGAAGAACCATGAAGAACCAGACATGAGGAACCATGAAGAACCAGACATGAAGAACCATGAAGAATGATGAAGAACCAGACATGAAGAACCATGAAGAACCATGGAGAACCATACATGAAGAACCATGGAGAACCACAGATGAAGAACCATGGGGAACCGTGAAAGAACCACATGTCATCCGTGAGGATATGTGTACAGATCAGCAAAACAGCAATAAGGTACAGTACGTGATATTTGGTATTGTGTATAGTATCCAATGCCATTCAACTCTATATAATGAAATAGTACTAATATGATTTGTGAAATAGGAACACTGTTGGTTCCAAGCCTCAGTGAGTGCAGCCTATCAAGTTGCCCAACCCAGAACTCTTATCTACATAGTACTACACAGTAGGGCTAAGGTTACTGGGTCTACCCTGGATATGCGTACACCGTGTAACAGCCACCTATCAGCACTCCATCCATCACAGGAAATAAAAAAGAGCTGAAAATAAATGGGTCCGGTTGTCTGGTCCTACAGCACCCCCTAGGGTCCAACATCTGCATAACTTTAACAGAGCTGATGGGGTAGGGGTCCGGTTCCTACTAACCTGGTCTATCTCACTCTCCCCTGGGAAGAGAGGCTGGCCGTCACTAAGCTCCCCCAGAATGCACCCCACCGACCACATGTCCACCGCCTTCCCATATGGAGCGCTGAGAGAGAGAGAAAGAGAGAGAAAGAGAGAGAGTAAAAATGCGTAAAGCATAACCATAATACCATACAGACAGATCACAGTGTTCATAGTAAATGGTAAATGGACTGCATTAATGTAATGCTTTTCAGACCTGTGGCCACTCAAAGTGCTTGACAATAATGGCCTTACCCATTCACACATACATTCATACACCGACAGTGTCAGCCAGGCAAGGAAACAGCCAGCTGGTCAGGAGAATTTAGGGTTAGGGTGTCTTGCGCTATTGTAATATTATATATAATAGAATAATATATAATAATAATAATATAATATTATGTTCATGTAACATGTTCATATTATTATTACTAAGAATAATAATTGTTATGATAATACAACAAGGATATGTTGACATTAATAATGGTAATTATATACGGATGTTGATGCAGATAATACCATTAATAATAAACTGATGTTGATGCAGATAATAACATTAATAACATTAATAATAAACTGATGATGATGCAGATAATAACATTAATACAATAAAATTAAAACAATAATAACATGTGTGTGCGTGTGCGTGTGCGTGCGTGCGTGCGTGCGTGTGTGTGCGTGTGTGTGCGTGCGTGTGTGTGTGCGTGTGTGTGCGTGTGTGTGTGTGCGTGTCATGCGACATTAAAACCCTGTCTCAGCAGACCCTCCAGAGCGTCTTAATCAGGATACATCGGCCACTTAGCTGCAGAACACCAGAGGTCCCTAGAGGTGAGGGTGTGGACTCACCCCGTGTCCCCGGGGTGGTGTGTACCTGCAGGTGAGCCTAGACCTGCCCTCACCCCTACTTGCTCAGGACTGACATCACGCATTACACTTTTGATTAGATGAGTCTGCTGGATGACTCTGGAAAGAATCACACACACCCACTGAAAGATACACACACACACACACATATACATGTCACACACACACTCTTACCCGAGCAGCAGTTCTGGAGAGCGGTACCATCTTGTTGCAACGTACTCTGTGTAGTTGGCGTCCGTCCCTTCTGACAGATTACGGGCAAAGCCTGAGTCACACGGACAAGATAGACTTTAAGCATTATAGAATATAGTAACATCATGGTACAAAATAGACTTACTATAGAATATAGTAACATCATAGTACAAAATAGACTTACTATAGAATATAGTAACATCATGGTACAAAATAGACTTACTATAGAATATAGTAACATCATGGTACAAAATAGACTTACTATAGAATATAGTAACATGATGTTACAGGATGGACATTACACATTTTATAATATATTAACATGAAGTTACAAGATAGACATTACACATTTTAGAATATAGTAACATCATGGTACAAGATAGACTTACTATAGAATATAGTAACATGATGTTACAAGATAGACATTACACATTATATAATATAGTAACATCATGTTACAAAATAGACGTTACACATTATAGAATTAAGTAACATTATGTTACACGATAGACGTTACACATTATAGAATATAAAAATATGATGTTACAAGATAAACAATACATATTATAGAATATAGTAACATCATGTTACAAAATAGACACTACACATTATAGAATACAGTAACATCATGTTATAAGATGGACGTTACACATTATACAATAAAGTAACATTATAGAACATAGTAACATGATGTTACAAGATAGACATTACACATTATAGAATATAGTAACATCATGCTACAAGATAGACCTACTATAGAATATAGTAACATCATGTTACAAGATAGACTTACTATAGAATATAGAAACATCATGGTACAAGATAGACGTTACACATTATAGAATATAGTAACATTATATCAGCAGACGCTAGCAATACTAGCCTCTCAGGCTAAGCAGCTTTTTCGCAACTCGGGTCCAGCGGGCTGTATCAGCGCCTCCTCCAGTTTCACTGCTGCCTGATCCAGAACCTGCACCGCTGAGATTAGCACCGGAGCCCCGGTCTTCTACCTCTGCCTTTGAGGGGGCTACGGTAGCCTTCACTAGTAACCACCATTCACTAACCTAGTTGGGCCTAGTTGGGCATCGGCCGGGTTCCCCTATAGTGCCCGAATCCTGTAAACGCCCTGGATGGTGATCTTCTGGAGACTCTTATCAGACCATACCTGTCCACATGCGTCTGTCCGGTAACCACCATGAAAGCATCCAGTTCCACATCCTACGGTCCTCTGAGCTCCTCCTGATCCTAGGCTACCCCTACCCCCACATCGACTGGGCGACGGGAGCCATTGTGGGGTGGAGCTCATCGTGTCACCAGGATGAGCTTTTGTCTGAAACAAGCCGCCGCACCCCAGCGCTCAGTTTGTTCCAGCCCTGGCCAAGGCGTTTGGCCAGGGCTGGAACGACTGCGACATTGACCTGCACCCTGGTACATCCCCTCCCAAGGGCTGCATGTATTCCCTGTCTGGCCGGGATCATCCGTCCCTCTTCTTCACCTGCTGGAGCGGGGTTTTTTCATTGTGGAGAAGAAGGACAAGTCATCGAGGCAACAGGGGCCTTAATGACATCACGGTGAAAAACCAGTACCCGCTTCCTCTGATCTCGTTCGCTTTTGAGTTGCTACAGGAAGCATATTGTGGGACAGGGGATGCATGCAGATGGACCCCAACCGAGGTTACAGCAGTTACATCCTGGCCTGTTTCTGATTCCCACAACCAGCTGCAACGCTTCATGGGGTTGGCCAACTTCTACAGAAGGTTCATCCGGTGGTCGCTGTTACACTCACGGCCCTCACCTCATCCAAGGTGTCGTACCGGTGGTCCTTCTCGGCTGAGGAGGGCCTTTCAGAAACTGTAGTGTTCCATATTCAAGTCAAGGAACAAGCGACAACATGCTTCTCATTAAAACAAATTTGTTGACAGTAACACTGCTTTTCTTCCAGGAAAAGGGAACATCCCCAGGTCAAGTGAGAGTGTCTGATCTGTTCTCACGGTACAACTTTATGCCTTACAAACAGCCATTCATACCCACGTTCATAAACTCCTTCACACATATATTTATAGACAGATTAAGTATGTTCATAGATACACACACTCCATACATACCCCCCCCCCCCCACACACACACACACACACACACACACACACACACACACATACACACACACACAGCCATACACAGCCACACACACATTAAGGGTTTGAGGAGAGATTGAATATCGTTTCAGGTGCTGATGTGCAACAGCAGAAATATGAAAATTAATATAGCACATTTTAAAAGTGTTTACAACGTGATCTAAGAGGCAATAAAGAGGAGGTCCCAACAGTGTAAAAATATGTATCATTAGAAAGCATGAGCCAAAGTAAGCAGACTTTTGTCTTTATGACATTATAGAAAAACAATATCTCAGAAGAATGAATACTGTATCACCAACAATATAACAAATACGTTCTCACAATACGGCCATAAAACCCTCTTCGGAATAATCTTCTGATTCTGATGTGGCAGCTTTTACGAGATTTTTCACTGGATGAGACAAGGATTTAAATAATTAATTATCTGTGAGTCCATTTTAAGGGTGTAAATATCACAATAAATAGAACGCCAGCTCCCACAGTGAACAGAAAGCCCATCCAACTGGAACTGGAACTTACATGGGTGCTATGTTCAGCTAGATAGCTCCTAAAACTCACCCTATATAATCAGTGTATCAGTATATTTATATCAATATATATCAATATATATCAATATATATCAATGTATATATATATATATATATATTGATATATATAGATATATGTATATATTGATATATATATATATACACATATATGTATATATATATATATATATATATATATATATATATATATATATATATATATATATACAGTACATATATATAATATGACCAGACAACATGGCTCACCTTTCTGTTTTGATAAAATTCAAGATTCAAGATTCAAGATTTTTATTTGCCATATGCAACAATGGAATGCTTACTCCCCATTCCCTCCCATATGAAACAAGTACTCTGAAGTTATAGGGTTAGGTAGATAAAAATGAATTTAGCGGTATGCACCAAACCTCTTAGACTTGCAACCATCACTGATTTAGTGAGATAGTGAGTGAGTTAGTGGGTTAGTGCGTTAGTGTGATCATAAGTGAGTAAGTTAGTGAGTTAGTTAGGTAGTGAGTCTGTGAGTTACTGTGTTAATGAGTAAGCGAGTTAGTGAGTTAGTTAGTTAGTGAGTTATTTACAATGTTACAGAGTGCTGAAAGCATGATAGTGTATACATGCAGTATGTACAGTATGTACAGTATGCACTGTATATACGCAATGTACGTACAGTATGTACAGTGTGTACAGTTTGTACCGTGTATACAGTGTGTACAGTATATTAGAGTGTACAGTATGTACAGTGTGTACAGTATATTAGAGTGTACAGTATGTACAGTGTGTACAGTATATTAGAGTGTACAGTATGTACAGTGTGTACAGTATATTAGAGTGTACAACATGTACAGTATCTGTATACTAGAGTGTGTTAGAGGTTCACAGGACTCACCAAAGTCACAGAGTTTGAGTACGTCTTCGGAGCTGATGAGGAGGTTCTCAGGCTTGATGTCTGTGGACAAACACAGATATATTATATTACATTGTGATATAGCAGTCTAATTATCAATATCCAATATTTTGTTGTATTTAAGCTATTTTTATTGGTGTTGTAGTTGCAGACAAAGAACTTAGTGTGTAGGACGACAACATAAAACAACATTTAATTTTTAATTTTTATTATTATTATTTTTTTTATTAAAATGACTTAATAATTATGACAATAATAAAGGGATATGAATGATCTTGTTGTGTGTGTGAGTTTGTGTGGAATCATTCCACACACACACACAGTGAGCAGTGGAATCCACAACTGCTCATCGCAAGTAAATGATCTTAAAATAACAGTCGATCCACCGTTTGAAGCTTATATGCGGAAGAAGCCGGAATGTTTCAACAGAATGTAGCCAGACCAGCTTCACAATACCACGTTACCCCTAACCCCGGCGGCAGCAATGATGCCTTGCTCTCTATCAGCTGAACTACACTGGACCTCACCCAGGAAGACACAAGCGTAACAACCAGAGAGCTGGGTTGACATTGTTGTCTATATAATTAGCTTTTTAGTAGTTTATTGTTTATTTGCTTTTGCTTGTTAGCTTTGTGTGTATACTGGCTTCGCTATGTGTCATTGAAGCCCATGTTTGATGTACTTATTGTGTCGAATCTAGGGAGACAACTTATTGTACTTTTACCTGAGCACTGGTTCTGCTCTTGGAGGCTTGTTAGAAAAGAAATGTAATGTATTATATATTATGTAATTATATAGGTGTATATGTAGGTATATATTATATTATAATGGCTTGTTAGGAAGAAACTGCACGTATGACTTCTGGTGACTAATAGTTCTCTTGTCTACCTGTTGAATGACCTGATTGTAAGTCGTTTTGGACAGAAGCGTCTGCAAAATGATTGAAATGTAATATAAACAATACGTTTATCCATTTTACTACTTACACTGGTTACTAATATAACTACGAGGCCAACATATTGACACATCGTATTATGACTGACGGAAGGAGCCGGTACCTCTGTGGACGATCTCGTTCTTGTGACACCAGTGGATGGCCTTGATGAGCTGGTAGATGTAGCTGCGTACTTTGTCGGGCGGAGCACCGTTGGGAAGCTCCTCTAGGAGTTCTAGCATGTTCTAGAAGAAACAGACATCATGGCAACACACTTTAGAAGTGCTAGCATGTTCTGGAAGAAACAGACATCATGTCAACACACTCTAGGAGTTCTAGCATCTTCTTGAAGAAACAGACATCAAGTCAACACAGAGTTCTAGTATGTTCTGGAAGAAACAGACGTGTCAACGCATGCATGTTAGCGTCACGTCAACACAGCGGAAGTGAGTGGAGTGATTCCTCTCAGGACAGAGGGCCAAGAAGAAGGCACACAAGCCGGTTGTTGGGTCCGCAAGTCTGCTCACTCAGACTTGCACACAAATGCACACGCCATACACACATACACACACACGCACGCACACACACACACACACACACACAGACTAGGGCGACATGGAGAAAATCACTATACTCGATACTGCGACAATATTGAAGGTGGATCTATTGGTGCTTTCAGAATATTATATTTAATAACAATATTGACCCAATGTTTCGATAAAAAATAATTTAATGTAGATATCACGACAAAGCAGGCAAAGGAAAAAAATAGAACAGCTAGACAATAACTTTACTGTAACGCAGCCTTTAAAACCAGGAAAAGACAACATTTATCACAATAGCACGATAATCTAAATCTAAGAACATATCTGATCTCATATGACGATCTCAATATAATATCCATATATTGTCCACCACCTGCACACACACACACACACACACACTCACACACACACACACACACACCACACACACACACACACCACACACACACACACACACACACACACCACAGGGCCTGTCCGGATACCTTAGCAACACAGCGGGACATACCATCTTCAGCAGGCCTGGGGGGCTGGGGGGGGGGGGGTCAACTGTCACGTTTCCATGGTGACGCTATTTATGACTAACACACGTTCTTACAGCGTGAACACTCGACACAGTGGAACAGTTAGTTATTAGTCAACAATGTGTGCGCACATATACACACACACACACACACATGCGCACGCACACTCGGGCGCGCACACGCATTCACACACACACACGCACACATGCGCGCACACACACACACACACACACACACACAGCATGTAACATGTGACTAATCAAACCACACTAACTGGACCCCTCCACCACCACACCTTACATCTCGGTTGTCTAGCCAAATTCATGGTGATTATAATTCATAAACAGGTGATTGCAATCAATGGTCTGACCCAATGGGCTCTGACCCTGGGCTGCTTTGTTCATCTTCCTCCCCCCATGGTTATCATCTGGCACTGCCTGGTCCCTGGACCCAATCACTGTACTAGTCCCTGTACTAGAATATGAACCCGGTCACTACTAGTCCCTGTACCCTGGACGCTGTACTAATCATTGATAATCTTTCCTCAAAAAATTATTAAAATCATTAATAATTTTTCTTTTGTGTCTTCATGGAGGAGGATTGAAGAGGAGGACGGGAGGTGGGTGGAAGGAACTTGAACTACAAAACCCCAGAACTACAAAACCACAGAACCCACAGATCCACAGCGGGAGAGGTCCACCACCCGCCACGTGAGCTCACCCTCTCCACGTATTCGAAGACGAGGTAGAGTTTCCCACGGCGCCTGAATGCCTCCTTCAGCTCCACGATGTTGTCCTGCTTCAACGTCCGGAGCATCTTGAGCTCCCGCAGCGTCGTCTCCTTGACCTCCTCATTCTCTGGAGAACACAACAACAACAACCACAACAACAACATGAGGATGATGAGGAGGTGTCAGTGTGTTAAACAGTCACCGTGCCACTTGCCGCGCTAGCGGCCTCTTGTGGCCAGAGTCGGCAACGGCTGATGAGAAAATGGACTGAATTGATATAGCGCTTTTATCGAAAGCGCTTAGCACGTTATGCCTCACGTTCACGGATTCATACAAACATTGATTCACACATTCATACACCGACGGCGGTGTCAGCCAAGGAGCAACCAGCTGGTCAGGGTTAGGGTTAGGGTGTCTTGCTCAGGGTCACCTCCACACTTGGCTTGCAGGAGGAGCCGGGGGATCGAACCAGCAACCTTCTACCTCCTGAGCTACTGCCGAAAAAACAACAACGAAGCAAGAAGCATCTATGTCTTCGAACCGTGTATTATAGTTTAGTATTTCTTATGTGAATGAAATCAAAACACAAAATTGGCGGCATATTAATATGTGTTACTATGTATGTAATATTCGTTTTAATATAAATATACAATGTTATACGGCATTTTTATTATTTTTACTTCTGAATTGGTGTTTTGGATGAGTGATCATTGCTCGACAATTTCGTTGTACTTATACAATGACAATAAAGGACTTCTGTTTCTGATTCTGATTCTCTGTCAATTCCTCTCGTTGTATTTTCCCGCCATTTTTTTTTTTTTTTTCTTTTATTTGTATAGACATTTAGTAAAACTTACTTTGAACAAAAGCCTTAAACGTGCAGTGAAAAGTGACACTTGAGTGGAGCTTTCAGCCAAGCTGATAGTGAAGGTGCTCACCTTCACTGTCCTTGAACTTCTTGATGGCCACCAGTTCATTGGTTTCCTGTGAAGGGGAGAGCAGGAGAGGACCTTAGATACGTATGTATTTATAGAGCAGGAGAGAGAGAGAGAGAGAGAGAGAGAGAGAGAGAGAGAGAGAGAGAGAGAGAGAGAGAGAGAGAGAGAGAGAGAGAGAGAGAGAGAGAGAGAGAGAGAGAGAGAGATACATGGATGTATGGGTGGGTGGCTGCATGGCTCGATGGCTAAATAGACAGATTAATAGATAGATAGAAATATAGATAGAGAAAGAGAGATAGAACTAAAGTGAGACTGTAGAATGGCAGAGTAGGTGTGAGAGACAGAGAGAGAGAGAGAGAGAGAGAGAGAGAGAGAGAGAGAGAGAGGAGAGAGAGAGAGAGAGAGAGAGAGAGAGAGAGAGAGAGAGAGAGAGAGAGAGAGAGATAAAGAGAGAGCGAGAGAGACTAGAGATATTGAAATGCATTTCCTGCCCACTCTAACCATAAAATATTTGCTGTGGATTCCTGCCCAAGTTTCCAGGCACTGCCAAGAGACAAACCAAGCCAATACACAAACACACACACACACACACACACACACACACAACACACACACACACACACACACACACACAAACACACACACAAACACACACACACACACACACATACACATACAAAGACAAACACACACACAAAGATAAAGATATACACACACACACACACACACACACACACACACACACACCAACCATGTTGGCATGTTTAATATGCATTCAGCTTTGCTTCCTGCTTGTAGTTTGATTGACAGTTGTGTTCGTTGCACGCTAGCAACTACTCCAACGATGGTTCAAAGTAGCCTATTTTCTGCACAAATGAACAAACAACGGAAAAACACAATCATTTTTTATCATGCTTCAGAATCAGAATAAGAATTTACAAAAAGGCTGAGAAGACGATTTTGGACTGGTGTTGTATGCTAGTCTCTTCTGAGACTGCGGTTCATTTTAAATCCGACGGCTGCCGGACCACAGGTTTGATGCCTTGCCGGGCGGACGAAAGGGCGTTCACTAAGTGACTCCCATTAGCTCGGATCTAAACACCTGAGCCCCCTGGCGAAAGCCCCCACTCAGAGACTTGACGTTTGGGCGTCGAGTGTGTGTGATCCCAAAGGCAATCCAGCGGTGGAGTTGGCGGGGGAAAGTGCAATATAAACGGCGTCCGCTAAAGGTTAGCTCGACCCCTTAGATCTGTGATTACAGGGCCAGCGTTAAACGATAGCCCTGCAGAGAGCTAAACACATCACTTAACACAATCATCAAGCACACAGGAGCACGCAGAACGCCAGGATGTCCACAGCGTCTGGTCTGGATCGTCTAGGATAGTCAAAGGCTGGGAAGGTTTCTGGGTTCACTGCAACGAGGATTTCCCAAATAACATGGTAGCAATTATTGAAACTCAACAGGACTACAGGAAGATGCGGCATGTGTTTTTTAAAGACCAGAATACATTACAAATACATCACTGAGAAAGCTCAACATTATTATCTTATTGGAAATTCTGCCAAATTTGACAGACATTCTGCGGTGGAAAGGACCGCACCGGTCTGGTTGATGAAACCATGGTAACGTCTCCTGGCTTCACTAACACATCCCTCACCGACATCATCTGGCAAAATCCCTTCCGTCTGCGGATTCTGCCTAAGAGAAGAGTTTTGTGTAATTCTACTTGTCGATTCAGCCTGCATGTCAATTCACTGTTGAGTCCAGAACACCAAAGGGCTATATTGTTTAGGGTTACATTTGTGGAAGGGGAATGCACACTAAACTCTCTTTTGCACAATAGTCCTTGGCAGAATCCGTATGAGGAAGGGATTTTGACCGATTATATTGGTAACAGATGGTTTTACTGAAGCCAGGAGAGACGCTGCGATGGTTTGATCGCAGACGTAGGAGACCACGTGAAGTTATAGTTTCATTTAGAGAGATTATTTTTTGTTCTCTTATTTAAAACATCAACAAAAGTATGTATTGCCTATTATATAACACAGGATGCTGAATCACAGCATAACCTCATTGTGTGATATTTTCTATGATCATGACACAGACAGAAGATGGGCCCCCCTGAAGGGGTTAAGACCAGACACGTCCCCTGCTCTCCATTGTTCGCCGTCTCTCTGTGGCGTGACTGTGTGCTCCTTCACAGGCGCCATCTTGTCACTGTGGGTCTTTGTCGACAGAGAATGTGGTCTGGTGTGTGTGTGTGTGTGTGTGTGTGTTCCGCCTCTGGCCTGGCCTCGCCTTGCCTCGCCCGGACAGCCTGACCTCCATCGATTGATGCTCGCCAGAAGAAGGCGCTGCTATAAATAGCTACGGCCCTATATGCTAATGTCCTGCTGATGAAGGAGCCTTTTAGCATCACAGTGCTACACACACACACACACATACACATTAAGCATGGGTTCAAATGAGCTGCTTTCCACAGTAGTGCTCCTGGTTTGTTCCCTGGAGAT
>CM051000.1:18094647-18099647 GCA_027704905.1 Muraenolepis orangiensis | reverse complement strand
GATCACTTTGATGCTGTTGGTGACAATTATTTTAAGCACTTATATATGTATATATATATATATATACATATATATGAATGCTTTAAAGCATTGTCACTGATTTTGACTGATTTTAAGCATATATATATATATATATAAATGC
Source organism: Muraenolepis orangiensis (assembly GCA_027704905.1). Lineage (NCBI taxonomy): Eukaryota > Metazoa > Chordata > Actinopteri > Gadiformes > Muraenolepididae > Muraenolepis > Muraenolepis orangiensis. The sequence continues at coordinate 18,099,505 of CM051000.1, read as the reverse complement.
TTTAAAGCAGTCACCAAGAGCATATATATATGTATTTATATGAATATGTATGTTTATAGTATATATACTAACACTAGCAGGTCAGTATGTGTACTGTACAGCGTGTTCCCCATCCATTTGGTTTGTAATTGTTCGTAAAACAACTAAAGTTTTCCCTTCCCCTGAACGCTCTGTCCCACCCAGGGGGGCCATTGTGCCGCCTTTCATTACATTCAAGTGTTGGAGTTGTGGAGAAGAAGCCCTGACTTGGTGGATTCCGGTGAAGCAGACCGTTGAGAAGTGTTAATGTGTTTATCTCCTCCATCCCCTTGAATAAAACATCCCTCGGGGTCTTAACCACCACCACCGCTGTCTCCTTGTTCCCCCTTGTTTCCCTGCAAAAAAACGGCTATGTTAATAAAGATAACCCCGTGGTTGTTGTTGTAGAACAACAGAGGCGCATCAATTAATTATGACATAGATTAATAATGGATTCATGACTGTTGAAACCGTTGTTTCCGAAACATTTTTTGAGGTGGCGATATTATCGGCACCCGGACGGGTTGTTTTTTCTCTAGCTTGTTTAGCGTCAGCAAAAGAAGGACACTTTGGCTACGTTCGCACTGCTAGCCTTTGCGCCCAGTTCTGATTTATTGCGCAGTTCAGATTTTTTTTGGAGGGGGGTTTTAGTGATTCTAGTTTTCATCAGCTCACAGTGTGAAGAGGTCTCCGTCCTGAACCAACCCACAGGCGCTAAAGGACCAAAACGACGCCACACACAGCATGCCGTCGTACGTACGTAAACACTGTCAAACAGTGACACTGACTGTTCTGTGTAACCACAAAACTGCACTGTTGGACTGTTATTGGACTGTTCTGTTCTGTTTAGCTATACTGTATTGTATCAATACTACATTACCTAGTTACATGTTCATCCCACTGCATCTTTTACCACTTTTTGTTTGTATATACACTGGTCATTTGCACTACATTTGTAATTTGCACTGCTGTTTATAGGGCCACCGAAATATGTATATATTCATAGGGATAGATAGATCCTTTTTATGGCAATTTTCTAACTTGATTATATTATTAAGTTTCTTTTTACATAATTTATGTTTTGTTTTCTTTGTAAGAGTGTCTTGTACGATGACAATAAAGGCCTTCTGAATTTCGATTTAAGATTTTTCGGGCTAATCACAACCACACCTGGTGGTAGAATAGGTGCCCTTTAACAATGGCTGCTACGTCTGTACGGAGGTGTGTGTGTGTGCGTGCGTGCGTGCGTGCGTGCGTGCGAGGGTGCGTGTGTGTGTGTGCGTGTGTGTGGAGGCGGAGCCAGGAGTGGCAGTGATTTGGTGACGTGAACGGCTTCACTGAAACAGGTTCCATCACCGTGTTCCACAACCGCCATCGCAGCCGTCCTCCATGTTGGTATCGACCGAGTGAATCCCGCCAGGGCAGAATTGTGACGAACGTCATGGATCTAGATCTGATGTAAAAGTGGCATAAATGCCAATGTGACAGTTCTTCAGAATGCGGTCGCATCGCAACACATCTGACTGATATCTGATTTCGGGGTTCAGGACCTCATATGAAAGCAGCCAAAATTAGAATTGAAAAGATCGGATTCCATGAAAAGTGTCTCAACGATTTGTGACACTTTTGCTTGCAGTGTGAACGTAGTGCGTTTGTTTTGTTCTGTAAGCTGAGAAGGACTGGGGGGCTTCTGTGTTATCCACACAGACAGTGGGTACAATGCACAATGATTAAAAAATAGCTTAATACATTGAAAGGGTTGAATCTCCTCTGCAGCATGCTTTATAAAGGTTTTATTATTCAACTTGACAGCCAGAGTGAGATTTGGCCACTGAGGAGGCAAGAAAAGATGCTACCAGGGGGCTGTTGTTCTCGTTAGCAAGGCAGCGTACGTTTGTTCGACATGTGGTTGAATTAAACCCCGAAATACATAAATGTTAGCCCACATTACAATAGATTTCACACGGCGGTCCTTTGTTTATCCATGGCGGTGTGTGTGTATCTTATCTATTGCTGAATAAACAATGACAAGCAGAATGCGGTTCGCAGCTAGCACGAACACTAACGGTTCAGATGAAAAGTTGTGGCGGCTGTCTTTTCCCATCAGGCTAACGAGAGGTTCCAACGTCGCTGTGAATCGGCCATCAATAATACATCATAGAGCTACCATAGGATAGCATAGAGGGGTAGTGTTAGAGAAGGAGGTGCAAATAATATGCAAAACACATCATCGGACAAAAACCCTTCAACCTAACATGACGTAATCAGGCTCATGGGCGTTCAAATGGCGATCTGACGGGTGTAGTAACTATTGACATTTTGACCATATATCACCATACAGGGTTATCTATATGTCTGTATGGTGTATGTATGAATATGTATGAATGGGCTAAGAGACCTATAAGACCATAAAGGACAACCAGAGCATAAAAGGGACATAAAGACGGACAAAAAGCAAATGTTTTGAGGACGAATGAAGACAGAGCTGTTTTGTATGTCTGGTCCAACTCTGGCACCATGTGAATGGTGGCCCACAGCACCACTTGCTAACGGTCTGTCCTCTTCCTGTCAGAGGGGCCGTTTGTGGGAACCCGGGTTCTAGGACCAGAGGGTCCACTGGGGCCACAGTTCCCACAAGGACCACACGCATGGGAACCTAGGATCCGTGTGCATCTCCCAGCATTCTATAGTTATAGTTTGTCGGGCAGTGTGCAAAAGCACCTCGTCAAAACGGAGCCACGCCACACACACACACACACACACACACATACGTTCACACATACTCACACACGCACACACACACACACTCATTGTTATTAAACTATAGGGTAGCAACAAAAAAAAAAGTCACCCACCTTCCCCGACGATGCCAAGGACCTCAAACTTATTCATCACATCCCAGGGTAGGGGGGGCGGTCCGGCGGGGGTAATGGGGGGCTCCGTAGGGGCGCCGCACACAGCAACAACAACAACAACAACAGCAACAACAGCGCCGCCCACTCCTCACGCCGACATCCAGGAGAGGGAGGGGGAGGGCTGTCGACAGCCTCAACCCATCTTCACCTCCGCCATCCCTCTCTTCTCCTCTTCCTCCTCCTCCTCCTCCTCCTCCTCTCGTCTTGTTGTTCTCCGACGGTTCTCGAGCTCTTCGTTTGTTCCTGGCGGTTCTCGTGTCGCTGTTGTCCTTCCCTGTGTGTCTGCCACCTCTTTGCTTTTATTAGCTCTGACTCACTTCTCTCTCTCGCGCTCTCGCTCTCTCGCTGGGGTCCGACGGATCCCGCTGCTGCTTCCAACCGATCTCTCCACTCCAACCCTGGTGTCCTCGCCGGGCTTCCTTACTCACGGCTTACGCTCTGCTGATTAGAAGTCATCCCCATCCTTGGAACCTGGAAGAGAGAGAAACACACACACAAAAAACTAAACAATTAAAGTTAGGAAAACATTATATTACGTTACCCGTTACGTCATTTTGCAGACGCTTTTGTCCAAAGCGACTTACAATAATGTCATTCAACAGGTGCATTTCCTACCTAACAAGCCATAATAATATAATATATACAACATACATAAACACATATATAATAACCTGATATATAATACATTACATTACAATAAGATCATTCAACAGGTAGACAAGAGAACTACTAGTCACCAGAAATGATAAGTACATTTCCTTCCTAATATATATATACATACATATATAACATATACATACATATACACATATACAGTATATGTATATTAACATAATATATTACACATTACTTAATTAATTAGTTTCCTTCCTCATAAGCCTCCGAGAGCAGAACCCAGCACTCAAAGTACTAAAAGTACAATAACCAATAAGAACTAGAACAGAAACCAAGCGATAACACGTCATATATATTCACGGGTCACGCGTCACCCCGTACTTCATTCGGCGCCCGTGCCGCAGATGGCGGCTAACTGGGTCAAGTAAGCGTGGAGGAAGTCAACATTTCCCTCCGTGATAATAAATGATGGATGGTTTTAGGCGTGACGTCCGCGCGAAGCCGTCTCGTCCAATCAGCCGCGGTCACGCACCCCCCCCCCCCCCCACTCTCTGGTCTCCCCGACACGCCAGACACACTCACACACCCATCAAGCATCTCTCTGGAGGAGAGGAGGAGAGTGGAGACCCAGCTGACCGCCCGGGGAATTGGGACTTGAACATTGGAACATATATATATATATATATATATATATATATATATATATATATATATATATATATATATATATATATATATACATATATATCACCGTTGATATATTCTTGGTATTATTCTTGTTATTATTGGTTTGGAATTCACAGACAGGTGGTCGCTAGCCCTGTAATTATCCAGCCGTCGAAATAAATCATAAAATCCTCCTTCAAAACAATGTTTGTCGTGTGAAGCTCAGTGGATTTATATATATATATATATATATATATATATATATATATATATATATAATAACACTGAAGTGTGTCCTTTCAGTCGAGGAGAGCAGAACAACGCTGCCTGTTGTTGCATGTTAAGTTACCGTAGCTTTTGGTGAGGTTTGCAAACGTCTTGCAGATGCATGTATGTCTACAATGATACCTAAGCTACCTGTGTCTATAAGATGTGAGGCACTCATATCGCAGAGGAAAGCAAATAATCCCTCTAATATTACACAAGAGCACCGTAGTGTTTTTAGAACCGACGACCGGACGCTTACAGTGGACACTGCGACGGGGGGGGGGGGGGGGGGAGCCTGTTGCAGGCCTGTTGTGTTGTGCCTCTCTCTCCTCCGGTGTGTCCCGCCTGCCTGCCTTCATTGTATGAAAACTTGATGA
>CM051000.1:18074647-18089647 GCA_027704905.1 Muraenolepis orangiensis | reverse complement strand
TCTCGCTCTCTCTCTCTCCTCCTATATATACAGTATATATTGTATGTGTGTGTTATATGTGTGTGTGTGTGTGTGTATATACATAGATATATATATATATATATGTGTGGCTATATTGTCATATATATACACATATAGGTGTATAAATATGTGTATACATTGTCTATACTGTTTATAGGTCTGAGATTAAAACTGCCCAACGCATCGTTGGATACGGTGTCTGAGGAAGGCACATTTCAAAGACCCCTCTCACCACAACCATGGACTGTTTCCCCTCCTCCCCTCCAGGAGGCGCTACAGGAACCTTTGTTCCAAGTCAAGCAGGCTCAGGAACAGCTTCTTCCCCCCCCCCCCCTACCTCTACCTATAGTTTACATATTTATTGTTTCCATACCTGTATGATAGCCATGTACATTTTTATTGTACTTACTGTATATATATGTATCGTTGTTATAACTGCATATCCCTGCTGTTATAACTGCATATCCCTGCTCACTAGATGCTGTATATACATGTATGTATATTTATCTTGTTGATAAAACTGCATACCCCTGCTCACTACCTGTATATATATATATATATATATATATATATATATATATATATATATATATATAATTCTGCAAAAAGTTATTTTATACCTTATTTTATACAGGTAGACTGATTTACATCTTATTTAACCACAGTACATTATATATTACTTTGCACTTTAATTTAACATTTGCACTCTGGTTAGGTGTTAAATTATTTTTGCTTTACTGTAATTGTGCTGTACACTGACAATACGTTAGAATCTTATCTAATCTTATCTAAAAATCTATCGATCCATCTCTCTTCTCTCAATCAATCAATCAATCAATCAATCTATCTATCTATCTATCTATCTATCTATCTATCTATCTATCTATCTATCTATCTATCTATCTATCTATCTATCTATCTATCTATCTGTCTGTCTGTCTGTCTGTCTGTCTGTCTGTCTGTCTGTCTGTCTGTCTGTCTGTCTGTCTGTCTGTCTGTCTGTCTGTCTGTCTGTCTATCTATCTATCTATCTATCTATCTATCTATCTATCTATCTATCTATCTATCTATCTATATATAAATATCTCTATCTATCTATCTATCTATCTATCTATCTATCTATCTATCTATCTATCTATCTATCTATCTATCTATCTATCTATCTATCTATCTATCTATCTATCTATCTATCTATCTATCTATATATAAATATCTCTATCTTTCTCTTTATCTATGTATCTACATTATATGTATGTATGTATGTATGTATGTATGTATGTATGGTATGTATGTATGTATGTATGTATGTATGTATGTATGTATGTATCAGGGTTTCCGCTAGGATTTTTTCTTGCCGGTCAAGTGTCCGGACAGATTTTATTTTACCGGACAAATTCGAAACTTACCGGTCATGTTTCAAAAACAGTCTATATTACAAACGCAACTATAATGTACACCTAGATTGACGAAAGAATGACAAAGACCTCAAATAAATTTGACTATTTAATGAACAACAAAACAAACAAGAACGATTGAGCAAAACCTCGTTAGCCGCAAAAATCGAGGCTATTTCAAAACACCTGTAACATCTGTAGTCCGTTTTAACATAGGCTACATGGCATCACATTTACCCTGTAGGCTACCAGGCAACTTTTTGCTTTCTCCTTCATTTCATTGCGGCAAAGTCCTCTGCTGCCGAGCTGAAATCAAAGGTGTCTAATGTGTCTTTGCAGCTTGCAATACGCATAAGTCGTCACTCTCTCCTCCTCCAGACGACTCCGCAGTGATGTTTTCAAACCATTCTGCAGGGAGAAACCCCTCTCTGGTGGTCGCTTGACACGGGCAGAACACAGGCCCTTTGAGCCCGTGTGGCCCAGTTGGGGTACAGCTCGCTGAACTCAGAAATTAGCACTTGGCAAGCTGTCGCAAACATTAAAGCCCCATAGCCGTGGAGCAGCCATCACTGCACCTGCATCTCGTCGGGCACGCTTGACGTCATGAGAGGGGCGGCAGCTGATTGGTCACTTCATTCGGTCACCCTTTCGGGGGCAGTAATAAAGCTGTCAAAACTCTAATGTCCAGGATCTAAGTTTTGTATGAGCATTATTACCGGACATTTTGACCGGCAGGTTTTTAAATGACCGTTTCTTTATAATTTTTACCCGCTATAAACCGGTGAATACCGGCTAACGGAAACCCTGGTATGTATGTATGTATGTATGTATGTATGTATGTCTGTCTCTCTCTCTCTCTCTCTCTCTCTCTCTCTTTCTCTCTCTCTTTCTCTCTCTCTAAATAAAGATATATATATATATATATATATATATATATGTTGATATAATTGCAATTATATGTTGATATAATTGCATATCCCTGCTCACTACCTGTTGAATACTTGTATACTTACCTCAGGTAAGTCGGACCTGGTCGGACCACGACGTACTTTCCATGTAAAATAGACCAATAACAACTTACCAACCAAAATAACATCATCAAACATCGCTATTTGCGTGGCGTGCTACGATACAGTAGCGGAAGACCCGTAAGATGGCATAAAGCCAAACAACACAGATCATCAAATCAGTTCCTGATCACTGATCTATATCACACATGGTGACGTGGGGAATTGGTCTTTCACACATGAGGGCACTGCCGCACACAACTGAAGACCACTGGCAACCATAAAGTTAATGTCTGAAAAGCGAAATATCAATTTGATTTGATTAAACGGCTGGTGCATTTTTCACCAGGGGGGGCTATACCATTTTTTTTATTTACAATTACATATTGTTAATTACATTATATACAATTACTTTTTGTATTGAAATGTCGCCCTTCTGTCCATCACTTTCATCATGGCCACGCAAGGCCAGCTCAAAGGCACCACAGAACTTCACACAGTCTATTATTTTAGACAGGATGTGTTTTTGTCCACCTCCTCATTGTGTTGACAGATCCCTATCCTGTAGCCTTCATCAAGTTGAACAGCTACACTGTTAAAAATTATTTGTTGACTCAACTTGACAAAGTCAAGTCATCTTGTTGCTTTGACTGAGTTAAGTTTAGTCAAGTTGATTCAACATTTAGTGTCAAGTTGATTACACTTCAATAAATGAGTTGATACAACTTGTAGTCTGTTGACACAACTTCATGTGTCAAGTTATTTGGACTAGGAAATATTAGTTAAGATAACTTAAGAAGATGTTGGTTAAACTTATTTTATCAAGTTTTTACAAATGTCTATCAAGTTGGCTCAACATGTAAAACTTTGTTTGTTCAACTTCTATTACCAAGTTAGCTTACCAGGACAAGCAAACCAATACCAAGCAAACCAAAGCTATACTATAAATCTAAATGAGAATTAGCTTAACCTAAATATTAACACATGTAAAAAATTGCTGAAAAGACATTTCAATCAGGACTTTTATTACAATATCAAGAACTGTATTCCAACTCCAACCCACACACTCATTAACTGTTCAGTGTTGGTTTTTAAATTCAAATAAGTGTGTCAATGGATGTCAACATATAAAGACCTTCCTTGGGACATGTAAAAACAACACCCTCCAACACACCATTGCTTTTGCTCGGGGCTGCTCAAAAACTGAAATGACACGGTCCCATAGATAAAACTGTAATAGGCCTATATCACGTTAGATTAGAAAGCCGGAAGTACCCGTTAAAAATCGCTGAAGCAGTGTATCCCAAGTTCCGGTTAATGCATTCACATTGGCATTCACCATGGCGGACAGTTATCGCTGGACAACATCGCTGCATAACCTTCCAAAAATCGGTCAAGACCATGTGGTTCAACTAGTGAATGAACACTCTACAGTGAAGAAGTCTAAATCCGAATCATACAATTCCCCGACATTGTGTCTTGTGGCTCTATCTGGATATATCGCCATAGAACGAAGGCGATGTTGGGTAGGAGCAGAGGTATGCCTATGTATTTAATATAGGCTATTTATTTGATTGATTTGGATTATTTCACTGTACCTTTTCATTTACGTGTTAATATGTAGTGTGCAGCTGTATATGTTCTAAAAGGGAATGCCTGTTATTCTTGTGAATATGAGTTGTCTTAAAATAAAAGTGCTTGTGACATACTTGTGGCATTGAGTTAAAACCGAATTTGTATAAAATACCAATATATATCGTATATCGCGATGCAGCCTAAAAATACCGGGTTTTGGTCCGTATCGCCCAGCCGTACTTGGGACCAGTGCTTTTAATCATATACTTACCCGTCATTGTGTGGCTCTATTCGGATGAAAGATGGAGTGTGTGTGGGGGTCAGGACCAGTGCTTTTAATCATACACATACCCAACATTATTAGCCTATTCCGCCCACTTTTTGAGACGTATATGCTCTCCTTGTCAAAGTGCAAACTGCAGACATACGCGCTACCCATGAGAACATGAAACGAGGGACCTTCATCCTCCTTATCAGCCTCACATAAGACTTGCGGCGGAGTTTGTCTTTGGGGAAATGGTGTAAACTGAGGTAGGGCTGTCTTTGTTTAGACGTTGAGCAGCCCGGTACACTATAATAACAGAGAGGAGGGGAGGCGGCCACAGTTTGTCACGTATCTGGGGTAACTACCGGAAGTAAGAGTACACTGCTCTGCGATTTTTAAGGCTCCGGAAGCAGGAAGTGTGATATAGGCCTATTGAGTGACTTGTTAAACAGTCCATTCTGAGGAGTAAGTGTGCAGGGTTGCTGCAGTAAAATGCAGTAAAACATAGAAAATTGTATCTCTCTAACTGAGAAACTTAACTCAAATGTCAGTCAGAAAATGAAAACATGAAAACACAATATCAGGTTGATCTGGGCCCAGATCTTTCACCTTAAGTTTGTCCGCCAAACTTCTTCTCTCAAACGGCTCTTGAATGAGAGATGTCACCGAGTTAGGGACCGGGTTGAGTCTTGGGGTAGTGCTCACGCTCGCCATTGTTGAACTTGTTGTAGTTAAAATGGCGCCCGCAGAGACAGAGCATAATATGCTTTTCCTAGTAGTACACTGTGACTCACACAAATGACGATGCTCGATTCTCCAAAGTCTTCCATGGGGCGATTTGAAAAAGGGAAGACGTTTTGAGGACGCTGATTGGCTACATTTTATGTCACTCGTTTATATCTTGAATCAGCAATTGGCTAAACTGCTACAGAGACCCGCCTCCGTGGGGCGATTTGAAAAGCGCCCCAGCAGCATCGTCATACAAATGCGCCCTTAAGGCTGCAGTGTACTAGGCATATGTGTACTAGGAAAAGCATATTATGTTGCGCAAATTATTTTAAAATCATATTTTACACATATTTCTGGGTGCATTCCATATTTTAAACACACACATTTTGACAATTTATATATATATGTTTTTTATTATTTTAATTTTTTTATATTTTGTTTGTGCGTGTGGTTTAGGGGGGGCGGCGCCCCATCGCCCCCTATGGGCCAGCCGCCACTGTTAGGCTTTCATTTTCCATGTTCCCTTTTAAAACATTTAGTGTACACATGAACACATGCACAAGCACTCAGTCCAACTTATAGCACGCACAAAATAAGAAAATACTCTGGGTTATTACAGTAGGTTTGTAAATATGAATAACCAGTGTCCTACTTAGTGCAGAAGTAAAGGCTTCCGGCATATGCTTGGACGTTCTAAAAATATATCCATTATCCGCATAATATCCATTACTGCTCAGCGTATAGAAACAGCGTACAGTAACACAGCTCGTACGTGCACAAAATAGAGGCGTAACTTCACACGTCACATGTCACATGACTGTTCAAAACTGAATTGATTGAAAACAAAACATAATATAATTAAGATTTTGGTGTCAGAATAATACATATATAATATTTTATTACATATATTAAAATATTTGTAGAGCTATATACAAAAAATATTTGTATCGAAACTATTTTAGACAATTTTAGACTCGATTCAGTAACGCATTTCGGCCACTTGGGGGGCAGTGCCCCCCCTGCCCCCCCGCAAACTCCGCCTATGTTTTATATACCTATAATGTTGCACATATCTCATAGATACTCTATTCATTTTTTTTATACCCGTTTTTATACATTGTAGACTGTCTTTACATCTTATTTAACCTCTGTAAATGATATATTACCATGCACTTTACTGCAACATTTGCACTCTGGTTAAATGCTGGTTAGATCGCTTTACTGTACTGTGCTGTGCAATGACAATAAATTCGAATTTAATCGAATCTAATATATATTTATTGATTTATTGAGTTATATTTATATATATATATATACTGTATATTATATCTAATTAACCAACGTGTTTCCTTGGTGGGGGGGTATGTCCAAATGTCGTAATTTCAATGAAGCTCCTCCTCAATAAGAAAACACGGTCGACACTCATGTTTTCGTTTCTGTGTATAATACACATTAATATGACAAAGGGGACACCGGACGCATAGGACTCAGCAGTGGCTGTGAATAATTCATATTTTTATTTTCCTTTTAATTCACCTCCATTGGGAACAATATGATGATGATGATGTGATGTGAGTCCCAGCTGCCCCCACCCGTGTGTTGTGATGTGCGCATGCGCAGATGCGCACCGAATATGGCGGCTTGCATCTGATGGAGAGTGAGGACCTCTTCGTCTGAACACCCTGTCGCCGACACGGTGCGTAGGCTGCCACTTGTGGGGATCGTGCGTATTTCCTCTGTTTAGCTGCTATTCGTCTCAGCTGTGCTACGAGATACACTACACAGCGTGTGTACTTAATTTGATACGAAATGCAATAGGGAAAATAGAGTGTGTGTGTGTGTGTGTACGCGTGCGCGTGGGTTTGAGTGTGTGTGTGTGTGTATGTGTGTGTGTGTGTGTGTGTGTGTGTGTGTGTGTGTGTGTGTGTGTGTGTGTGTGTGTGTGTGTGTGTGCGTATGCGTGTATGTGTGTGTGTGCGTGTGTGTGTGACCTACGTACGTAGGTATTCGTATGATACGTGTTGTCGCGTTCACGAAAGCTGAAAACAGCTGCTTTTTGGGGAATCAAGGTGTTTAGTAGTTTTTTTGACAGATGAGTGACACGTGGCAAAATGTCAAAAACATGCTGCTGCGGTTTGATTGACACTTCACTGTATTGATATATTGATTCACTGTATTGATATCAGCAGACTGTTGTGTTGTTGATATGTTGTTGACCACACGCCTCCGGCCCGCCCACTAAACGTGTCCATAATAAGAAATATGCTGCTATCCTTATCCTTATCCTTATCCTTATCTTTATCCCTATCTTTATCCTTATCCATATCCATATCTTCATCCATATCCTTATCCATATCCTATTCCTGGTCAATATTTCCACTGGCATCAAACTAATAGGCCCACTCCTACCATTGCATCAATATAACAATATAAGTCCCAACTACTAAACTATTGTATGATATTATAACAATGAATGATGAAGTGTTTGATATTGACTCTTCACCGTTGTGGGCAATACGTAGGCTAATTACAATGATTTATTATTATGAATATTATGATTTTTATCATTAGTATTATTATTATCATTGGCATTATAATTATTGTAATTATTGTTATTATGTATGTGTTATTACATTATAGAAAAGTTATGCATGCTGGTATTGCTAGACTGCACTTCCCTAGTGTTTTTAGGATTCAATTTAGTAGCAGATATGTGAGTATATGTGAATGTGTGTGAATGGGATAGTTGTGTCTGTAGTTACTATAATCCCCTGAGGTGACTGTTATGTCTATATGTCTAAGAATGGCAGTGATTGTGGCAGTTATCTTGGTGGAGGGATGGGTGTTGGTGGTGGTGGTGGTGGTGGGGGAGAAGGTGGTTTAAATAGAGGTCAGGGTTTCCCCTACAATTTGTACAGCAGTGGTGCTTAGGTGTTTGTGAGTTGCACTATGTGGATGTGTGTGTGTGTACAATGGTACGATGGTATAACAATATAACAGAGATGGTCTCATACAATGGAATAACAATATAACAGATGGTCTCATACAATGGTATAACAATATAACAGATGGTCTCATACAATATATAACAATATAACAGATGGTCTCATACAATGGTATAACAATATAACAGATGGTCTGGTATACAATGGAATAACAATATAACAGAGATGGTCTCATACGATGGTACAACCATATAACAGAGATGGTCTCATACAATGGTATAACAATATCACAGATATAGTCTCATACGATGGTATAACAATATAACAGATGGTCTCATACGATGGTACAACCATATAACAGAGATGGTCTCATACAATGGAATAACAATATAACAGATGGTCTCATACGATGGTACAACCATATAACAGAGATGGTCTCATACGATGGTACAACCATATAACAGAGATGGTCTCATACAATGAAATAACAGAGATGGTCTCATACGATGGTACAACCATATAACAGAGATGGTCTCATACGATGGTATAACAAGAAATAGCATGACATCACACTACATGCGCAAGCCAAATCCTTTTGGCGTCAATGTCCGCTCAATCCAGTTTTCAGTCTGTGATTTGTAGCCATCCCATCGTCTGGGTTTCATAACACTGTTGCTTCTGTTCTACACAATCAAATATGTCGGCTACCTTCTTTTATAAAGTCACTTAAGTTACCTTTTCTCTTTCTGCTTCCTACATTTAGTCCAAAGCCTAAGGCTGTCAGTATTTGTACACAATATTCCTCCAATGACAACAATGACCATGTGACACTCGAGGGGGGGTGCAGTAGAGAGCAGGTATGATATATATGTAAAATACTATTTAAATATATATATATATGTAAATACAACTAAAAGTATATGGGGCACCCGACATGATTTGTAATTCTAAAATATAAATATATGTATATATAATTATTTTTTAAACTAGTAATCCAGCGGTGCTGTGTCACTGCTGGATCCATGTCGGGGAAACCCTGGAAGGCGGGTGGTGTTCGGGGTGGTAGTGGAGAGATGCGGAGGTCGGTGTGGGGGCGAGAAGATTGGGTGTGGTGGGTGTAGTAGTGGTGTTGTTGGTGGTGGTGTAATAATAATAATAATAATAATAATAATAATAATAATAATAATAATAATACATTTATTTCACAGAGAGCTCTACAAGAATCACAAAGACACTTTACATCATTCAATTGATTTGGTACGTAGATACAGAAATATATTTTTCAAAGGGAAACAGCAGGCTAAAAACATATAAAAAACACAACAAACATACTGTGACACATTAAACAGTTCTGAGTGTGTTAGCATTGGTGCTAGCATTGGTGGTGTCAGATGAGGTGGTGTTGTGTCAGTGTTGGCTGTACTAGAGGTGGTGTTGGTGGTGTTGGAGGTGGTGTTGTTGGTGGTAGTGGAGGTGGTAGTGGGGGTGGGGGTGGTGTAAAGGTTGTTAAACCAAAGTGCTTCCTGGTCAGCTGGGTGGGGGTGGGGGTGGGGGTGGTGGTGGTGGTGGTGGTGGTGGGGGTGGGGTAGGTGGCAGGGGGGAGGGAGAGGAAGGGGGAAGGTAGACAGACCAAACTAAGCAGCAGTCTGGGGCTGGACACTCAGGAGCTCAGTTCCTTTTCATGTTGCCTGAAGAGCCTCCACCCTTCACCCTCACCCCTACCCTCCCCCACACCCTCCCCCATACCCTCCACCCAGCCGAGTCTTTACGGCGTCCAGGAATCTTTATGACCCCTGAGGAGTCCCAGTCTCTCTTGGACAGAAGGAAGAGAGAGCGAGAGCGAGAGAGAGAGAGAGAGAGAGAGCGAGAGAGAGAGAGAGAGAGAGAGAGAGAGAGAGAGAGAGAGAGAGAGAGAGAGAGAGAGAGAGAGAGAGAGAGAGAGAGAGAGAAGACACTACACACTGTGTCTGGATTGACTTGAAAAGGAAAGAAGAAGAAGACATTTTGGGAAAATAAAATAAGCGCTAACTTGTTTTTATCCAGTTGTGGACCCGCTGTTCCCTGTGTGCCGTGGGTTTGATTCCCTCGGTTCCCTGTCTGCGGTGGGTTTGATTCCGGACGACTCGCTACAACAGACCCAGTGCTCCTGGTTAAGTCCACCATGAAACCAGACTGTTCTGCAGGACTCTGAAACCACTCTGGTAACTGGCTTTATTCAAATGGAAAGTTATCGTTTAATTTGGCGATTTATGTTCATATGATGATGAAGTTACAATTAATTTACAGTACAAAATGTATTTTTCTTACGAAAGATTGTTTATTTTCTGTGTTTATCACGTCCTAACTAAAGCTTGACAAATTCTTAATGCTCACGTTTCAATGTGTATACATTTTTGGACTGCTGGTATCTTTTTATATATTGTATTATATTGTATTAAATTATTTTATATGATATTATATTTTTATTATATAAATACTTGGCCTTGGTGTAGTGCATATGATTTGTTACATGGCCAACTGATATGTTGGAAATGTTTTTGTATGAAACTGATATGAGTTCATAGTCCTAGTAATGATTCAGCCTTACTTACCTTACTTTACCCCACCAGACCTAACCTTACCACACCCAACCTTACCCCACCTTACCACACCCACCTTACCTTACCTTACCCCACCTTACCTTACCTTACCTTACCTTACCTTACCTTACCCCACCTTACCTTACCTTACCTTACCCCACCTTACCTTACCTGGATATGTGTGTCAACTGCTTCTCTGTGCTTGCAGGTGATTGGTTGTTTCTCCCCCTCTTGGTTCTGATTGGCTGGCCACCATGGGCAGGACCCCCCAACGAGGTACACACTCGTTTGCTTTGAGTTCATGAAAATTCTAATTTCCGTCACGCTGGACCTCCATAACAATTCTCTTAATAGGTTTAGTAAACTTTATTATTACTTATTTATTATTATTATTATTATTATTATTATATTATTTATTATTATTATTATTATTATTTTTTTTTTTAATTAATACGGAGTGTTAATGTTTGTGTTGTGGTGGATTCATAATATAACTTCAGGAAATTACCGACCATCGACATCTAAATCCTAACATTTACATAATGGAGGCCACTTGTATAATGTATATTGATTAGTAATAATCAACCTGCCATACAGTTAACAAGTAAAACATAACCCTATGGTTTCCTTCGTACACAACAACACACACATTTTAAATGAGTTGAAGTGTTGAACATTATTAAATGTCTATTGACAATTGTTAACATTGTCAATGTACTACATTCAGAAGGAATAAAAAGAAAACTAAAGAAAGTTAATCAAATGAACAAAAACTTTATAACTAAAACCAAACAAAATTAATTGGTCAAATTTCCAATTTGTGTGGTCCAATATAAAATATTTATAAAAATGTTTAATTTCAGACCCAAAAGAGGAGAAGAAGGAGAGGAGAGGCACCATGACTGGTCTCAACAAATCCACCGGTTTGACCTCTCACCTGCACTATTCACTTCCTGTCTGTAACCACTTCCTTTTTGTAACCGTGTCTTCAAGGCACCCCAATAGGAACCAAACACCATACACACCGTATGCATCATACCAACTATATCAGAACCCTGACCCTAATACCCAATATTTGACCATTATTTTAGCATTCAGCAAAATAACAACAAATAGTAGGACATTATTTTAGGGTTTGAGGTACAACGAACACTGATTCATGTGTTTTTTTTACGATTGACACGATTAAAAGTCCTTCTACTGTGTGATCTCTCTGTCTGCTGACAGAACCGTTCAGCTGGGAGGAGTATCTGAAAGAGACCTCGTCTGTGGCCGCCTCCCCCAGCTGTTTCAGACAGGTAGTCTCTCTCTCTCTCTCTCTCTCTCTCTCTCTCTCTCTCTCTCTCTCTCTCTCTCTCTCTCTCTCTCTCTCTCTCTCTCTCTTTCTATGTCTCTTTCTCTCTCTATCTCTCTCTTTCTATGTCTCTGTCTCTGTCTCTCTCTGTCACTCTGTCACTCACTCTCTCTCTCTCTCTCTCTCTCTCTCTCTCTCTCTCTCTCTCTCTCTCTCTCTCTCTCGCTCTCGCTCTCGCTCTCGCTCTCGCTCTCTCTCTCTCATGGGGGTCTGAAGGACCCCCATGTTAACAGAAGGACCCCCATGTTAACAGAAGGAACTTGTGTTTCTAGTCCAGGGTGCCCATCACCAATGACTTTAAGGCGGGGATGAAGCTAGAGGCGAAGGACCCCCGTAACTCCCACTCGGTGTGCATCGCCACGGTGATGGGCATGACAGGGACGAGGCTCCGCCTACGGCTAGACGGCAGCGACAACACCAACGACTTCTGGCGATTGGTGGACTCGTCGGACATAAAGCCAATCGGGACGTGCGAGAGGACGGGAGACATGCTGCAGCCGCCGCTGGGTGAGAGCGAGCTCCTTTGATTGGTTGCCGCCGCCGGGGTGTGGTCACGTTGTTGTAATTGTGGTCACGTTGTTACCGTGGTCACGTTGTAACTGTGTTAGTATTGTTACCGGTGTTGGTCTTAATAGCCAATTACGCGCTTACAAATCCCTACTCCCTGCAACATGATTGGCTGAAACTAATTTGAAGCTCAATAAGGAGATTATTAATGAATGAATTAAAGTCTGTTTTGTGGTCTGATTTGTTACCCTGGTAACCTTTGGTAACTGTGGTAATGTTGTTTATGTACTTGGATGACTGTAAATGTGTACATGGTAGTAGTGTTACTATGGTACATTTGGAGGGCTGTGGTAATGTTGTTACCATGGTAACATTTGGAGTGCATTAATGCTGATTTGAAGTGTGGTAATGTTGCCTCGTTACATTTAGAGGGCTGTGGTAATGCTGTAACCATGGTAACATTTGGAGGACTGTGGTAATGTTGTTACTATGGTAACATTTGGAGGACTGTGGTAATGTTGTTACTATGGTAACATTTTGAGGACTGTGGTAATGTTGCTACTATGGTAACATTTGGTGGACTGTGGTAATGTTGTTACCATTATAACATTGGGAGGACTGTGGTTACGTGGTTGCTATGGTAACCCTGTTGCTATGGTTCCCAGGGTTCAGGATGAACGCGTCGTCCTGGCCCATGTTCCTACTGAGGACGCTGAGTGGGGCGGAGATGGCCCCCGCCTCCGCCTTCAAGAAGGTGTGTGTCTGTCTGTGTGTGTGTGTGTGTGTGCTGTGTGTGTGTGTGTGTGTGTGTGTGTGTGTGTTTTGATGTAGTTTCCATATTGTGTCATATAATATCTATTCATGTTTACACTCATGCCTTTCTATGCATGTGTGTGTGTATACGTGTGTGTGTGTGTGTGTGTGTGTGTGTGTGTGTGTGTGTGTGTGTGTGTGTGTGTGTGTGTGTGTGTGTGTGTGTGTGTGTGTGTGCCCCCAGGAGCCCTCCAGCCCCCTGAGGAACCACTTCCAGCCAGGGATGAAGCTGGAGGCGGTGGACCGAAAGAACCCCTACCTGATTTGCCCGGCAACCGTGGGCCAGGTCAGAGGTCAGGAGATCTTCGTAATGTTCGACGGCTGGCGAGGGGCCTTCGACTACTGGTGTCCGTGTGACTCCCGGGACATCTTCCCTGTCGGCTGGTGCTCCCTGACCCAACACAGCCTACAGGCGCCCGGAAACTTCTGTGAGTACCCCCACCTTCCTAAGAGTCACTATGATGTAATTACGGAGCAGGTAGGGGTTAGACGGTACTGAGAAAGGTCATTAAGGAGCAGGTAGGGGTTAGACAGTACAGAGACAGGTCATTAAGGAGCAGGTAGGGGTTAGACAGTACAGAGACAGGTCATTAAGGAGCAGGTAGGGGTTAGACACATTTTTAACCAAAATGATGAACCATTGTGGGGAGAAAATTAGGATTTATTTGTAATGAAAATCGACTTGCTTCAATACGTTTTCAAACCATAAGAATATTATGTGGAAATCAGTGAATCTAAATCTAAATTTTATCTGGAGGATTGAATCCTCTTTTCTGTCGGGCACAGTGAAATTTGTTTCTCTGCATTTAACCCCATCCTAGGATTAGGAGCAGTGGGCAGCTATTTTATATACAGCACCCGGGGAGCAGTGTAGGGGTCTAGTGCCTTGCTTAAGGGCAACTTGGCAGTGCCCAGGTGTTTCGGGACATGAACAAGCCACCTTGCAGTTCCCAACACACTAAGCTATCCTACCGCCCAAATATAATAATATGCTCTCCAATGGTTGAAATATGTTCAAGCATGATTCTCTCAAGGCATACAATCATAATATTTAGTTACAAAAATACCCTTATTATCAGTTTTCCCCCTACTTGTATTAAAGACGTTTATATTTCACTTCGCATTTTCAACCACTAGGTGGCAGTGAAAACACGTGGTCTAAAAGCATCTGAATAGTCTCTAACTAGACTTTTTGTCAGAGACATTTGCTGTGTCTCAACCTTTCTACAAGACATTTAATTGTGTACTTTTAAAGCTGTCTCTATGGTTGATGGCCGTTTGAATTCACCATTTGAATTAAGTATAGCATTATTCCTACCACTAGAGGTCAGTATATGCACAGGCTCCTATTATATAAACTACCTCCGCTGTTGTGAAGCTAGATTCAGCATCAACAAAGTCTTCAGTTACATTTTTTGTGATATTTTTGATTGTTAGAATGTTACAAATTTAAAATGAGCAGGATGTTGAGCGGAAGAAGGCTGTGAAGAGCGACATCTTTCAGCTGAATAGGCAAGAGAAGGATTATATTCAAGGTGATTAGATACAAAGATGAAACAAGTCTCACCTCTGGTTTGTAATGGTAACAGACTGCTTTTATTTAGCGCTTTATCCAAAGTGCTTTACAAGTCATGCCTCACATTTACCCATTCATAGGTGTGTCGTTTGTGGGACTGTAAAGGTTTGTGTTTGCAGTCGATTAATGGATTGATGGTCCCACATGTCCCACATGTCCCACATGACCCACATGTCCCACATGTCCCACATGACCCACATGTCCCACATGTCCCACATGACCCACATGTCCCACA
>CM051000.1:18044647-18072147 GCA_027704905.1 Muraenolepis orangiensis | reverse complement strand
TGTGTGTGTGTGTGTGTGTGCGTGCGAGCATTGCAGCTTTCTCGTGTCTCCTGTGTTGCATTCTTAACAGGGGTCCCCCCCCCCCACTGGGCACTATCACAAGTTCTCTGAACCTTTACCCCTCCTCCTTCACACACACACACACACACACACACACACACACACACACACACACACACACACACACACACACACACACACACACACACACACACACACACACACACACACACACACACACACACACACACACACACACACACACACACACACACACACTCCTCCCTTAAGAGCTCTGGTTGCCGGTTAAGCTCCGCCCCCTCCCCCACCCCCACCTTGTTGAAAGGCAGGTGACTGATGTGGCTTATCGATACAGCCAACTGATAACATGTATAATAGAGCCCACCCCCATCACTAACCCCTCCCCTCGTCCTCCTCCTCCTGCCCAGACATATGCAAATCTGGCGGCTGCTCATTCACAAGCGAGAGAGAGGGGAGGGGGAGAGAGGGGAGGGGGAGAGAGGGGAGGGGGAGAGAGAAGCAAGCAGGCATCAGCACCGGGCTTTGTTGTGGACTACTGCCGACAGAGAGAGAGAGAGAGAGAGAGCGAGAGAGAGAGCGAGAGAGAGAGAGCGAGAGAGCGAGAGAGAGAGAGAGAGAGAGAGAGAGAGAGAGAGAGAGAGAGAGAGAGAGAGAGAGAGAGAGAGAGAGAGAGAGAGAGAGAGAGAGAGAGAGAAGGGGGAGGAAGCCAAGAGTTCATTCAACAGAACCAGGAAGCGGGCGTCTTAAGTTACTGTTGTTGTGGAAGCTACTACTACTCCTACTACTACTACTACTAGTACTACTACTACTACAACTATACTACTACTACCATTACTACTACAGTACTGGGACTACTTGTGCTCCTGCGGCTGTAGTTCCGGAGGACTTTTCTCTGTGTGATTTTCTCCTGGTGAGTTTAGTGTTTTGGTGGCTGGTTGCTTTGTCTCGGTTCTTCCTCTTTCTGCAGCACAGAACAGGAACTAAACTTTTCAGTGTTAAAAACGCCACAAGGCTTAAGGCAGACTTGATGTTACTTTTGTTTTGCATACATTTGACTAAATGCAGGAAATACTACAAATAATGCAAGAGGAAAATTTAGTTTTTGTCTAGTGATAGTTTGTGACATATTTCAAAAAGGAAAACGATTAAAGTCTCATCTGGCTTTTCAGTTAAAATGATTAAAGACATTTGATGTGAGTTTTTGGTGTTGTTAATCACCTTTATACCTGTTTTTAGTAATCGTTTTTAGGAGGCTGTTTTTACATATTATTTAACCACTGTATATTATATATTACCATGCACTTTACTGCAACATTTGCACTCTGGTTAGATGCCAAATTATTTTCAGTGTACTGTGTACAGTGTACATTGCACAATACAATACATTTGAATCTAATCTAATCTAATCTTTGTGACGATGACGATGAATTCAATTTTGATCAGATTACATCATCACCTTTACCTGATCTGTTTAAGGGGACAAAGATGTTAGCACAACACACACACACAAGCACAGAGTAATTAGAACGGTGAATATGTAAAGCATGATTTACACCTCAGGCAAAAGGATCACATATTTTCCCTCCGTAATGCTTCCAGAAAGAGTTGGGTTTGCAAAACTAAACCGTGGGGGTCGGTTATCTTTCTCAGTGTATGTCTGTTGTTGATATTGTTCAGACATGAAGAGGGAAAGTCAGCCTGACTTCATTGTGACTGTAGTTTCAAGGCAGTTCAGTCGGAGATCTTGGATCACATCAAATATCTCAGGCGGGGCGTGTGTGTGTCTGTGTGTGTGTGAGTCGGTGACATCATATTTTATAATGGACATCTATCTATCTTAATAGTGAATGTCCACCTCGACCAAAACCCCCCCCTCTCTCTCTCTCTCTCTCTCTCTCTCTCTCTCTCTCTCTCTCTCTCTCTCTCTCTCTCTCTCTCCTCTCTCTCTCTCTCTCTCTCTCTCTCTCTCTCTCTCTCTCTCTCTCTCTCTCTCTCTCTCTCTCTCTCTCTCTCTCTCTCTCTCTCTCTCTCTCTCTCTCTCTCTCTCTCTGACTGGAGAACTTATTCATTATCTCAACCGGGAAACCAACTCCAAAACCAAACTCCCACAGCCAGTCACATGTGGTGCCTCATGTGTGACCATTCACACTCCAAAACACTCCACACCCCCACACACACACAGTCACAAACACTTTCACACACACACACTCTCTTCAGAGTTTAGGCCATGTGCTGCTTTTGTCAAACAAAGTACATGTTGGTAGGGCGGATGGTGAAGGGTGTGTGTGTGTGTGTGTGTGTGTGTGGATTAAGGGTGGATGTAATTAGATGAGGGCCAACTCAATTCCCCACCCCCACCACGAGACAGCACACACACACACTATGCACATGCCTATCCCAGGTCAACGGGGATGAGATGGGGTTACATGATCAGTACCATATGTGTTAGCCGCGTTAAACACGCTAGCATGGGCTTGATGAACCACCAGAGTACCAACAGTTTGTATGTAATGATCCGCTGTTTGGGACCAAGAGACAGACAGGCAGACAGAGTATTTGCGACCCTGCTGTGTTCGACTAAGAGAGTTGATCAGTTAGGGGCCATACGTTTTAATTGGTCTCGATTGGATAACCGATGCATCTGTTACATTCTCTCTCTCTCTCTGTCTCGCTCTCTTTTTCCAGGGCTCTCTCTCTCTCTCTCTCTCTCTCTCTCTCTCTCTCTCTCTCTCTCTCTCTCTCTCTCTCTCTCTCTCTCTCTCTCTCTCTCTCTCTCTCACTCCCCCAATTAAGCAGCGTCCTTCACGGGCGTCCGGGGGCCCCCAGGGCCCGGTCTGTGGGGAATACCCCCTAAACCCTCCGTATTCTCTCCATATCGGCCCCGTCAGGGAACCTCCGTCAAACCCCCGGAGACACCCTCTTTCTCTCCCCCCCCCCCTCGTTTCTCTGTCCCCAGCCAAGCTGAAGGTTGTATTGAAATCCGAGATGCTTATCAGTGCATTCTCTCTTCTCTCTCTCTCTCTCTCTCTCTCTCTCTCTCTCTCTCTCTCTCTCTCTCTCTCTCTCTCTCTCTCTCTCTCTCTCTCTCTCGCTCTTCCTCCCTTGCACCCCCATTTTTCTCTCTCTCTTTCATTCCCCCCAACACCACACACACACCACACACACCCCACCACACACACACACACACCACACCACCACACACACCACACACACACACCACCACACACACTGTGGTGATTGTCTGATCGTATCACTAGTCACACACCAGCTAATGGAAGCTGTGGTGGAGTTCAGGTTCCTTGTTGATGACCCTCTCTCTCTCTCTCTCTCTCTCTCTCTCTCTCTCTCTCTCTCTCTCTCTCTCTCTCTCTCTCTCTCTCTCTCTCTCTCTCTCTCTCTCTCTCTCTCTCTCTCTCTCTCTCTCTCTCTCTCTCTCTCTATGTTACTCTCTCTCTCTCTCTGTTTCCCTCCGAACACCTTCTCTTAACGCCTGTGGATTGGTTTTCTCAAAGGAGAATCTCTTATCTTTTTTGAGTCAGGTTTTAAGGTATTTTATTTTCCAGGGTTAACAAGGGGTATCCCTGATCTCAAAGTCATTCAGATACAAAGAAAGAACTGTGCATAAATATTCTAACGCATCAGCGTTAATTCCGCATTCGGGGGGAAAGAAAGCCAGACGGGGTTCCCCGGGCGGGACTCCAGGGGCAGGTGACTTCTGACCCCTTCAAGACAGTCAGCAGAGCGACTCAAGACAAAGCATCTGCCACTCCATCTATCTTCTCTCTCCTCTCTCCTCTCTCCTCTGCTCTATTATTCATTATTCTGCCGTTTTCTTTGTCTCACCCCCCAAAAAAAACATCTTCTACTTCATCTTCTGGGGGAAATTGGCCAATCAGGACTGCTCTACCCCAGCCCAGCTTGTATTTAAATGTTTTTAAGATTTTGCAGATTTATTTCCCTAGTTTGAGTCAAACAGGGCCATTTGTTTTAGCGGCTCTTGTTTGCTTTTAAATGGAAGATTCCTTTGAATGTTTATATTATCCACATATTTTTTTTCATTGGACATGTTTTTATTTAACATAACATTTTTTACTACATCAACGGTGTGTAACATTGTTATAATAAAATACTAAAACCAACATTGAGAACCGGAGGAAAGACAACACAGACGGGACTTCTGCCCGACCTTGAAGTGGTCGGGAGTTAAATGAACAACGCTGTGATAAACCACCGTGTTGACAGGACCGCCACACACACACTCATCTGGTCTGGACTTATTTTTATTTTTTAAATGTTATAGGCGATGGTCTGTCTAGACAGAAAACAAAGCACCTTTTGTCCCAAGATTTCTTTCCCCGTTTACATTTCACAAACAAAGACAGGAAAAGGCCGGAGGTTTTTATTCCACAGAACATGTTCACCGTGTTCAACATGTCAAATACAAAATATTTGAATGATGCACATAAATAAGAACACATCCAACCATGTTTTTCTTAGTCACACGATGGGAGCAGAGCTAGGGGTATTTAGTGTGAGACTATATGTAAAATGTCTAAAATGACAAAGAAAAAAAAGAAGAATACGTGTACAGATGTTCAGTTAAAACATAGGTTAATGCAGATGTTCAGTTAAAACATAGGTTAATGCAGAGGTTCAGTTAAAACATAGGTTAATGCAGATGTTCAGTTAAAACATAGGTTAATGCAGGTGTTCAGTTAAAACATATGTTAATACAGATGTGAGGTTAAAACAACAGTACATGGGTACAGATGTTCAGTAACTCCTCCTCCTCCTCCTTCCCTGTGTTCCAGTCACTCTCCCCAGCGCCCTGCTGGGCCCCGTCTCGTCCTCCTGTGCCTCCTCGCTGGCCACCAGGCGCTCCTCCTCGGCGACCGGCGCCTCCTTCTCCTCCTCCTCCGCCTCCTTCTCCGCCTCCTCCATGCAGACCTCCTCCTACCGTCTGCCCAACCCCCTGCCCCCGCTGCCGGTGAGAAAGGGCGTGCGCGGCCGGCGGCCCAAGCTCCAGACCATCGCCCTGCTCAAGGCGGCGGCCGAGGCGGCGGCCGAGGCGGCGGCGACTGAGGGCCACGCCTCCTCCCAGGGGGCGGGGCCCCCGCTGGCCCCCAGGCCTCACAAGAAGAGGGGCCCCAAGCCCGGGAGCAAGGTGAGACCCCCAGACTCACACTCACCGAGATATTAAGACACGTTTTCTTTAGTGTTTTTCAACCGAATGTTCTGTTTTGTTCATTGTCAAATACAGTGGAATTCTTAAGGGAAATAGTTGTGTTTAGCTTTAAGGTATACTGTATATATTGTATATACCCTAACCTTAACATATATATATAACCCCTAATATATATATATATATATATATATATATATATATATATATATATATATATATATATATATATTCATAAACTATATAAAGGTTTATATGTATATGTAAACTGTTTATTTAGTCATTAAGGTTTACTTTTTGGATATAGAACATTATATATATGTATATATATTAACCAGCAAACAAGAGGGTAGTCACAGATAATACATACAAATTCAAATGGACATACATACAAATAAATAAAGAATATAATAAATCACAAAAGGAAGACCAACATGGCAGATGGTTTCTATGACAGGAAGAGAACCACCACGACCCACAGATCAACAGGAAGTAGATGCTACTGCGGCAGACTGAAATCAAAACAAACCGTTCAGATACTACATTTTAAAGAACAGAACCGGTCTGGGTACCCAGACCAGCCTTACGTCTCGTGGCTTTCACTTCTTCGCTTCACTAAACCCTCCGTTATCGATAACATTTGGCAACATCACTTCCTGGTTGTGATTCTGCCAAAGAGCAGTCAGTGATTTGATAGAAATATAGCTCTTTGGTCTACTGGAATCAATGTGTGTCATTTAGGACAGAGGAGTTTGTGGACAACATAACAGAAGATCATGCACTGCATTTATTCAACCAAAGCACTTTACAAGTTATGTCTCACGTTCACCCATTCATACACCCATTCATACACCCATTCATTCACCCATTCATACACACCTTTATACACACATTCATTCACCTATCGTACACAACTATTGCCTCACATTTACCCGTTCACACACCATCGACGGAGTCAGCCATGCAAGGAGACAGCCAGCTTGTCAGAAGCAGTTAGGGTGTCTTGTTCAGGGACACCTCCACACTCCACACGGGGGATCGTACCAGCGACATTCCGGGTTAAAAGACAACCTCTCTCTCTACCTCCTCTGAGATACTGCCACCCCGTCATACAAGAACAAGATGGGAGACAAGACAGAAAAATGTCTTTATTGCTGTTGTTTACATTGGTGGCAGGCCCACGCGCATACTAAACGCTCTTCAGCAGAATCAGGCATCGGCACACAGAAGACAGTTTGCCAAACAATATCAGTAACCATGGTAGCGATGTTACCGTGGTTTCATCACCCGGACCGATGTCTGTCCTTCAAGGGTTGTACATTATCTAGATTGTTCTTTAAAACACTCGGTATCCAACAATACTTTAGTTCACCAACATGGCCCTAGTGGTATGATGAGCCCTGAGGGGCTGGTGGATAGGTACGCTCCCCTGGGCTAACGACCGGGCCGGGGTGTGTTTGTTTTGTCGCCCCTCAGAGGAAACCCCGGGCGGTGCAGTCGCTGGGGGGGTCGCAAAGCATCGCCGTGACGACTCCAGAGACCCGCTTCAGCTCCAGCCGCGCCTCCACGGACAGTAACAATAGCAACGGCTCCAATGTCGTCTGCACGGGTAAGGCTGTAATCATGTTGAACAGTTATGTAAGTGTGATATCTGCAGTATATATACATGTTCACAACATGTATTTTACTTAACCCTGATAATTATAATAAACTTTATTTATATAGCTACTTTAGAGCTGTTATAGAGACATTACATAACATTATATTATATATCATTACATTACAGTCATTTCTGCAGACACTTTTGTCCAAAGCAACTTACATATGGTCATTCAACAGGTAGGCAAGACAGGTAGGCAGAAGTCATAAGTGCATTTCCTTCCTAACAAGCCACAATAATATAATATATACATACATATACACATATATAATAACATAATATAAAATACATGACATTTCCTTCCCGACAAGCCTCTGAGAGCAGAACCAGTGCTCAGGTAAATAAGTACAATAAGTGACAAATGACAAACAGTGACTTAACAACTTCAGACTGGAATTGGACGGTTTTCGGTAAACCCATTTCCAGTTCTTCTATGTTTCCAGTGAGTTTCAGAAGTAGTTTCTGTGTCGATGGTCTCGTTGGCTTTTCGGCGGTGCTGTTGAATTCAAACGGAAGTGGAATCTTTAAAAAAACAACAACCCACAAACAACAGGCAACAACATTTACTTCTAGCAGCTAACAGCTGTGATCATTGATCTGGTTCCTCCCCTAGTGTGCGTGTACATCAACAAGCACGGGGACTACGGACCCCACCTGGACAGGAAGCTGGTGCAGCAGCTGCCCGATCACTTCGGCCCGGCGCCGGTGAACGCGGTGCTGCAGCAGTCGGTGCAGGCCTGCGTGGACTGCACCTTCACACCCGCAGTGCTGCTGCCCTTCCTGCAGAGCCAGGCCCACACGGGGGGAGAGGTCATCCGAGGTGAGGGTCACCGTCGCGTCTCTGGGTTGGAAAAACACGGGCCGGAGTTAAACGGTTAATAGGATGGGGATGGAGTGTGGGGGGGGGGGGGATTTTGTTCTTGAGAAACTTTCTAGTTACCTCCGTCATCGAAAGATGGAAGGAGGTTGTTTTTTTTCCGCCCCTGTTTGTCTGTCTGGCTGTTTATTTGTCTGTTAGCAAGATAACTCAAAACGTTATGTACGAAATAGGAGAAAACTTGGTGGTTATATTACTTTTGGAACAGTTGGTTTTGCCGCAGATCCGGATCTAAATCCAGATCCATTTTTTGATGGATTCTTCAGCATTGATAGGCCAAAAACAAAATCACTTATTGTGTAATATTTCACAATGTAATTAACATATTTGCATACAATTTGGTGAGGGTTAAGGTGGAATGGCAATTACGACTTAAGAACATTTTGGGAAATATCGGGATATATCCTGATCCAGGATTTTTTTTAAGGTCTCTTTAGTATTTGGTGATAGGGCAAAGTAGACTTTTTGGTGTGGCGGAGGTATAGTCTCTACTGAGGGCTCTAGTTCAGATATGTTTTAATGGAGTATACAGCTGCAGTAGAGAAGGGACATCGTGCAGGTTTACCAGGGCAGGGGGAAGGATAGCGATGTGGACAGTGGTGATAGACTACCGAAAGGGTCCGGGTTCAGACCCCAACGTTCAAAGACACCTCCCTAAGACGCCTACCTGCTCCTAATGATTTGGATCCGAATTCACTGTTAGGGACAATAAGTAGCTCCAGATGTAACCTATGTTAGCATGGGCAGGGTAGCGGGCGTTTCACTCTCAGCTGGAAGGTACCGGGTTTGATCTCCAACGTACGCTGCCATAGACATCATTGAGTTAAGGTGCCCAACCCTACCTCCCTCCCTTACAAATTATAATACATATAATACGTTATAAAACTACTTTATAACTAGAGTGCCATCAGCAGAGAGAATTAAGGTTTTATCCAATTCCGAACATAACTTTTTGAGTTATCTTGCTAAGAGACAAACCGACAAACAAACAGACATATAGTCTCTTTGGGTAAAAAGCTACCGTAGCTCACTCAGCTAGTGTTGAACTAGCAAGCTAGCAAGTGGTGTTTGTACAAGCGACGCTCACCTAGTGCCGAGCTTGTGCTAGCTAGCTCCATCGCCACTAGGCTTCGCTCACCAACAGAGATTGGTGAGGTTAGGCGGCCTCTCCTAACCTCTAATGTATTCCTGATTCAAAATAAATCGCAATACGGTCGGGAAAATTGGTTTAGGACCATAGCATGTGAGCCTGGCCACTGTGTGTGTGTGTGTGTGTGTGTGTGTGTGTGTGTGTGTGTGTGTGTGTGTGTGTGTGTGTGTGTGTGTGTGTGTGTGTGTGTGTGTGTGTGTGTGTGTGTGTGTGTGTGTGTGTGTGTGTGTGTGTTGATTAAGAGACACAGAGAGAGATATAGAAAGATAATGTGTGTGTGTGTGTGTGTGTGTGAGAGAGTCAGGGCTGGTAGCAGCTGATGTGAGGGGTGTGACGGTAATGAGAAGTGACATGTGTGCGTCTAACCTGGCGGGGCTGGGTCTCCCTGAGGGGTCTAGTGTGTGTGTGTGTGTGTGTGTGTGTGTGTGTGTGTGTGTGTGTGTGTGTGTGTGTGTGTGTGTGTGTGTGTGTGTGTGTGTGTGTGTGTGTGTGTGTGTGTGTGTGTGTGTGTGTGTGTGTGTGTGTGTGTGTGTGTGTGTGTGTGTGTGTGTGTGTGTGTGTGTGTTAAGGGGCGGGGGGTGGGGGGTAAGGCTTGGTGAGGATGGGGAGGAGGAGGGGGGATACACTTAACAAGAGGCAGCAGGGAGATTTGTGGTCTTGGATCTGGGTCAGCTTGGGGTGAGGGAGCCGGGAGCTGCGGGGGAGGGTGGGGGTCCACGGGGGAGAGTGTGGGTGTTTGTGGGAGGGGGAGGTCTGCTGGGGAGGGTGTGGGTGTGGGTGTGGGGGGAGGTCTGCTGGGAAGGGTGTGGGTGTGGGGGGGAAGTTTAGGGGGACGCTGGTCTGCAGAGGGAGGGTGAACATCTGCCTGTCTAGGGTGTGTCGAGTGTATAGTGTATGTGTGTAGTGTGTGCAGTGTGTGTACAGTGTGTGTATAGTGTAGAGTGTATATTAGGTATAGTGTGTATGTGTGTGTATAGTGTGTGTGTGTGTGTGTGTGTGTGAGAATAGTGTGTAGTGTCTATAGTGTGTGTAGTGTGTGTAGTAGGTGTATAGTGTGTCTAGTGTGTATAGTATGTGTATTGTGTGTATTGTGTGTATAGTGTGTATTGTGTGTAGTGTGTATAGCGTGTATAGTGTGTATAGTGTGTATAGTGTGTATAGTGTGTGTACACATACCCGCTCCAGAAAGCTGGGTCGGCTGTCTGGTGGAGGTTATGTTTTTGTTTATTGTTCTTTATTCCTACAAAGTCACAGTCTGGGTGACACAGAAACCTTCCAATGTCACATGTGTGTGTGTGTGTGTGTGTGTGTGTCCTCTGTGTGTTCTCCGTATGTGTGTTCCCCAGTGCGTTCAGACCACGGTATCCGCTACGTCAAGCTGCCCTCAGCGTCCAGCACGTCGTCGGTTCTGCGGTTCCTGGAGACGTTGTGTCAGCACCTGCAGAGTGACTCTCTGTTCAGCTCTCAGCCCTTCAGCCCGCTGGCCAAGACGCACCCCTACGACCGCACCAAGACTGGTGAGGGGCACCCCGCTGATCAGCCACCGCCCAGGGTTAGGGGTATGGGGTGTGGGGTGGAGTGGTGTTTTCATCCACCTCCCAGGGTTAGGGGTTAGCTGTGTGGGGTGGGGTGGGGTGATGTTATCAACCACCGCCCGGGGTTAGGGGTTAGGGGTGGAGTGGTGTGATCAACCATCGCCCGGGGTTAGGGGTGAGGGGTAAAGTGGTGTTATCAACCACCTCCCAGGGTTAGGGGTTAGCTGTGTGGGTCAGAGTGGTGTTATCAACCACCGCCCGGGGTTAGGGGTGGAGTGGTGTTATCAACGAAGCATTTCAGATGCTTCGAAAGTGATTATTTATTATCATTTGTTACTATTTATTGACTCAAGTCAAGTCCACCACCATCCCAACATTTATCTGAACTCTCCTCTCCTCTTCCCTCCTCTCCTCTCCTATCTCCTATCTCCTATCTCCTATCTCCTATCTCCTATCTCCTATCTCCTATCTCCTATCTCCTATCTCCTGTCTCCTATCTCCTGTCTCCTATCTCTCCTCTCCTCTCCTCTCCTCTCCTCTCCTCTCCTCTCCTCTCCTCTCCTCTCCTCTCCTCTCCTCTCCTCTCCTCTCCTCTCCTCTCTTCTCCCCTCCCCTCCCCTCTCCTCTCCTCTCCTCTCCTCTCCTCCTCCAGAGCCCCTCCATCACAAGGAGAACGGCGTTTCGGGGGAGGATTCTAAGAGCAACGTGACGATGGTGGCCGCGGCGAGCGGCCGGTCCCTCCGCACGCCATCAGAGTACCGGGCGGCGGCGGCGGCCGAGAGACCCTTCTACACGCCACACGCCCGGGCCACGCCCCCACAGAGGACGCCCGGCAGTGCCAACCCCCCCGACCTGGGGCCACCGCACCTCCACCGACGAGTCGAGGGTGGGGTCTGCTGTCCGCCATGTCACTTGATTATTAGCTCTATTGTTTGCTTGTTAGCTCTATTGTTAGCCAACATATTGGCTATGGCCTTCAGGTGATAAACATGGCCTACAGGTGATAGACATGGCCTACAGGTGATAGACATGGCCTTACATAGGCTCTGTGACTGTGGTATGATGGTGTGGTCGTTTTGTCAACAGCAGCTAGCTCAACGACGGGTCCTGATCACGTGACCCAGGACAGGGAGGGGGCGGGGCCCCCCGCCGCCGCCTGGTCGGTGGACGACGTCATCCGTTTTGTGCAGGAGGCGGACCCCCAGACGCTGGGGCCCCACGTCGAGCTGTTCAGGAAACACGTGAGTCCAGGGTTTTTAACTCGCACCCACCGAACGTCCCTTCTGAAGCCCTCTTCCTGTCTGAAACCTCAGCGGGGGAATGCAGCAGCAGGCTTGTGGGGGATAGTTGTAACGCAGTAGTGTGTCACTCAGCTACTCGTCTGGGGACGATCCGACACCCTGAGACCTCCGTCCTGATTATCAGCTTGAGTAGGAAGCCATTCATGCACTTCTTGAAGTCTGCTTTAGACTCAAAGAGTTTACCTGTTCTCTTCTCTCTGTTTTTCTCCTGCTCTCCTCCCTTCCCCTCCCCTCCTCTCCTCTCCTCTCTCCTCCTCCCTTCCCCTCCCCTCCCCTCCTCTCCTCTCTCCTCCTCTCTCCCCTCCTCTCCTCTCTCCTCCTCCCTTCCCCTCCCCTCCTCTTCTCTCTCCTCCTCTCTCCTCTCTCCTCCTCCCTTCACCTCCCCTCCTCTTCTCTCTCCTCCTCTCTCCTTCCGGCAGGAGATTGATGGCAAGGCGTTACTGCTGCTCCGTAGTGATGTCATCATGAAGTACATGGGCCTGAAGCTCGGCCCCGCCCTCAAACTCTGTCACCACGTCGAGAAGCTCAAGCAGGCCAAACCGTAGAGGGTTGACTTCACTTCCTCTGTGTGTGTGTATGTGTGTGTGTGTGTGTGTGTGTGTGTGTGTGTGTGTGTGTGTGTGTGTGTGTGTGTGTGTGTGTGTGTGTGTGTGTGTGTGTGTGTGTGTGTGTGTGTGTGTGTGTGTGTGTGTGTGTGTGTGTGTGTGTGTGTTTCCCGAAAGGACACACCCACAAAACACACACACAGCGACAACGCTCTAGAACATAAACTGAGGGGCAGCTCTGCCTCTCTCTCTTTCTGTCTCTCTCTCTCTCTCTCTCTCTCTCTCTCTCTCTCTCTCTCTCTCTCTCTCTCTCTCTCTCTCTCTCTCTCTCTCTCTCTCACCCACCCACACGTACACACACACAGCGTGTCCCATAGTGATGATCAAATGCTGGCATTGGACATTTTCTTGGGGAAATAAGAGTTCAGAGAGGATTCCGTGACCTCAGGAGCTAAAGGTCAGGTCGGGTTCAGGCCTGCTGAAGGGTGGAACGTAGCGGTGCTTAAAATGCAATGACGGTGATTCCTAAGCCAAGCGGCCGAAGATAGCGACCACGACGTGAAGGACAGACGTGGGACACGAGGTGATCAGCGGGTCCTTGGATGCTGAGACCGATCTCCTTCACTTCGTCACGTGTTCTCTCTGTTTTAAAAACATATTAGTATGTGTAGATATCTTGTGATTCTATTCCAGTACATCGAGTAACAGAAATATTTAAGCGTGCCTGTT
This sequence comes from Muraenolepis orangiensis, assembly GCA_027704905.1. Lineage (NCBI taxonomy): Eukaryota > Metazoa > Chordata > Actinopteri > Gadiformes > Muraenolepididae > Muraenolepis > Muraenolepis orangiensis. Next base: position 18,059,126 of record CM051000.1, on the reverse strand, counting down.
CTCTACCAGGTAAAGATGGACACACAACAAAGGCGGTAAAGCTGTATAATGACTTTATGGAACGTTCACAGCGGCCCGATATAATCCGAAAAATAAAGAGAATTTTTTTTTGTAAATAAATATGTTGGAAAAGTTGTTTTTATAAACATTTTGTATACTTCTGTATCGAGCACAAACATAAATGGTTTTTCTTTTGGTTTCTGCCTGCCTGTGTACGAACTCAGACATCTACAGGTTTATAAAATACTAGCGTACGTGTCCTAGTCCTTAAGTAGCCTATTTATCGGTCGGAAGAAGTGCTTGTTTTTCGAAATATTTCATAATCATACCTTTTTTTTGTCGCTTTATTTTGACATTTTATTTGGTTTTTCTTCTTTTTCTGTTTTTATTTCAGTTTTTTCTCCGAAAACAATCTGTTCCTCATGTAGCGTTTGTTGCGTTTCAACGTCACTGTTGAGAAGTTGCGATACTTGAAGCCGTGCTTTAACGTGAAACTCAGGTTTTGATAGGCCTCACTGGATAGAATCCATTGTTTTTCTTTCTTTAAACACGTTGCCAACATTTTGTGTTCATCGCCATACTGCATGTCCAGCGGTTATATATAAATATATTATTGTTATTATTATTTTTGCCTTAAAAAACAATTGCTACATATAATCATGTTTTTTTGTTGGTAAGGTGTTTCATACCTTTTATATGCATCCACACAATTAAACATTTTACAAAATGTCTGTGTGTCAAACTAAATTATTCCTATTCTTATATAATTCATGTATTATAACAAAGGTTTTCTTTGACTATGTGATTTGACGTATAGTTTCTGGGTCTGTATGCTCTGTATATTCACTCATGAAATGCAGCGCTATTATTAATATTAAGAAAATGTAGCGTATCATTTTACTGATAAGGGACTCATTCATGATGTTCATATTTACCAGTTTTTCTAAACTTATAGATTTTCTTTGAAGACACGGCCACGAAGCCGCTTTAGTGTGTCGGAGAATAGAAACGGATGGAAACATCGCCACCTGGCGGCCACATACATTCACTACATGTACTTCGATTGGGAAATGAGCAGACAAGAGGGCATTCATTTGATTTTCAACGCAATCACATTTATTGGCTTTTTCTATGCACAGTTACTAAGCCTGATGAGCTGTTCAAATTAATAAGATATAGAATAAATGGACTCTTCACAATGTTGTACCCCCTCCCAAAAAAAAAAAAAATAGTCAAAGACTTGTGGTGTTTCACAGCTCAAAAACATACAAAGGCTTGGAATTAGTCATGTAAACTTTGAAAAACGTTGTCTCTTTCTCTCTCCCTCGCTCTCGCTGTTTTTTTGTATTTCATTTTTTACAAAAGAAAGAATCTGTAACTTTTTTTTTTTTCTTTAAAAATATATTTACAGGTTTATACAAAAATACAAAAAAGTGATTCAAATCTTGTTTCAAATCTGTCCCTGGCTAGAGTTTGAAACGTAGAGCTCATTTGTTCTCCGATCTCCGCTCTTGTGAACGCTCAGCATTGTTCCTGCTGTACACCTTTGGATACGAGTAGATTCTGCTCACACCTGACCGGGCGAAGTGTGAGTGTGAGTGTGAGTGTGTGTGTGTGTGTGTTCGATGACAGGGAAACACACAGACACTGGGGGCCTCGAACAGATAAAGATAAAAGGCATGTCATACTGAGGACGTAACGTCTAATGCCAGAAGAGGCCCCGATTCTCCTTCCGATGCTGGTCTCCTTTTGATCTAAACCCTTTTTTTAGGTCTTAACCTTCTACAGGTGCACATTTAGGAAAAATAAAAATAAATGCGATAAAACGAATTATCAATAGCCTACAGTGTGTTGCGTTCAGTTGAAGGACCGTGAAATGTGTTAAACCCCAGATCAACTAAACCTACAGGGAAGAATTATTGTAGTAGTATGTTGTGTTGTGTTAATATTCACAATATTAGTACTTCAAGAGATTAGTCGTATATTTTTTTTTCCAGGTTACGTATCGTTAGTTATCTGTTACTGGAGCAGCACCACTGGTTCAGCACCAGTCCGGACATATTCTCTCCATAGTCCTCTTCTTCGTTTTGTACACACTCCCCCCCCCCCCCCCCCCCCTGTGATTGTCCACCAATGAGTCTAGATATACAGTACGAGATAATAAACCCCTTGTTTGTGATCACATCTACTGTACAGAACAGGATCCGCCGGGTTGTACAGAACACGCCGCTTGGACCGGGAACACAACAAGTACCACCATGTGTGGTATCTTATACCGGGTCGGAGAAGCACCACCACCACCACCCTGGTGTCCTGGTTGTGGAGAGCCTTCTTTCGGGCTATTCTTCATGTTTTACTTATTGCATGCAATAGAAAATACAACAAACCGAAACGGTAAATGGTAAACAGGGGGGAGGGATGAGAGTATCGTTGTTGTGATGTAATGACGGATTCTTCTGGTGTGGTCGGTTCTTGTTTTTTTTCCCCCCTCCTACCGTCGTCTTCTTACACAGTGTCAGTTCTACAGTCCGGACTCGCTGAGTGTGAACAACACGTGTGATTGGTGATCCCTCTGTGTCTATCTATACATTGCATGTACATAACTTGAAATAGTAATGTGTGTGTTTCTGTATTCACAGAATACAAAGTGACTTGTTTTTTTCCCACTGAAGTGCAGTCTTTGAGCGTCAGCCTACATGGATTACGGGGAGGTGAGGAAGAGGTGAGGAGGGGAGGAGGAGATGAAGAGGGGGAGGGGGGGGTGCGGAGGTGGTGAGGAGGAGGCATGGAGTAGGAGGCGAGGAGGAGGCGGGGAGATGCGAAGGGGAGGAGGAGGTGTTGAGGAGGAGGCAAGGAGGAGGTGGTGAGGAGGAGGCAAGAAGGAGGTGAGGAGGAGGTGGGTAGGAGATGAGGAGGAGGTGGGTAGGAGATGAGGAGGAGGAGGCAAGAAGGAGGTGAGGAGGAGGTGGGTAGGAGATGAGGAGGAGGTGGTGAGGAGGAGGCGAGGAGGAGGTGGGTAGGAGATGAGGAGGAGGTGGTGAGGAGCAGGCGAGGAGGAGGTAAGGTGGAGGTGGGTAGGAGATGAGGAGGAGGTGGTGAGGAGGAGGTGAGGTTGAGGGGAGGAGGTGGTGAGGAGGTGAGGAGGAGGTGGCGGCTAAGCGTATGACTGCTCCACACTGTCAACCATTTTAAACAGTATTCCCCTTCATGACAACATTTTCTTCTGAGTAAACAAGGGGTTCCGCTTCCACTTGTCTTATGCTACTGGGTCAGAGAGAGAAAGAGAGAGAGAGAGAGAGAGAGAGAGAGAGAGAGAGAGAGAGAGAGAGAGAGAGAGAGAGAGAGAGAGAGAGAGAGAGAGGGTGACAAGGAGTAACAGAGAAAGAGAGACAGATACAGAGACACACAGACAGACAGACAGAGAGAGAGAGAGAGAGTGACAGAGACAGAGACAAAGACAAAGAGAGAGAGGGGAGGGGCTACTGAGCATGTGATCACCGGCGTGATGATGTCATCGTGTGACATCATCATCATCATCATCATCCATAGCTCTTCATCTTTGCTACTCTCTTGGGGCCGATCCCCTCCAATATAAATCATACCCGGCTCATCTTCATCATCGTCATTTGGCGTCAAATATTACTTTACTACGTCAATACAAATATACATTATTTTTGTTAAATTTCATAAGATATATTTTTTCTATTTCAAGGAATATATTTTTTTCTTTTAAAGAACCATCAAGTGCAAAAAAAGGGAAGTTGGCTTTTCGGGAAATGCATTTTTACCAAATCTTCGTTCCGGGTGATTAAAGAACGACGGTCACTTCTCAGTTTTAACTGCCGAAGATCCATTTTTTTGTCGCTAAACTCCCCAAACGTTTACTGGCGCGACCGACAGGCAGTTTGGTTTGGCTGTACTCGACGATCGCGACGCGTCCGGTCAGTTCGACCCCGCAAAGTATTCCTCACATTTGTCGAGAGACGGCCCGTGTCCGCAGGTCTTGGAGGACTGCTAATTGCGCTACTTGCTACCACCTGCAGTACAGAAAAAGGCCACCGTGCGATTGTCCTAAAATTAGCCTTCCGCGCGTCTTGAGACCCCCCCCCCCCCACCCCCAACCCCCCCCAGCGATCCGGACACAAGCCCCTTGGCTCTTTAGACTTTAGAGGGGTTACAATGAGAAAAGAAAAACAACGCCACTCTGAGCACCGACGACAACAACCGACGAAGCGAAACGTTCACGGAAATCTTTCACAGTGAAGGATTCGTTGTTCCTAAAAACTCCCCCAAAAACACCCCCCCCCCCCCTCCCTCCCCCCTCCTAAAAAATAAATAAGCCAGCCTGAGTCCCAAGATGTTTTCCGTCCCAAATCATGCGAGAGGGAAAAAAATACTTTGACCGTCGGTAAACTGGCAGCTGTGTCACAAAAACACATGCATCTGGACACCCCAAGAACTCTCACCAACAAATATAGAATGGGCCTTCTGAAAACACCTCCAAATATCTCCAAACACCTCCAAATATCTCCAAACACCTCCAAATATCTCCAAATACCTCCCTACAGTGACGATGCGGATGGACGGTAACGAGATGCGTTGGTTAAAAACGTTCCGGTTTGGTGAAGATCATCCACACCCCCACCGCTTTGGGCACCAAAAAGTTTAAAACGGTATTAAACAATTTTTGTGTTTGTTTGTATAATAAAACAGTCGCTCAGACATGCACGCACGCACGCACACACACGCACAGACACACACACACACACACACACACACACACACATACCCCCCACCAGCACATGAGATGAATATTAGTCGGTGCTTTCGTTTGCACCTTACATGCACACGCGAGATGTACAGAATCCCCAAAGAATTCTCTTTTTTTGTCAGAATTTAACAAAACATTTGACTTATAAAAAGTTTTTTTTTATCAAAATAGGTCAGTCTCGCTCCTGTTTAGCACCAAGCTTCTGAGCGTCCATTCCTCAGACTCTATCCTTGATATGAGACTCAGCATCCACCACTCTGTCTGTTCCCTCGGAAACGTCAGTAGATTCAGACCGGTTGGACGAGGGGGACGGGGGGCGGGGCAAAGTGCAGCCTTTTAAGGGTGCGGGCGGCGCCGCCTTACGATCAGGACGACCTGTCGTCGTGGGGGCTGCCGTCCGAGTTCTCCGTGTCCCCCTCGGAGATGGCCTGCATGGGGGCGGTGTACAGCCGGCTGCGGGTGCTGTAGCGGCTGCTGTTGGCCACCGGGGGGAGGCGTGAGCGGCCCTGCCGGGACGCGGCCAACAGGGGCAGAGTCTTGGGGGTGAAGCTCTCGGCATTTGCCCCGCCGGGGAGCCCGGGGATCTGGACGGGCTCCGGGCCGGGGCCGGGGCCGGGGCCGGGGCCGGGGGGGCCGCCGCCCTCCCGCCGGAAGAGGCAGGGCGGCTCGTCGGCCGGCGGCGGGGGGCGACAGGGCCCTCCGTCGTCCCCGGGGGTCCTGGGGGCAATAGGGCTCTTCAGGATCTCGGTGGCCGACATGCGGTAGCTGGAGTCGGAGCGGCTGCCCTTGCGGAGCAGGAGGAGCTTGAACTCCTCGTTGGAGGTGCTGGACTTCTTGGCGCTGCGATAGATGGGCACAGGGGCCCGCTGGGGGAGGCAGGGCGGGGGCAGACAGGGAGGGGGGAGGCAAGGCGGGGGGGCCGCCGGGGGAGGGCAGAGGGGAGGGGCGGGGGGGAGCACGATGGAGGGGACCACGCAGGGGGGCGGCGGGGGAGGGGGACACAGAACCCGGGCCTTGAGGTCTCCGGAGTCCTTGCGACCGAGCACCTTTCGCTTGGACCTGCAGTTGGAAAGCATTCAATAGAAAATCAATACAGACAGAGATACAGACACAGAGAGAGAGAGACAGAGAGAGAGACAGAGAGAAAGACAGACGTCAGACACAGAGAGTGACAGACATAGATTTAAAGATAGTCAGGCAGAGAGACCGGTAAAGAAAAAAGAGACAGGGAGAAAGAGACAGGCAGAAAGAAAGAAAGAGAGAGAGACAGGCAGGATGGCAGAGAGGCAGGCAGAGAGAGAGCGACAAACCTGTGTATCATTGCAAACAAGTCCTCAGTTGTCCGCATCTTATTGGGCGACGTGAAGATGACGTCATCGTCCACTTTGGAGTCGTCCATCATCGGCGAGAGGGAATTATCACTGGGTGTGGAATCTAGAACACAACACAACCGGCCAATCACACGCCATCCTGCCTGATCTAGAACACACAACCGGCCAATCACACGCCATCCTGCCTGATCTAGAACACACAACCGGCCAATCACACGCCATCCTGCCTGATCTAGAACACACAACCCGCCATCCTGTGTGATCTTCAACCCCTGCATTTTGATAATGATTATTGATAATAAAAATAAATGCATCTGTCCTGTCAGAGTTTTCCAGCAAGACAACTGTAGTGAGCTGCTAATTTTTCATTCAGTCATATTAACACAGACGTTTGATAATTGACATTATGTAGGCAGCATAGATATAAACTAGTATAGTAAGAACTATAAAGGTGTTGCAAAATGGACGCATTCTAATGAATGATTTCTTAAGTGTTCTTAGTTGCCGTGTTTCCACCAAGCTTTTTTGAGGGCTGGTTCGGAGCTTGGGCCTATTCTCTAGCAGTCTACCAGTTCTTTGCGTTTCCACCGCGAAATAACTGTTTTTTGGCCCTGGAAACTGGTTCCTGAGCGGCCCTAAATCGAAGCTGGGCTAGCCCAGCAAGAACCTCTACGTCAGGGGCTAGGGGCAGGGCTTATCTTGACCAACAGACCAACTCAAAGTTTGTGACTGCCGTTTTTAAATACACAAAAGATTTGCCATGGAAGTTAAGGCGAAGCAACAGTGGTCAAAGGAGACAAACTGCCTGCTTGCGTTGTGGCCCTCGGCAGAAGGTCACAATCAACTCGAGGAGCTTCTAGAACAAACTGCTATTAGAAAAACTACAGAGCAAGATGTCTTCAGTGGGGGACAGAACCGAGGAGCTAATCGATAATAAACTGGATGATACGCTGCTGTCACTGGTCCTGGTAAGTTTTACTTTATAAATCTTTCCCGTGTTGCCAACCAGCATTTCTAAGCTGTTTAGCGAGCTACTCATTTCTCACATCAATGTTATGTTCGTATCATCAGAAATGAGTAGCTATGATTGCTAGGCTTCTGTTAGCCGCTGGTAACAATAGCAAACGACAGGATGCTACTTTCTAAAAACAGTGAAGTGTAGTGGAGACATGTTTTAATGCACTTTTATCTTGTTTTAGTTTATGGAGTTATGTTTTTAATGCACCTTTCTTTTGTTTTAGTTTATGGAGTCGTCTGCCCTCGACGATGTCGATGCGGAGCTACCGCCACCACTGGGCTGCAGCTCGCTCAAGAGCCCCTCGGAGCCTGCTTTGTTGACATTGACTTATTGCACTGCACTCTACACTTTTATATTTTGTGATTATTGTATATTGTGTATTCAATGTTTTTTTTAAATAAAACAAATTTATAAATATAAATGTCTGCTTCTATATGCTTTATCAACCGAGAAACATAAAACAAGATGACAGTTTTGAAGAAGAAAAGAACAATGGTCCCTTCTGTTGAAGTACTCCATAAATGCAGCTCTAACGTAAACGCGTCCATAGCACTAAAGACGAGCAGTTCAACGTGTTGTACCAGCTGTGTTTGTATTCCAATGGAGCCTGAAAGCCAGGAGCAATACTTTTACATACATTATGTATTCCGCCACTGTTGTTACTGTGGTTGTGGAAGTTGGCGCTAGCGTTGCTGGGACAGCAGAGACGTATCCAGACGTTTACAGTGACGTCATGACGTGGCTCTCTCGGTGAAAAAGTCGGTGGAAACACAAACCGGTTATTAGACGGTTTGCCATTTGAACCAACTGCGAATCGGCTCTAGCACCAGCCCAGAGCTAGAACTAGGTTTGCATTGGTGGAAACGAGGCAAATTGAGGATTGGCTCTGAGGTGTTGACCGTCAGACGTGTTCAAAAGGTGAAGCTCACCTTTACTGAAGTAGTCCTCTGTCTCCGGGGTGGTGGAGTCATCTCTCTCGGAAGCTGAGAGCGGATGCTGATGGGCACTTCTGGTAGCACCTGATGAAGTCACTTCCTCCTCCTCGTCCTCGCGCTCCCGCCAGCTGTGTCGCACATCGCTGATTGGGTAAGGGTGCGATGGGTCCCCGGAGGGACCAGGCACTTTGGCCGGACTGGCCCAGGACCCTGAGTCTAAGTGGTACCCCGCGGCGTGGCCGTATGCGGGGGGCGGGGGCTGGTCTGTCCGCGGGCCGACACGGCCGTAGCACACTGTCCTCCTCGGAGGCAGGGGCTCCTCCTCTTCCTCCTCCTCTTCCTCCTCTTCCTCTTCATCATCGTCATCGTCCAAGGAGAATGCGCGCTCCCCCAGCACCCTGAACTCCAGGTGCTTCTGTGACGGCGAGGGCGCCAGGCCCCTGAACTCGACGTGGGAGCTGATGTGCGTGTGGAGGTCCACCGGCGAGGGGTTTGGGGCACGGGGCATCGGCCTGTGCAAGGGGGAGTCATCCGGGGGGAGGCAGGTGAGCGGCTCCGCCCGGGCTCTGAAGGCCGTCATCGCCCACAAGGTCCCGGGGCTGTAGCGGTCCTGCCTGAGCCGCAGGCTCTCATAGGGAGGCGGGCCGTCTGGGTGGCGTCCGGGGGGAGGGGCGGCGGGAGGGGCTGCGGGAGGGGCGGCGGGAGGGGTGGCGGGAGGGGCGGCGGGAGGGGCGGCGGGCGGGTGGACAGGGGGGTGGGAGCGGTCAGGGGAGGAGGCGTGAGTCTCCTGAGCCGAGGGTCTTTGTGGAGGCGGTCTGCGAGGCGGGAGGGGCCTGGTGTGGATCGGAGGCGGCGCCAGCGTGGTGGCACTGGGGGCATACTTGGGTCTGGTGGCCGTCTCTGTTAACCGCTGAGCTGCCGGTATGTCGGCCGTGCCAGAGCTCTCCTCTCTGCGTCGGCTGACAGAGCGCAGCTGCACGGCCCGCAAGGCAGACGGCGTGATGGCCAGCAGGTTGGCGCTGGGGATCAGCGGGATGGGGTTTGAGTTCAGCGGGTTGGTGTTCAGTTTTTCGGCGGACAAGCTTCTGGTGGCAGCGGCCGCGGCTTTGGCTGCAATGATCCTGGGCTTGCTGTGGTGAAGCGTGTGCATGTGATGTGTCCGGTGGGCAAGCGTGTATCTGGCATGTCCACCATGCAGCACATGGAGATCGAGCTGAGAGGGAGGTGGTGGGAAGTCGGCGTCTTTCTTGCAGGAAGAACTTGTGGGGTTTCCTTCACGGGGAAAATGTTGCAGCGAGGAGAGAGAGGACTTCCTCTCCGGGACTTTGGGCTTCCTCTTTCCGCTGGTTGGGGACAGCGGCCCAGGGAAAAACGCGGCGGAGGAAGAAGGGAAGGTCGATGTCGGTGTCTCCGATTGGCTGGAGTAGCCGCTGGAGGGAGAGGCCAGGCCGGCCAGCTTCTCCGGTGAGGCTAACTTAAAGTCTCCTTCCACGGGGGGGACTTTAAGAGGAGGACTGGAGGCCCGGCACTCCGAAGGTGGCGGGTTGGGCGCCGGGGTCTGGCTCTCAGTGGAAGATGAGGTGGAGCTGTCCGGAGACTTGATGCACTCCATGACAGTGGTTCCGGTGGCTGTGCTGGAGTTGGACATGGACGTGTACTCCCCATTGCCGGACCTCGGCTCGTGGTTGTGAAGCCACAGGTCTGCGTAGTCGGACTGGACGGCGCCATCGTCCTTGAATGAGTGCGTGTCCGTGGATCCAAACGACATGGGCTCCACCACGTCAGACGCCTCCCTCAGGCCCATCCCCCAGGACCCCAACGGCTCGGCTACCAGGCAGGAGGTCTGCAGCGGTTCCGGAGGTGTGGCGAGCTCCAGGTCCAGGTCTAACTTCATATCTCTGGAAGACAAGGTGAGGTCTTGTTCGCTGACCGTCTTTGGTTGATCTGGCTCCACCTCTGCTGCAGCTGTTCCCCCATCGACGCTATCGACGACGGGGTCCTTCAGGGAGGAAATTCGCTTGGGCGGAGGAGGCTTGGCCTTTGACTTCCTCAGTGAACGGCAGGTTCTCCCAAGGGTCATAGTGCCCAGTCTGTAGTCTGTAGACTGGGGCTGGTTATAAACTCCGAGGGCTAGAGGGGCTACCACAGTGCTGTGTTTGCCACATCCGGGCCCTGGGTCTGCATAGTTGTACTTGTGTCCTCTGCAGCTCTGGTTGTACTCTCCAAAGTGCCCAGAAGAGTAAAATCCCTCTGCATCCGACTGGTATAGAGAGTCGGGCTGTTTCTCGGGGTTGCTGGTCTTCTCGGTGAAGCACGTTGGGTCCTCCAGCCCGGGCTTGAGGCTCTGGCCTTGGCTGTTCTCTGGGTCTTGGTCTGGATCGGCCGGGTCTTGGTCAGGTGGATAGGTCCACTCCCCTTCGCTGGCCGTGCTGACCCCTGCGTCGTCCAGCTGATCCGTGGCAGAGGAAGTGAAGGAGCTGGACCTGGGGCCCTGGCCCTGAGGTCTGAGGTCTGAGTGGTAGGAGGTGTCCAGGACGAAGCCTTCGTCAATGGCGTTGGGCACAGTGTTGAGTGACAGCTCGGAGTCACAGTGGGAGGAGCCCGTGAGGGGCGGCGAGGAAGGAGGCGGGATGGTCTCCGAAGTCTGGGAGGGACAGGTGGAGCTGGAGCCGCTCCAGTTCCCGCTGGACGACTGGTGGTCCTCCTTGTGGTCCACGTGGCTGCCCAGACCCCCTGCGGTGGACGCCGAGTGGATGGGGCTGCTGAAGGTGTCCGAGCTGGACGAGATCTCGCAGCTGCCCATGTCGGCCTTGCGGGGCAAGCGGGAGCGCCCCCTCTCCGTCCAGCCACGCTCCGGGCTCCCCCCTCCCCGGTCTCCCCTCCCCTCCCGCTGCAGCCTCTTCAGGCCGACCAGCTGCAGGGGCTCCGGGGCCGCCTGGTCGTCCGTGCTCTCCTCTTCGTCCTTTAGGATCATCATCATCATGCGGGGGCTGGGGCCGCCGGGCGGGAAGTCCTCCGCCTCGTAGGGCGACAGCTCCTCCTCGTCTTCGTCATCGTCATCGTCCTCGTAGTTGTCGTCGTCTTCGTCGTCGTCATCGTCGTCGCTGTCCATCAGACGGCCTCCCTCGCGGGGCAGACTGCGGGAGCGCAAGCGGGCGCCGTTGGAAGTTGGGCTGGCGTACGCGCCGTCGCACTGGTCGCCCAGGGACGAGATGTTCCCCGTGGAGTGGGACAGCGAGGCCGGGATGCCCTGGTGGCCGCGCTGCGCTCTGATTCGCCGCCGGGAAGGAGCGGCGGCGCCGGCTGCAGGGAGAAAGGTGGAATACAAGGAGAAGACGTCATCAAAATGTTTTATTATTAAGAATGGATATCTATCTACCCTAACCTGCTCATAGCATGCTAATCATACTGTAATCATGTACTAATTTGTTTACTAATACGGGTACAAAAAGTAGTACAAAAGATGTCCAATTAGTACTATTACAGATTAGATATGATACTATCTTCATTGGATGAGTTCCCACAGAACAAACTGATTCTAACCGACAGATTCAGAATGACGGATTCTAGCCGACGGATTCCACCCGATGGATTCTACCCAATGTGTTGGAACTGACCGATTCTACCCGACCGATTCTTCCCGACCGATTCTTCCCGAAGGACTCTTATCGACAAATTTTAACCGACTGATTCTACCTGACAGATTTTACCCAACGGATTCTAACTGATGGATTCTAACTGCATTCAAACAGCCCCCTTCGAAGGTACCCACATGCTATGAGGAAGTCGTCAGTTTGGCAGCCGGAGTCCCGCGTGTGATGGAGGCGTCCGGACAGAGACAGCTCCTCCTGGCAGAGGGACAGCTGGTGGCTGTGAACCCCGACCGTCCGCTCCCTCGCCACCGGGGACTCGTCCGAGTCTGGGGCAAGAACAGAGGCAGAGCCGGTTAGAGTTTGAGAACGTAGCAAACACACAAGAAAAAAGTTAACCAAGGAGTATAACAACAAAATAAAAGGTTCCTTTGGTTTATAAGAGCTGGCAAAGGATGTTTGATTCCCAGCAGGAATGTTCTGGAAAGTTCCCAGTACAATTAAATTGTTCATACCCTAAATGGTACCTCAAATAGATTACGTTAGACGGTTACTTCTATGGTCAAAAACTAAAGTAATAGGTATAAGGTATATATAGGTATATATATTTTTTTTTTATTCCTGTGAGTGTGTGTGGTTGGCGTCTGGTTGAAGCAGCCTCACCTGGCCCCAGTCAGACTGATTAGAGTCTGGTTGAAGCAGCCTCACCTGACCCCAGTCAGACTGATTAGAGTCTGGTTAAAGCAGCCTCACCTGGCCCCAGTCAGACTGATTAGAATCTGGTTAAAGCAGCCTCACCTGGCCCCAGTCAGACTGATTAGAGTCTGGTTAAAGCAGCCTCACCTGGCCCCAGTCAGACTGATTAGAGTCTGGTTAAAGCAGCCTCACCTGGCCCCAGTCTGACTGATTAGAGTCTGGTTAAAGCAGCCTCACCTGGCCCGTCAGACTGATTAGAGTCTGGGTCTTATGAGGCTGAACACCTGTGGGTCCTTGGTAATGAAGGAACCAGCCACCACCACCGCACACACTCCCTAAAGAGCCCTAAAGAAGCCATTTTAACGGCATGTGGCAGAGCCGACTGCTGCAGACTGTTAAGGAACAACGTTTCAGAAGGTTGCCGGCACACTTTGGTCACAGGAACATACGCTTTATAATACAGGCCTGATCGCCTACTCCTCACGTGACGTACCCATATCCTGTTGGACTCTCTTGGGTATTCCCGTGATGGTCTTCCTCCTCCTCAGCTTGCGCCTCCTCTGCAGCACCGACTGGGAGTGGACCAGGGAGCACCGGGCGCTGGCCTCCCTGTCGAAGCCCACACCTGCAGGGACCACACCCAAGCATGGAGACACAGAGGAAAAAGGTGAATACCAGCACTCTGGCACGACTGCCACAGGACATTTTTTGGGATCTGCTCGTATATATATACACGGGACCTTTTCCTTAAAATATCAAAACTCAAATGTCTATAGCTTATAAGCCAGCAATCTCCCGTGACCCTAATATGCATATCAGACGACCCCCAGGTTGGAAAACCCTTCCCCTGAAACCAGGTGAAGACGAGCGCTGGAGTACCCTGACTGGACCAGCAGGTGTCACCCAATCACCACCACGGATGAGTGTTAGGCTTGAAGCAATGTGAACCAATCCACCACTTTAATTGATCCATTATGGGGAAATGGCGCCCCCGATGGCTTTGTAAAATAATACATGCCTACACAGGTAGCTCAGGTATGAGAGCACGTCAGTAACTGCTGATACCTGTCACGTTGATGGGGATGATGCAGGAAGAGATGGACGTGGGTTCCGTCTGTTGGTCCGTGGTGGACAGGGACTCCTTGGACCAGCTGGTCTGCTTATCGGCAGTGGCGGGGCCTTGGCCCTTGGACACATGTCCCTGGGAGACCTGGCCCTGGGACACCTGTCCCTGGGAGATTTGTCCCTGGCAGACCTGGCCCTGGGACACCTGACCCTGGGACACCTGGACCTGGGAGGCCTGGCCCTGGGAGGCCTGGCCTCTGGCCCTGTGGGCCAGTGGAGGCTCAGTGACCTCGCCTTCCACCGAGGAGACAGGCTAAAAAAAGACGTCCTATTAGTACTATTACAGATAAGATAAGATGCAAACTTCATTGTTCTCCTTGGACAAACGTGTTTCCACAGAACAAACTGTTTCTAACCAACAGATTCTAACCGATGGATTCTAACCGACGGATTCAAACCCAGGGATTTGAACTGACGGATTCTAAGTGACAGATTCAAACCGACGGTTTTCTAACCGAAGGATTACAATAAAAAAACAAAAAGACAGCAGGGAACAAATCCGTAATGATAGTTTCTGGACTATGGAGCTCCTCTTTAACACGATAAAAAAAACCAGAATATTTGTTAATTATTTAAAAAAATTGTTGGCCGACGAGAAAGGACAGTTCTAAGATGTGGTTTTCTCTCAAACGTTCGATATATAACACCAATTAAAGGGGAAGCGTCACACTCGGCTGTGTTCACAACACGTGTGTAAAACTGTTATTAGAAACTAGCCGAGCAAGACGGCTCCCCTTCAGTTACATTTTCAATCATTAAAATCATGAATGGAGTTTATGACATTTCTGTCTCCCTCTGTCTCTTTCCCTCTAGCCCTGTCTCTCTCTTGCTCTGGCTTTCTCTCTCTCCTTGTCTCTCTGTCTCTGTCTCTGTCTCTGTCTCTCTCTCTCTCTCTCTCTCTCTCTCTCTCTCTCTCTCTCTCTCTCTCTCTCTCTCTCTCTCTCGCTCTCTCTCTCTCTCTATATATATATATATATATACTGTATATATATATCCATCTCTCTCTATATATA
>CM051000.1:18034647-18039647 GCA_027704905.1 Muraenolepis orangiensis | reverse complement strand
CACCAAACACACACACACACACACACGGTCGTCAAACCTGTAAGGACCCTACATATTTAAAACCTGCTATGAAGATTAATATTTGTAAATATTGAATCAAATATTTAATGTTTCCTCCAAAATCATGACGCTACAAGTCTGCTGGTCAACAGGGACCAGAAGCATCATTTAGTCTCAGGAATCCTTGGGATTAATGAGTATTCATCACATTGTCTTTTCCGGAAACATCCGTGTTCAGCGAGAGGCAGAAGGAGATACTGTGAGCACACGAGCATTGCATTATGGGTACTTTTCTCACACAACAAACCAGTCCCATATAATCTCTATTAATAATATGGAATAATATAATGGAGTTAATCAAAGACAAGTTGGCAATGTCTAACCATGGATGTGATCTGTTTGAACAGACGGACGGACGATACCAGGAGGAAATAGAACCGAGAACAACAGAAGAAGAACTTCACACCAGAACCTTTGCCTCTCACTGACTTCTAATGGCCGTTTCCAATGCATAAAAAATACCAATATTCATATTAGCATGAGGTGACAATCACAAATCTCTTGCTCCCTCTCTCACCCTATCATCATCATCATCATCATATTCACCTTTATCATCATCCTCATCATCACTATGATCATCCTCCTCATCATCTTCTTCATCATCCTCATCCTCATCATCACTATCATCATCATCATCCTCATCATTATCCTCCTTATCCTCACTATCATCATCATCCTTATCATCATCATCATCATCATCATCATCATCATCATTATGATAACATTTTCGGTGGTTCAGGACACTGAATTAACACACACGTCGCCTCATTGGCTGTCAACTGTCACATGCTCATACCTGATTGGCTGTCAGCTGTCACATGCTCACACCTAATTGTTTGTCAGCTGTCACATGCTCACACCTAATTGGCTGTCAGCTGTCACATGCTCACACCTAGCTATCCACAATGAAAAATAGTTCCTTCTAAGACAGCAAAGCATTTACTTCCACAACAATGCAAGATTAAACAAGTACATTGTTACACTGTTCATTGGTGTGATGCATGTGGCTAGGTGTGCTACAGGTGGCTAGGTGTGCTACAGGTGGTTAGGTGTGCTATAGGTGTGCTACAGGTGGCTAAGTGTACTATAGGGAGCTAGGTGTGCTACATGTGACTAGGTGTGCTCCATGTGACTAGGTGCTCCATGTGACTAGGTGTGCTACAGGTGGCTAGGTGTGCTACGTGTGGCAAGGTGTGCTACAGGTGACTAGGTATGCTACAGGTGGCTAGGTGTGCTACAGGTGGCTAGGTGTGCTCCATGTGACTAGGTGTGCTACGTGTGGCAAGGTGTGCTACATGTGACTAGGTGTGCTACCTGTGGCAAGGTGTGCTACATGTGACTAGGTGTGCTACATGTGACTAGGTGTGCTCCATGTGACTAGGTGTGCTACGTGTGGCAAGGTGTGCTCCATGTGACTAGGTGTGCTACAGGTGGCTAGGTGTGCTACAGGTGGCTAGGTGTGCTCCATGTGACTAGGTGTGCTACGTGTGGCAAGGTGTGCTCCATGTGACTAGGTGTGCTACAGGTGGCTAGGTGTGCTACAGGTGGCTAGGTGTGCTACAGGTGGCTAGGTGTGCTATAGGTAAGTGGACATGTAGTTTAACTTACATATAGATGGACATTGAACTAGTGGCCCCAGAAGGGACATTCGGGACCAAAGCGTGAATACTAAATGTTCGTTAGTCCACGGAGGAGGAGGAACCCAAGGTGGCAGAAGTGGAGCTCAGAGGATCACGCTAATGTTACTGGGAACCTCTGGGACACATTCGAGGACAGACTGTACTTCTAGCTCCAGACCCTGGGGACAGTGAGGCTGGAGGACAGGCCACCACCACGCCACGGCCCTGCTCCTTAGAAACAAAGAAAGATGTCCTGTTTTCTTGCTGTGCATAATCAAAAGCAGATCGAACAAAAGCAACTCTACAGAAAAAGCACACACACACACACACACACACAGACACACACACACACACACACACACACACACACACACACACACACACCAGCCTCTAGCACAGAGAGAGTCTTGCCTTTCCATCTCCACTAGTCTACGGAGAAGGAGTATATCCGTCTGTTTGTACTTCTTCTCTGCAGATGGGTAATTCTGGTTCCTCACCGACCCTGAGCTGGCTCTACAAACCTCTAAAATCTCTGTCCCAAACACCGGAGAAAAAAAAAGAGATCTCCAAAAACCGGGAAAAATAATGAAAATCCTTCTTTAAATAATCCATCAGACGGGAGAAGGTCTCCTTTCGGCCAAAGTGCCAACACTGCGACAGACGGAGAGAGAGAGAGAGAGAGAGAGAGCCGGCACACGAGAGCCTCGGATGAACCCAACCCCAAACACCGGACCATTGGCTCGCTGAGACCCGGACCTCCGGACGTGTCTTGTGTACCTGCAGTACAGACGGCCCTCTGTGTAGACGGGGTCTCCCTGGGTCTCCTGGGTGGCCTGTACCGGTGGCGCTTGTCCGGATAGTTCCCCATCGCTAGCCCAGAACCAGAACCAGAACCAGCCAGGACTGGGTGAAACCCATCTCACCGAGACATCCAGACCGGCTGCTGCTGCTGCTGCTGCTGCTGCTGACGCATTTACGACCAGAACCGACACACACACACCTGCACACACACACACACACACACACACACACACACACACACACACACACCTGCATACACACACACACACACACACACACACCTGCATACACACAAACACCTGCATGCACACACACTTATTCGTTGAACTAGCCCTCTCCTTTCATCTCCCTCCCTCTCTTTCCCTCTCTCTCTCTCTCCCTCTCTCTCTCTCTCCCTCTCTCTCTCTCTCTCTCCCTCTCTCTCTCTCTCCCTCTCTCTCGATTATCTTCCACTCAGACAAGGAGGTTTCTCTGCTTTAGTTTTCTTACTATTCCTCCCTCTCTGTCTCTTTCTCCCTTCTTCTCTCTCACTTTCCCACCGTCCCTCCCTCTGTCTCTCTCCCTCCCTCCCTCTGTCTCTCTCCCTCCCTCCCTCTGTCTCTCTCCCTCTTTTCATCTCTCTTCCTCTTCAGCTCTCTCTCGATCTCCCTCTCCAGCTCTCTCCTCTCTCTCTCTCTCTCTCTCTCTCTCTCTCTCTCTCTCTCTCTCTCTCTCTCTCTCTCTCTCTCTCTCTCTCTCTCTCTCTCTCTCTCTCCTTATTTCCCCCCACTCTGTCAAAGTTCCCCTCTCTTTTTCTCTCTCTTTCTCTTTCTCTCAATTCCTCCAGCTCCAGATCTTTCCTGAGCATGCAGGTGCAGAGTCAGCAGCCTGCAGTGTCATCACTGGGACCAGGCTGCCAACAACAGACCAACGCTGCAGACCACAGACACTAGAGAAGAACTACAGACTACAGACTAGAGCAGAACTACAGACTGTAGAGACTAGAGCAGAACTACAGACTGTAGAGACTAGAGCAGATCTACAGACTGTAGAGACTAGAGCAGAACTACATACTGTAGATACTAGAGCAGAACTACAGACTGTAGAGACTAGAGCAGAACTACAGACTACAGACTAGAGCAGAACTACAGACTAGAAAAACAGACAAGAGCAGAACAACAGACTATAACTACCAACTAGAGTAGCACTACAGATTAGAGCACTGCACAACTGATTAGAGCACTGCACAACTACACCACTGCATTTGAACCAGGCCAGAATTGCGCACAGCAACAAACAGCAAACAGACCAGACAAGAACAGACCAGACCACATTAAACCAGCACACACAGCAAATAATATACCACAATGGACCAGGACAGAACCGCTCTTTATAGACTGGACCATAGACCAGACCATAGACCGGTAGATCATTGGACCAGAAAGATAGAATGGACAGTACTAGTCGTGTGCTGATGAGTATGTGGTGCCAAATGATCACATGCATGGAAAATGGACTGCATTTATATAGCGCTCACGTTCACCCATTCATACACCCGGTGGTACGGTGTCAGCCATGCAAGGAGACAGCCAACTGGTCAGGAGCAGTTAGGTGTCTTGCGTAGGGACACCTCGACACCTGGCTAGGAGAAGCCAGGGGATCGAACCAGCAACCTTCCGTTTGCCAGACAACCGTCTCTACCTCCTGCCGCCCATATACTGTAGTTCATCTCTCATCTTCCACTGAGGTTGGAAATGGGACAAGAAAAGAGAAGAGGAGGGAAAGGAAGTAGGTGATGAGGAGAGAAGAGACAAGAGGAGAGGAGCATAAAATTGTAAGAGGAGAAAAGATGAGGAGGAGAAGAGAAGAGGAGATAAGGAGGAACAAGAGGAAGTGAGGGGGAGGAGAAGAGGAGGGGATAAGAGTAGAGGAGAGGGTTTTCCGTCTTATTTTCCTCTAACCAGTAGAGTGAGAGTTGGAGTCCTAATCCCCTCCGAGTGATTAGTCTGAACCAACACAACAACCCACAGCTCCGAGGTCCAACAGAAGAGTCGGGCTGCAGCCGTCCTTCCAGAGATCCTCTTTTTAGTTAAGCTCTGAAGCAGCAGCGCTCGCTGTGTGCTCCAGATGTGATGTGATGTTCAGTCTTTAGTCGTACAGAACGCATTACGGCTGGAAACTGGGTCAGGCCAGGGCGAGCTGCAGGTCTCATTATAGTAGATAGACATAGGACCACCCGACAGGGTCAGTACTGCAGACTACTGACCCGTACTAGAATAACCACAGACACACTGCAGTAAAACTACAATAGACACCCTGGAGAAAGACTACAACCACAACAAACACACATTGGACCTACAGTAAAACTACAATGACCAGACACACTGCAGAAAATAGAAAAGATAACACATTATATTCCAAGATTGTCTTCACACATATTACAAACATTTTAAAGCCATGCCTCAAATATAGTGCACACATATACTGCACCAACGTGCATAAATTTCCTTCTATATCATTAATTATGATCCTCACTAAATC
>CM051000.1:18027147-18029647 GCA_027704905.1 Muraenolepis orangiensis | reverse complement strand
CGTTATATAATCAATGGGTCCATGGGGACGGAGACGAGACTCTTCCAGGGAGATAAGTGTGTCTTTCTGTCTCCTAACCCCCCCCCCCCCCGCTCTCATCCGTAGCAAGCGGCCAATGCAGTTGTTTCTATGGAAACAACTTAAAGATTAAAAGCGGGGAAGAGCAAGAGCCAGTGATGCCCACAACGCATTGTGACACACACACACACACACATATACACACACACACACACACACACACACACACACACACACACAAAGAGACACACACACACACACACACACACACACACACACACACACATACATGTACACATGTGTGTGTGTGTGTGTGCATTAGCTTTAGACTTGCAAAGCTACAAATCCTTTTACTATTTTGGCAGCTCACATGACCAAAAGAACAAACTCAGCATCCACACACAAATGCATGCTCTCTCTCTCTCTCTCTCTCTCTCTCTCTCTCTCTCTCTCTCTCTCTCTCTCTCTCTCTCTCTCTCTCTCTCTCTCTCTCTCTCTCTCTCTCTCTCTCTCTCTCTCTCTCTCTCTCTCTCTCTCTCTGTTTCATCTTTCTTGGCTCCTCAGGATTTCATATATCTTCTCCCTTGTTCTCTTGCTCGCTTTACCTCCCCCAACCCTCACTCTCTCTCTCTTTCTCTCCCTCACCCTCTTTCTCCCCTCCCCCTCCCCCTAGGTGATGCTAGTGTTGTCAGACTGGAGCGGAGAGGGCAGCCAATCACGTGGCTCGCTGCTGTGGAGCTCTGGGGTGATGTTAGGCAGTTTCACGCTTATAAACCAAGTACTGTGAAATGTAGGTCATGACTCTCTCTCAGTCTCTCTATGTCTCTCTCTCTCCCTTACTCCGTCTCTCTCTCTCTCCCTCTCTCTCTCTCTCTCTCTCTCTCTCTCTCTCTCTCTCTCTCTCTCTCTCTCTCTCTCTCTCTCTCTCTCTCTCTCTCTCTCTCTCTCTCTCTCTCCGCCCCAATGCACCCCCCCCCCCCAACACACACACAGTCTGACAACTAATAATTTCTCACAGAAGGTGATGATGGAATACTGCATAGTATACAGTATGTAAACAGTGTATGAATAGCCTATATGTATACAGTATATACAACGTGTACAATATTCATACACTATTGTCACTATCCAGTACTGAAACCATACTAGCTTGTTTAGCTTTTTTGGGAGGCATCACGTGAAGGATGCTGACAGGGGCAGGGGCGTAGTTAGGGCATGAAGGTCTCAAGAGGTAGTCTGAGGGGAGGTCTCTTCTGGCCTGCATGGTACATCTTCTCTACCTTGGCTTGTGGAGAAGACCTGGTCGTCCTCTAGAGCAGGGGTTCCCAACCTTTTTTGTGCCACGGACCGGCAGATACATGAAAAAAATCTCGCGGACCGGTTGTCATGTACACCGGCTCGTTCGCGGGTGCGAGCCGGCTCCCGTCGTTCACTTAAAAGAGCCGACTCTTTGAGCCGGCTCGTTCGCGACCGACACATCACTAGCGCGTAGTCTCTTTAGTAGCGCGTGCAACTGAAAGTCTCGTTATGCCGCCGATATATATTTAATCTATATATATAGATTATACCGCCCATATATACCGCTATATAATCTATATATATAGATTATACTATTTTATAATCTCTATATATAGATTATACCGCCCGCCGTTCACCTATACTCAAATTATTTGAGTCAGATATGATGATAAACACACAGCTGTTTCGCGGCCCGGCAGTAACACCTCCACGGCCCGGTACCGTTCCGCGGCCCGGCGGTTGGGAACCCCTGCTCTAGAGAGTCACAGAGTAACTAACAGTGTTTCCCCAGAACTTGCAGAGTGCCTAAAATGAAAGCTTTGACACAGCGATGTGTTTAGGTACCCTCTATCTATAGGGTATCACGCACCTCCTCTTGGGAAGCCCTGATCTACAGCGGCAGTTCCTCCTCGCTGCGTACCAGACACGGTGAAGACACTGCAAGACACAGTCCGACCTCAAGGGTTGGGGTTCCACCGTAAAATCTTTGTCTGATCTTTACACATAATCACTAAGTTTATTATGACTGCTACCACTTCTCCATAACTTTTACCATACCTGTATTCTATTAGATAGACACAATTCAAAAATCTTATTTTTATGCCACCAGTTGATTTTAAATATGTATTTTATCCAAAGTGTGGTAAATGAATATTAGTTCTATATTTACATTAGGTCTTCCAGTTTTTTCAGCGACCAGTTTCTGTACAATATCTATACATATTGATACCTACAAGGGAAGCACAATGACCTCTTCCACACAATCCACAGTATAGATCGGTGAAACAACGCTGTCCTTTTAATCACTGTACTTTCATTCTGGTTTATTCCCGTCGGAGCAAAAAATACTCGACGTTTAGTCGAAGAAACACACTCGAAGGTTCCACGGTCCAAGCTTCGGGTCGTTCGACGAGAGCTCATCCATCAATTGACAGGAGGGGGTTAAAAACACATAACTGATTGT